>JAQAHW010000055.1:3020000-3352866 GCA_027580185.1 Tuta absoluta | reverse complement strand
CACTGTCCCGAAGTCATACAGACCAATCGGCCTCTTATCCATCCTGGGAAAAATCTTCGAGAAGATTATGATCAGACGGGTCAGATGGTACACGTTACCCAAATTAAACCCCAGGCAGTATGGGTTCGTCCCGCAGCGCAGCACCGAGGACTCCCTCTATGACTTAATGCAACACATCGACAATAACATCAAAAACAAATCAATAAGCGTCATAGTATCACTGGATATAGAGGGAGCCTTTGATAGCGCGTGGTGGCCCGCCATAAAATGCCAGCTGGTGGAAAAAAGATGCCCACAAAATCTCCGCCGATTGGTCTGCAGCTATCTCGACGAACGTTATGTGGAAGTAAGATACGCTGGTGAGCAGTACCAAAAAAGCACCAACAAAGGTTGTGTACAGGGGTCCATTGGAGGGCCCCTATTCTGGAACATCCTCCTTGACCCCCTGCTAAATGACCTGGAAGATATGGGCGTATATGTCCAAGCTTTTGCGGACGACGTGGTGATGGTGTTTTCCGGTCAATCAGCCCTCGAAATAGAGGAGAAGGCCAACCCAGCGCTGAGACATGTGCATGAATGGGGGGTAAGAAATAAACTCAAGTTTGCAGCCCACAAGACCAACGCGATGGTTG
Organism: Tuta absoluta; assembly: GCA_027580185.1. NCBI lineage: Eukaryota > Metazoa > Arthropoda > Insecta > Lepidoptera > Gelechiidae > Tuta > Tuta absoluta. Next base: position 3,352,234 of record JAQAHW010000055.1, on the reverse strand, counting down.
TCACCAAAAAACTTAAATTTGACTCCCCACGACTGTGCATGGGCGGAACAGACATAGCGCTTGTCGACCAGATAAAAATACTGGGGCTGATTGTTGACAACAAACTGACGTACAACCAACACGTAGCTCACATCACCAGGAAAGCTATTAACATCTACAAGCAGCTCTCCAGAGCCGCAAAAATTTCATGGGGGCTAAATTCATCCATCATCCGCACCATATACATCGCGGTAATCGAGCCAATCTTGCTCTACGCGGCCAGCGTGTGGGCTAAGGCTGCTGACAAAATAACCACACAAAAGTTGCTGCACACCGTGCAGAGGGGCTTTGCCCAAAAAATGTGCAAGAGTTACCGCACCGTATCTCTGCATGCAGCACTTTTGTTAGCTCGCATTCTCCCTCTTGAGCTAAGAATTAAGGAAGCAGCCCACCTATACCAAGCTCGCCGCGGCAAGCCGCAACCTGAGCTGCTCGGCGATCGCGAGGTGGAAGAAAGAGTATGCTTCATGCGCGCACCACACCCAGCGGCCGATGTCAATCTTGACTTTATCTGCTTGGAGGAAGTAACCGAGCACACTAAAAATGAGCACAACATATTGGGACAAATCATGTACACAGACGGAAGTAAGATGGACGGGAAGGTGGGCGCAGCCGTGACCGTGTGGGAAGACGATCGAGAATTAATGGGCAAAAAATATAAACTCGAAGGATACTGCACAGTGTTCCAAGCAGAACTCTTTGCTCTACTAAAAGCTACCGAATTGGCTCTCCAAACCGACGAAGAGAAAATTAACATTATGAGCGACTCCAGATCCTCATTGGAGCTTCTTCGTAACAGCACATCGTTCCACCCACTTTCATTCCAGATTCGCAAAAATATCAGAGACCTTCAGACCCGGAACCAAACGATTCGACTGTTTTGGATAAGAGCCCACGTTGGAGTAGAGGGCAACGAAAGAGCTGATCAACTAGCCAAAGAGGCGGCAAAACTGAAGACAAAGCCGCAGTACGACCGCTGCCCAATCTCATATATAAAACGAGGGCTCCGATCCAGAACAGTCAATGTCTGGAGTGACATGTACGCATCAGGAGAAACCGCGGCTGGAACGAAACTATTCTGGCCCTGTGCGGCTACCGCATACAAACTTATACCCAAGGTAGGCCTGGATCCGGTACTCGTGCAGGTGATGACTGGTCACGGAGGGTTCGCCGCGTATCTGCACAGATTTAAGTGCAAAGACAGCCCGTCCTGCATCTGCGACCCTGAAGAGGAGGAGACTGTCATCCATCTTTTGGCGGAATGCCCACAGCACATGAATGAGAGAAACGACCTCGAATCAAAAATCGACAAAAACATCAGCAAGCAGACAATACCCGAAATTATGCTCGCAAAAAAACACAGGTCTATATTTCTTTCTTATTCCAAAAAAATAGCACTGAAATCAATAAAAAGAAACAAAACCTAGGCAATGATGTACACTATACATAATGATTTATGCATAATGTAAATTAAGAAATAACTAACAATCATAAGTAACAACAATAGCTAGTAAGAAAACTATATACATAAACGCATATAATTGTATATGCGTTTTATGTAATGAATAAGTTTAAGTAATAAATGTAAGGTAACTTAGAATAAAAGTTGTAAATTAGATGTAAAAGTAGACTAAGATTATGTAAATAAACTGTAAGCAAGCTAAAATAAAGATGGATGCAGGGCTCCCGTATGAAAATCCGGAGCTTTGTCCCAAATACTTCCGATTAAGGACTGTTAAAAATAAAAAATAGTCGTCGTAGTCCGTGTTTGGCTTTAAAAATGTCTCTGACCACCATGTCAGGGGAACAAAGGGCAAACATACAAAAAAAAAAAAAAAAACCTAACCTAACCTAACCTAACCTAACCTAACCTAACCTAACCTAACCTAACCTAACCTAACCTAACCAGTTGCGCGCTTCCCCCCGCCGCGAACGCATCAAAACAGTCTAGCTCCACGCTAAAATATTCGCTAAAATTACCAAAGTGCTCCGATTACTGTGGAATTTTCTGGAAATTGTGTGTGAAGTGGATGTCAATGTGAGTGAAGTGCCAAATTTTTGGATTTCAAAGGACCTATGACGTTAGGACACTATTTACACTACTTTAAGGTTAGTAAACACGTGAAACCACGCCCTCACCACATTTTTTGACCTTTGGGAGCGTGCGGCGGGAAAATAAGATCGAGACCCCACAGATTTTATAAGTGAAATGCAAACCTATAGCTGAGACGCAACTTTTGAGACGACTTTAAAATTTTTAACGCCGTGCCCCTGGAAGATACACAGCTTTTTCCGGGAACACGTTGGAATCTAAATCAGGAACCAATAACACTGGGTCAGTAAGACCACAAGTAGATGATAGCAGGACTTCACGAAAGTCCTATGAACTTTTTTGCATCCCGGAATGAATCCAGGAAGCCGAGATACAAGTGTTTGAACAATGGAAAAATATACTCCGTTCTTCTGTGAAAAATTGTGAAAAACTGAAATCGACAACAGACGCTTTTTGAAACTGTTTTATTAGCATTAATTCAAGTACTTTGTAGTGGCGTTTAAATTTTTAAAATCAAACGTACGGTTACGGAGAAACTTACCCCCAAACAATCCAGTGCTTGAATAACAACCGCAAAACAAAGTTTGTTTAACCAGTGCTTATCTCTGAAACTGAAAATAAATTATTCTGATGCTAGGAACTTATTCCTGGTAACCTACAGACAATACAATCTTACTGGAAGAAAAATTTTGGACAACTTTTTTCTGGACTACCACGCTTTTTGCGGCCAGGTACCGCCACCTGAGATTTTCAAGAATTTTTGGAGGGTGCTTTTTTCAAAATTTATCATCACTTGTCACGCCGTTGAGAAGATACATTCAGACTGGAGCTCAGATTTATTTTTAATGTGCTAAAATATAACTATTAATATTTTTTTCAAATTTCTCAAAAAATTTCTCCCTGCTTCGCCATTACCATTTAACATTGTTCATCCCCAAACTCCAAAACGGGGCGAGATATCGAAAAAATAACGCCGGTTTGGTTCACACTGGGTGAAACTCTCATAGGGGCAATCTACCATTACCCACCCTCAAAAACCACCCCCGGGCATTTTTGTTTAAAAAATTGTAAAGTTTTTGGGTTTCCTGAAATTCAGGACTTTTAAAAACAATCTTGACAGTAAATTCGGAACTTCCCCTAACAGCTCAGTTTTTTCCCGGAGTCGATATCCCGCTCCAAACCTTAAAACAGAGCGTTCAAAGTTGGCAAAAATCTTCCCCTATTGTTCCCGGAGCCCTGTGGACGACATACGAAAATCAAAAACCTCTAAATTAATTTTATCATAATTTAAACTCTTCTCATCAGTAATTTTTTTTTTACGGAAATCAAATTGGACCTACAGTACAATAGTTACAGGCCTTTCAAAATTTCACTGCAAAACCACCCAACGGTAAAAGTTAAGATTGTTTAGATAACAAAATTCAAGAAAAACCCTCGTATCTCCGAAACGGTGCGTCCTAGCCCGGAAATAACAAAATTTTCAACCCCCCTCCCTAAAACCCTCCCCCTCGCTACGCACAAACCCGACCCTTCCGGACCCACCCCTAAAGTTTCAACCCCCCACCCCCAAGTTTACGACCTGACCAAATATCAAAGACCCTTGACTAAACATTGCTCCAAGTTAAGAGAGAGTGTTGAAAAATTTTTCGCCTGAAATATCGTTCAGGAGCTTGTTCAGACCGTAAAACACCCTCATTTCACCCCATTTGGAAAAAACTACCCCTTCCACCACCCCTGAAAATCCTGTCTTTTGCCAAATTTGAAGGTTTACCCACTGTGTTTAGTTCTAAACAGTAGACTTAACTTAGAATTAAGGAAATTTCTCCTGGATCATCATTTCAGGAATTTTCAGGGAAAAACTGAAACTGGTATTTCTCCGGAACCTTTTAACCCACGACGTTGTGCGTGGTATCGTTAGAAAGGTCTTAACAAGGCCTATAATATTAACTGCCTTGACAAACTCTACATAGAGTCAAAAAATTTTATTTCGGGAAAATACTGGTTTTTATTCCTGAAACGTTACAAACATTATCAATAGTGATAATAAGCATAAAGACCCCACATTAATATAACGATTGAACTCTACATAGAGTCAAAAAATTATTCTTTTATATTGTCTAATTGCAAGCTAAACTCCCGCAGTGGAAGCGATTTACACAGGTAAATTTCTAGTAAAATACCAGGAGTTCAACTGAAGGCAGACAATGGCCGCGTTACGCAGCGCTAAATAGCATACGCTGCACAATATAGCAGCGCATACTATGAATTAAACGTGAACCTAAATCTATTTAACTTAATTAACTAAGTTGAGTGAAGTTGGCAAATGATGTGTTCTGACCTTTACATAACTCAAGTCGGTAGTAAATACCGTCTGCCGATCTGGCGTTACGTCACACGTATTAGCACTAGATTATAAGTAAGTACCTCCAAATTATATCACCCCACGAATTCCGCAATTCGTACTAAGGAGTCACAATGATATGGTACAACAAATATGACTAAAGGGAACACACCATTAACACGAATAAACAGTTTTATACTAAACAACCAGGTTTAATACTTACAGTCAACGTGCCGGTCCAAATGCATAAAATACCCAACGGAGAAAGGAAGTTCAGGGAATGGATCAAAGAGGAATTCCGTTGGTACTTACAGGGCTGGGTGGAAAAGATATCGACACCCAGCATTCCACTACAGCCTTGGCGCGTTATTCACGTCAAACCACTCACAGCTTCTGTTCGTATTCCACTTTGATATTAGTCATTACGCGTGACCCAACCCGAATTTGGGCCGTACAAACGCGGGCCAAAATGGCCACCTGATGCCTATTCAACGCGACGCTCACGTGGAAGACGTCGAGACATCCAACAATCACTAAGCCTGGCATTCCAGTACAACCCAGGAGAAACGCAATAATACGATGCATCAACACGCGCGATCTCAAATTGAATCGTCCATTACACGCGGCATCACAAAACTCGTGGCGGGAAATCCGCACCACACGACACCCTCCTGTCCGAACGGTTTTGAGTGACTGCCAGTGCGGTGCAGAAATCACCGCGTGGCGCCGTCAGGCGGTCTGCGCGCACGTCGCCAGTCTCGCCCTGCGAGTGAGAAAGGGACAACACACGCCCAGAGCGACGCGTGCGATCGAGCACCGCGCCGCATTCATAGACCGTCATTAATACCTAACTCACCCCAGCATAACAACGCTAAATATTAAACATTCACCCGCCCTAGGCCGAATCCCTTAGGCCTATTCACTACTGGGGAGACGAGATAGCGTTGCTATTGCTCGCTTAAGAACTGAATCCCCTACCTGAACTGTCGCGACTCGAGGAGTGCCATCACTACCTGGGAACAAGTTGAGAATGCGCCCTCTGCGCCATCGCAGTGGCGGCAGGTTGGCATCCTTAACCAGAACGAGATCTCCGATGCGAGGGGGTTCAGTTCTGTCCGTCCACTTAAGGCGTTGCTGCAGAATGTGCAAATACTCAAGCGACCATCGCTTCCAAAAATTCTGAGACATTTGCTGCAGCAACTCATAACGCGTCAAACGATTGCTACTGACCTCTGTGTAGGGGTACTCTGGCAAGGCGTTAAGTGGTCGGCCAATTAAGAAATGCCCTGGTGTCAGGGCCTCCAGATCATTCGGATCTGAGCTAAGCGGACACAAAGGACGTGAATTGAGAACGGCCTCAATTTTACAAAACACGGTCGCTAGCTTCTCAAAGGTTAATATCGTTAAACCTATAACGCGCATCAAATGCGTCTTAGCGGACTTTACAACCGCTTCAAATATACCACCCCAGTGGGGGCATCCTGGTGGATCGAACACCCAGTTAATGCCCTGACGGGAGAGGCTCGTGCCGATAGCTTCCTCGTTTTCCGATAAAAACGTTATAATTTCTTTCATACATCGATCAGCGCCCTTAAAGTTGGTACCACAGTCCGACCTGATCAGCGCTGGTCGCCCTCTTCGCGACACAAATCTATCTAAAGCTGCTAAGAAAGCCTCCGTAGTGAGGTCGGCCACGAGTTCCAAGTGGACGGCCTTGGTTGCTAGGCACACAAACACGCACAAATACGCCTTGATTGACTTCGCGTTGCGAAGGCGTGATGCCTTTACCATAAAAGGCCCCGCAAAGTCCGTTCCCACACCCGCAAACGTCCAGGCTTCCGTCACCCGGTCCGGTGGGAGGTCTCCCATCTGAGGTTGCATTGTGGCTGCCTTCAACCGATAGCAAGGCAAGCACCGAAACACAATGCTCCGCACCGTACGTCGTCCAGACAAAATCCAAAACTCGCGCTGCAGAATAGCCAAAAGTGCATTGCAGCCCGCATGCGAGTTTTTCTGGTGACGATCCCTAACTATAAGTTCTACCAAAGGTCCCTTCTTTGGGAGTAACAGCGGATGCCGTGCTGAAAAGGGCAGGTTAGCGTTCCGAAGTCTACCTCCAACCCGGAGCATTCCATGCTCGTCCACGAACGGGTTGAGGCGCACAAGACCTCCCTTCAGCTTTCCACGGCCATCCCTGAGCAGCCTGACCTCTTCCTCAAAATGTTCCGCCTGGACGACCCTAACCAATAAACTTAGAGCCGCATTCCGCTCCGCAGGCGAGAGGACAGGTGCCAAGTTCCGTTCTGCTTGAGGTTTTCTACAGTTGTTCACGAACCGTTTGATCCAACCTGTCACCCCTAGAAGTTTGTCGAGGGAGCTGTATCGTTCCAGCAAGAAAGCCGCACTAGGCTTAGGTACGATCTGCCCTACGTTCACTCGCAAACCTCGATCAGGTGGCCCAAGCGGCGACCCGCACTCATTGTATGGCCATCTCTCAGGTGACTCAGTCAGCCACTGAGGTCCCCACCACAGTGAGTGACCTACCAAATCAGGGGCCCTACATCCCCGTGAGGCGCAGTCCGCTGGGTTCTGTTCTCCCGGTACGTGTCTCCATACCAACGGAGTTTCCGATCCTTTAATCTGTGACACCCGATTTGCCACGAAAACCTCAAGAGTATGTACCGACGTCTGTAACCAGCACAGAACTATCCTACTGTCGGTCCATGCGTACACCGTTTCATCCAAATTGATGGTACCGCGTAGATTACTAGCGACATGATGTAGCAAGCGCGTGAGAAGCGCTGCTCCCGCCAATTCCAACTTTGGAATGGTCCATCTTGTCCTAACCGGAGCCACCTTACTCTTGGCCATAACTAGACGCACGTCTACAGTTCCCGTTGAACTGACTGTCCGCAAATAGACAGCTGCCGCGTACCCTCGCTCCGAGGCATCACAAAACCCATGTAGGGTAGCCTTACATCCCACCGATGGGAGCAACTTGCGAGGTATGGCGATGCGTACGATCCCTGGTAAGGTGGTCACAAACTTGGTCCAATCATTCAACAGCTCTCCGGAGAGCTGGTCGTCCCAACCCAAGTTTGCTATCCACAACCTTTGCAAGAAGCACTTCGCCATGAACGTCACCGGTGCGATCCACCCGTTAGGATCGAAAGTTCTGGCGATCGTCGATAATACCGAACGCTTCGTCCAAGTCTTCTGCAAAAGGTCTGGCTCGATCTGATACGTAAAGACATCATGCGTTGGCCTATATTGCACCCCTAGGATGCTCAACGTATTTGGATTGTCCGGGTTCTCGAAAAGGTGCGGGTCCTGCTGGAACTCACCTGGCAACCCGGCCAGGAGCTCTGGACAGCTGGACAGCCATTTCCGCAACTCATAACCTCCTGATTCCATGATCGCGATCAGCTCGTCTCGTAGTAGCAGTGCTTGTTGCACGCTATCTGCACCCGTGCAGATGTCATCCACGTAGACGTCGCGATCCAGTACTGCTGCGGCCCGAGGGAATCTTACCCTTTCCTGTGCGGCCAACTCTCGCAGCGTGCGTACTGCCAAAAACGGACTTGGCTTCAGACCATACGTTACCGTGTTAAGCTCATAAGTGACCATCGGCTCGTCAGGGCTCTCACGCCACAAAATCAGCTGGTACCGACGGTCATCCGGGTGTATAATTGTTTGGCGAAACATCATTTTGACGTCTGCGACGAACGCTACTTGGTGCAACCGAAAATCTGTGAGGATGTCCACAATGTCCCGGTTCAACTTGGGACCCGCGTGCAGACACTGGTTCACAGACACACCATTCGATGTAGGAGCAGAACCGTCAAACACTACCCGTATCTTCGCCTCTGGTGACTTCAAAACAGCCAGGTGTGGTATATAGTAATGCTCGACACACCTCCAATCTATGCTGGACACCGACATGTGGCCTAACTCTAGGTACTCCCTCATGAATTCGATATACTTCTGCCGAAGTGCTGCATCTCGCTTCATCTTTCTCTCCATAGCCAGTAGTCTCCGTTCCGCGATCTGTCGCGAACTACCTAAGGAGGGGCGGTTTGGGAGAAATGGCAGCCTGGTAACAAACCTACCTGACGAACTTCGTGCAGTGTTGTACTGATAGAACAGCTCGCACTCGTCATCCTCTGGCTTCCGTCTATCCGCTGTGGGTGGCTCCTCAGACTCCCAAAACCTCTGCAGCACCTCCGACAACACACTACCATAGAGAACCGTATCGCCCTCTGGTAGGTCCTGAGGTCTCCAAACTGGGCCAAAAATAACATACCCCCCTGTGGTATCAACGGCCACTAAACCAGTTTGCTGAAGTACCCGTTTTCTGCCACACCAGAATCTCCCGAGGACGTCTGACCCGAGGAGAACGTCCACCGTACCAGGAGTATCAAATTCAGGATCAGCTAACTCTAAGCCTGTGGTTTTTTGTTTTTTTTTTTTTTTTTTTTTTTTTATATTTGTAGATTATCTTTATTCAAACAAACAATTACAATATAAAGTCATCTTAAAACTAAAAATTATAAATAATATATTCCCTCCAACGCATCTCCACGAGGCAAAGTGCCCAATAGGCTGGCAGCATTCCCTCTTTGAATTGCTAAACTCAACCTTTGAGCGAGGTAGCTACCAGACCTGGGGTCACCTGACGCCTCACGGAGACGCGCTGAAATATCCGAAATAAGTGCTTTGGCCTCCGAACCCCACGGATCCAAAGTTTCCACTGCGAAGGGCACAAAAACATACTTATTTAAGAGATCCACATATTTTCGGCGCTTAAGAACCTCCGCTGCAGCAGCCGCAGCCCCAACACAACGGGATGTAGATGGCACATGTGTGGGAGCTAAGGTGTCGACACACGTAGCGTCCCAAACAACACATTTGCCTGTGGTTAACCCTCGTACCGTTGACGGTAACCGAACCTGAGGAAGTTTCCCTACCACTTCATCCAGCACCACTGCTGAGGCATGATAGCTGACCCCTGTACCTGTATTACCTAATGTGAACTCGAAGTTCACCTGACCCCGAACGTCAGGCACATCTACACCTCCAATACCTACAGCCCCATCCGTTGTGGGCCTTATATTTAAGCGTAGCCTACTCACCAGCTTACTAGACACAATACAACCCTGAGCCCCTGTATCTAACAAGGCTCTTACCTGTATGCTGCGGCCACCGTATCCCCATACCCAAATCATTGCCGTAGGCAACAATACCGTAATTGGCCGGGGGGCCGAAGCTGGCGTGTAGGCGGCGATTACCTAGCAGGAACCTAAGCGCGGAGTGTCCGCGTCCTGCGGGGGGGTCCCCTCTCTCCGTACACCTTCGAGTGGGTCCCACTCCTGCTGATAGGGACCTCTGGTCCTGTACGCCATGGCTGGCAGCCTATAGTAACCCTGCGGCAGGCGCGCGTACCGTGGATGCGCCTGTAGCCGCGGGTGCTCAGCCAAGGGGAGAGGCATGCGTGGGTCATGGGAACTCACCATGTTGTTCAGACCCGCCGAGTACTGCATGTACTGGCCCTGGTGTTGGCACCCGCCCGTAGCATCACGTACTTGTGATGGGTGCCCCTGACCTTGGACCTGTGACCACCTACCCTGTCCCGGCACCTGCTGCCGAGGTGGTGACTGTCTCGCGCGTGGTGAAGGGGGCATCACCTGCTGATGTCCCTGGCCTCGTCCCTGAAACCCTGGTGGAAGAGGACTCCTCCTTGGAGGGGGTGGGGAGCGTTGCTCCCGTTTAGGTAGGGCAGACTCCGTCCGCTGACCCGCGTCAGCTCTGCCTCCGTAATCTCCGCTGCGGTTCATGCATAGGAGCTGATGGTGGGCACCCTGGCAGTACCTGCAGTTGGTGCTTGATGGACACTCTCACACCTGATGCGGCCCCATACACCTAAAGCACCAACGCCGTTGCTGCACCACACCACGACGTTTCTGCACCCGCTGTGCAGCGAACTCCTCACACGCAGTCACCTGATGCCCCGCCTCTCTGCAGTAGGCACACCTCGATTCCAAATTAGCGACATTGTATCGCCTGGGTGGCCTACTCTTACCGTCTCGCGCCTGTGCACCCGGCCGTTCCGGGCGGCGAGCGGCCGCAGACTCCGCGTGAGGCGACTCTCCAAATTGGGCATCTACCCGCCTGCACTCGGCCTCGAGGAAGGACTTGAGCTCCTCGAAGGTCGGGAGGTAATCAGATGTCTTACCTCTGTGTGACTGTTCAAAACGAGCGGCCATGTCGCTCGGCAGGCGGCGCAACAACGTGTGGACCAGGATATAATCATAGCCTGACACCGGCATCCCCTGTCTCTCAAGAGCGTTCACTGCAACGCAGACAGGGTTGAGGACCTTGGCCCTGAGGTCCGTCCCTCGTGTGATGGTCGGCACGGTGAGCCACTGTTCCAGGAGTTGGTCAATCATGAGACGTTTGTTGCTGTATCTCTCGATCAGCAAACCGCGAGCCGTCTCGTAACTTGCATCATCGACTGGTAGATGCTTTACCAGCTCATGGGGCTCACCTTGCAGCTTGGCCATCAATTGTGCCATTTTATATGCCGGCTGCAAGTCAGTGCGGTTATGAATCACACTGTCAAACAGATCCTGGAATCGGGTCCAATCCGTGTAGTCCCCGTGGAAGACCGGAATAGCCACAGCCGGCAGGGGCACTTGCACCCCCGGTCCCCGCGGACCATGGGATGGGTCCGGCTCCCCAGCCCTACGCCTGGTGATCACAGCAGCCGCCTGCTGGATCTCCTGCCCCATCTCCAGGCACTGGGTCACATTCGCCCGGACCATAAGTTTGGCCTCCTCATCAGGCGTCCCATCAAATAACTCCTCGCATCCAGTGAGGCAATCCAACACCTCCGCGACCCGTTCGTCAATCCGTTGCGCACAAGCGATGAGTGCGTCCTCTCGGTCCCCGCGACCGACCATCGCCTGCTTAGTCGCGAACCAAATTAGGTGCGTTCTAATTTTTGCCTGAAGCTGTGTAATTGTGGGAGCCATGGTACCAACTCAAAGTAACACCGAACCTTACAATAAAAAAAAATAGACAATCGGCCCTGATCCTACCGTTAGGATATCCGCACAGGGTAAACACAACGATAATAACAAGCAATTCACTAATTGATTGGCCCTGATCCTACCGATAGGATATTCTACACAGGGCACACACTACAATCACAATAAATTTTTTTTTTTTTTTATGTAGGTAGATTAAAAATCTTATACTAAAATAATCTTAAATCTAGTGGTTTTCTGAACCACGCTCTGCTACCAAAAATTGTCTAATTCCAAGCTAAACTCCCGCAGTGGAAGCGATTTACACAGGTAAATTTCTAGTAAAATACCAGGAGTTCAACTGAAGGCAGACAATGGCCGCGTTACGCAGCGCTAAATAGCATACGCTGCACAATATAGCAGCGCATACTATGAATTAAACGTGAACCTAAATCTATTTAACTTAATTAACTAAGTTGAGTGAAGTTGGCAAATGATGTGTTCTGACCTTTACATAACTCAAGTCGGTAGTAAATACCGTCTGCCGATCTGGCGTTACGTCACACGTATTAGCACTAGATTATAAGTAAGTACCTCCAAATTATATCACCCCACGAATTCCGCAATTCGTACTAAGGAGTCACAATGATATGGTACAACAAATATGACTAAAGGGAACACACCATTAACACGAATAAACAGTTTTATACTAAACAACCAGGTTTAATACTTACAGTCAACGTGCCGGTCCAAATGCATAAAATACCCAACGGAGAAAGGAAGTTCAGGGAATGGATCAAAAGGGAATTCCGTGGGTACTTACAGGGCTGGGTGGAAAAGATATCGACACCCAGCATTCCACTACAGCCTTGGCGCGTTATTCACGTCAAACCACTCACAGCTTCTGTTCGTATTCCACTTTGATATTAGTCATTACGCGTGACCCAACCCGAATTTGGGCCGTACAAACGCGGGCCAAAATGGCCACCTGATGCCTATTCAACGCGACGCTCACGTGGAAGACGTCGAGACATCCAACAATCACTAAGCCTGGCATTCCAGTACAACCCAGGAGAAACGCAATAATACGATGCATCAACACGCGCGATCTCAAATTGAATCGTCCATTACACGCGGCATCACAAAACGCGTGGCGGGAAATCCGCACCATACGACACCCTCCTGTCCGAACGGTTTTGAGTGACTGCCAGTGCGGTGCAGAAATCACCGCGTGGCGCCGTCAGGCGGTCTGCGCGCACGTCGCCAGTCTCGCCCTGCGAGTGAGAAAGGGACAACACACGCCCAGAGCGACGCGTGCGATCGAGCACCGCGCCGCATTCATAGACCGTCATTAATACCTAACTCACCCCAGCATAACAACGCTAAATATTAAACAATATTGTTTGTCTTTGTCCTTTTATTTGTTTTTCTTTTTAGTTTTATTTAAAACTAGCTGTTACCCGCGGCTTCGCCCGCGTACTCATAGAGTTTTATTAATTAGTTGTGTATTCTAAACGACACATCGTAAGGCGAACAACTGTGTAAACTGGGAGGGCACTAAAATCACTATTCACCGATACACAGACGACACTACACTGGAATGGTTCACTTCCTTGAAAAAGTATATAATTTGTGGTACCTGGGCGCTACCATCACTAATACAGGCTATTGTAAAATCAAGTAATGAGGCGCAAGAATGATCCTTGAGTTCTTTTGCCACTTTGCACTCATGATCACTGGAAAAGTCGATGGCAAACGACCAAGAGGTTTCAGTACAATTAGGTGGTCTCATTAAATACACTCAGCGCTCTATGTCGCCAAAGATACGCAGCGATGGAAAAGAATCCTGAATGAGAAAAATATTTCCCATCAGGGGAATTACGACCTTCAATAATGAAGATATTACGACGCTAGAAAGAAGATTATGACACATTTATAGTGTAAGGAAAAACAGGCATTTAATGTTAAAAGTAAAGATAACGTAATTTTAATAGAGACGCAGTCACTAAACCGGAAAAATTATCGTGAGTAATATGGAAGACATATCTTGATGGAGAGCGCGTATACAAAAATTGTCTTTCAAAGGGGAGGGATTTATGCTTTTACAGTGTTTCGGAGCGTTTGTTTCCAGAAGAGTGTTAAAGACATAGTACACAGCTTAATGGACACAGAACAGAGCACTATTTTAATACGCTATTGTAAACGATATTGTAAGTTTTACCATCTGGGGATAAAATGAAGAGGTTCTGAGCATTGGACACACGCGAACATGCTACATATAGCTGGCCATGAGAGAAGCACGGTTTTTCTAAGTGGACCCCCGCTACCTTTAAAGTTTGTCCCTGCGCTTTGTTGATTGTCATTGCGAAACTAAGCTTGATAGGAAATTGCAGCCTCTTGAATTGGAATGGAAGATCTGTGGGAATAATTGGGATCCGTGGTATTATTACATTTTCACCCTTGCCAACGCCGGTTAAGATGGTGGCTCCAATTATGTTCCGTCCTAGTTGTGTCACACGAAGTCTCGTTCCATTACATAATCGAGGGGCATCTAAATTTCGCATAAGCATGACTGGAACGCCTACTTTTAATTGCAGCTTATGTGAGGGCACACCTGACAACTCCAATGAATTTAAAAACTCGACGGGGTATGAAGTGCTCTGTTCTGTGTCCATAACCGTGTCTACTTGTATAAAGCTTTAATTTTTTTTTAATATTCCTGCTATTTTGAAATTTTTATTACATACAAACATGCTCCAAGAAGACATGAAAGAAAGGAGTGGGTATGTAATCAAGGATTTGAAAACCTATATTAGCTCCAAACCAAATTAACTTGGGGATGGATGTTCTTGGATTGGAATTATAATAATATGAATACGCAGTATAATGATTTTGCCTAGTCTTCAATTTTCAGGACTATGGTACCAAAAAATTTAAGTTTATTATGTGTCTTCGCAAGTATACGCAGGGCAAACTTACTGTGCTAAAAATGGTTATTATTGTAGAAATGGACTTTCAAATCATGTTTAACTGTAGAAATTAACTTTACTACTGTGGTAAGAAGTATCTCAAGTACATACCCACATCACCCTTAAAGCCACATTCATATCCCAAAACTCATATTCAAGAGACATTCTCATAGTAGTGCTATACAGGGTGTAAGTGACAGCCCTTCGAATACTGATTGGGTGTATTCAAACCATGAAACTGAACAACCTGCCATAGATTAAATTCTTTTTTTCTATATCCCATACAAAATCACAATCAGCTCACTGCATTTACTATGGGAATATCAGTATTCGGAGGGCTGTCCCTTACATCCTGTATATACATCTTTTTTATGTGGTATGGATGTATTCTATGCTACACAATAATCAGTTTTCCGATGGGAAAAATATGTTTTTCCGAGATAAAAAGTAACCTATGACACTCACCAGCTTTTCATCTAACTGCTTTCCAAAAAAAAAATGCTTTACATCGCTGCATGATACTCATTTATGTATGTAGTATGGATGTATTCTATTGCTAAACATTAATCGGTTTTCCGAAGGGAAAAATATGTTTTTCCGGGATAAAAAATAACCTATGTCACTCACCAGCTTTTCATTTAGCTGCTCTCAAAAAAAAAAAATGCTTTACATCGCTGCATGATACTCATCTATGTTCGTAGTATGGGTGTATTCTATTGCTAAACATTAATCGCTTTTCCGATGGGAAAAATATGTTTCGGAGCGTAGCGGTAGGAGCAGAACCGTCAAACACTACCCGTATCTTCGCCTCTGGTGACTTCAAAACAGCCAGGTGTGGTATATAGTAATGCTCGACACACCTCCAATCTATGCTGGACACCGACATGTGGCCTAACTCTAGGTACTCCCTCATGAATTCGATATACTTCTGCCGAAGTGCTGCATCTCGCTTCATCTTTCTCTCCATAGCCAGTAGTCTCCGTTCCGCGATCTGTCGCGAACTACCTAAGGAGGGGCGGTTTGGGAGAAATGGCAGCCTGGTAACAAACCTACCTGACGAACTTCGTGCAGTGTTGTACTGATAGAACAGCTCGCACTCGTCATCCTCTGGCTTCCGTCTATCCGCTGTGGGTGGCTCCTCAGACTCCCAAAACCTCTGCAGCACCTCCGACAACACACTACCATAGAGAACCGTATCGCCCTCTGGTAGGTCCTGAGGTCTCCAAACTGGGCCAAAAATAACATACCCCCCTGTGGTATCAACGGCCACTAAACCAGTTTGCTGAAGTACCCGTTTTCTGCCACACCAGAATCTCCCGAGGACGTCTGACCCGAGGAGAACGTCCACCGTACCAGGAGTATCAAATTCAGGATCAGCTAACTCTAAGCCTGTGGTTTTTTGTTTTTTTTTTTTTTTTTTTTTTTTATATTTGTAGATTATCTTTATTCAAACAAACAATTACAATATAAAGTCATCTTAAAACTAAAAATTATAAATAATATATTCCCTCCAACGCATCTCCACGAGGCAAAGTGCCCAATAGGCTGGCAGCATTCCCTCTTTGAATTGCTAAACTCAACCTTTGAGCGAGGTAGCTACCAGACCTGGGGTCACCTGACGCCTCACGGAGACGCGCTGAAATATCCGAAATAAGTGCTTTGGCCTCCGAACCCCACGGATCCAAAGTTTCCACTGCGAAGGGCACAAAAACATACTTATTTAAGAGATCCACATATTTTCGGCGCTTAAGAACCTCCGCTGCAGCAGCCGCAGCCCCAACACAACGGGATGTAGATGGCACATGTGTGGGAGCTAAGGTGTCGACACACGTAGCGTCCCAAGCAACACATTTGCCTGTGGTTAACCCTCGTACCGTTGACGGTAACCGAACCTGAGGAAGTTTCCCTACCACTTCATCCAGCACCACTGCTGAGGCATGATAGCTGACCCCTGTACCTGTATTACCTAATGTGAACTCGAAGTTCACCTGACCCCGAACGTCAGGCACATCTACACCTCCAATACCTACAGCCCCATCCGTAGTGGGCCTTATATTTAAGCGTAGCCTACTCACCAGCTTACTAGATACAATACAACCCTGAGCCCCTGTATCTAACAAGGCTCTTACCTGTATGCTGCGGCCACCGTATCCCCATACCCAAATCATTGCCGTAGGCAACAATACCGTAATTGGCCGGGGGGCCGAAGCTGGCGTGTAGGCGGCGATTACCTAGCAGGAACCTAAGCGCGGAGTGTCCGCGTCCTGCGGGGGGGTCCCCTCTCTCCGTACACCTTCGAGTGGGTCCCACTCCTGCTGATAGGGACCTCTGGTCCTGTACGCCATGGCTGGCAGCCTATAGTAACCCTGCGGCAGGCGCGCGTACCGTGGATGCGCCTGTAGCCGCGGGTGCTCAGCCAAGGGGAGAGGCATGCGTGGGTCATGGGAACTCACCATGTTGTTCAGACCCGCCGAGTACTGCATGTACTGGCCCTGGTGTTGGCACCCGCCCGTAGCATCACGTACTTGTGATGGGTGCCCCTGACCTTGGACCTGTGACCACCTACCCTGTCCCGGCACCTGCTGCCGAGGTGGTGACTGTCTCGCGCGTGGTGAAGGGGGCATCACCTGCTGATGTCCCTGGCCTCGTCCCTGAAACCCTGGTGGAAGAGGACTCCTCCTTGGAGGGGGTGGGGAGCGTTGCTCCCGTTTAGGTAGGGCAGACTCCGTCCGCTGACCCGCGTCAGCTCTGCCTCCGTAATCTCCGCTGCGGTTCATGCATAGGAGCTGATGGTGGGCACCCTGGCAGTACCTGCAGTTGGTGCTTGATGGACACTCTCACACCTGATGCGGCCCCATACACCTAAAGCACCAACGCCGTTGCTGCACCACACCACGACGTTTCTGCACCCGCTGTGCAGCGAACTCCTCACACGCAGTCACCTGATGCCCCGCCTCTCTGCAGTAGGCACACCTCGATTCCAAATTAGCGACATTGTATCGCCTGGGTGGCCTACTCTTACCGTCTCGCGCCTGTGCACCCGGCCGTTCCGGGCGGCGAGCGGCCGCAGACTCCGCGTGAGGCGACTCTCCAAATTGGGCATCTACCCGCCTGCACTCGGCCTCGAGGAAGGACTTGAGCTCCTCGAAGGTCGGGAGGTAATCAGATGTCTTACCTCTGTGTGACTGTTCAAAACGAGCGGCCATGTCGCTCGGCAGGCGGCGCAACAACGTGTGGACCAGGATATAATCATAGCCTGACACCGGCATCCCCTGTCTCTCAAGAGCGTTCACTGCAACGCAGACAGGGTTGAGGACCTTGGCCCTGAGGTCCGTCCCTCGTGTGATGGTCGGCACGGTGAGCCACTGTTCCAGGAGTTGGTCAATCATGAGACGTTTGTTGCTGTATCTCTCGATCAGCAAACCGCGAGCCGTCTCGTAACTTGCATCATCGACTGGTAGATGCTTTACCAGCTCATGGGGCTCACCTTGCAGCTTGGCCATCAATTGTGCCATTTTATATGCCGGCTGCAAGTCAGTGCGGTTATGAATCACACTGTCAAACAGATCCTGGAATCGGGTCCAATCCGTGTAGTCCCCGTGGAAGACCGGAATAGCCACAGCCGGCAGGGGCACTTGCACCCCCGGTCCCCGCGGACCATGGGATGGGTCCGGCTCCCCAGCCCTACGCCTGGTGATCACAGCAGCCGCCTGCTGGATCTCCTGCCCCATCTCCAGGCACTGGGTCACATTCGCCCGGACCATAAGTTTGGCCTCCTCATCAGGCGTCCCATCAAATAACTCCTCGCATCCAGTGAGGCAATCCAACACCTCCGCGACCCGTTCGTCAATCCGTTGCGCACAAGCGATGAGTGCGTCCTCTCGGTCCCCGCGACCGACCATCGCCTGCTTAGTCGCGAACCAAATTAGGTGCGTTCTAATTTTTGCCTGAAGCTGTGTAATTGTGGGAGCCATGGTACCAACTCAAAGTAACACCGAACCTTACAATAAAAAAAAATAGACAATCGGCCCTGATCCTACCGTTAGGATATCCGCACAGGGTAAACACAACGATAATAACAAGCAATTCACTAATTGATTGGCCCTGATCCTACCGATAGGATATTCTACACAGGGCACACACTACAATCACAATAAATTTTTTTTTTTTTTTATGTAGGTAGATTAAAAATCTTATACTAAAATAATCTTAAATCTAGTGGTTTTCTGAACCACGCTCTGCTACCAAAAATTGTCTAATTCCAAGCTAAACTCCCGCAGTGGAAGCGATTTACACAGGTAAATTTCTAGTAAAATACCAGGAGTTCAACTGAAGGCAGACAATGGCCGCGTTACGCAGCGCTAAATAGCATACGCTGCACAATATAGCAGCGCATACTATGAATTAAACGTGAACCTAAATCTATTTAACTTAATTAACTAAGTTGAGTGAAGTTGGCAAATGATGTGTTCTGACCTTTACATAACTCAAGTCGGTAGTAAATACCGTCTGCCGATCTGGCGTTACGTCACACGTATTAGCACTAGATTATAAGTAAGTACCTCCAAATTATATCACCCCACGAATTCCGCAATTCGTACTAAGGAGTCACAATGATATGGTACAACAAATATGACTAAAGGGAACACACCATTAACACGAATAAACAGTTTTATACTAAACAACCAGGTTTAATACTTACAGTCAACGTGCCGGTCCAAATGCATAAAATACCCAACGGAGAAAGGAAGTTCAGGGAATGGATCAAAAGGGAATTCCGTGGGTACTTACAGGGCTGGGTGGAAAAGATATCGACACCCAGCATTCCACTACAGCCTTGGCGCGTTATTCACGTCAAACCACTCACAGCTTCTGTTCGTATTCCACTTTGATATTAGTCATTACGCGTGACCCAACCCGAATTTGGGCCGTACAAACGCGGGCCAAAATGGCCACCTGATGCCTATTCAACGCGACGCTCACGTGGAAGACGTCGAGACATCCAACAATCACTAAGCCTGGCATTCCAGTACAACCCAGGAGAAACGCAATAATACGATGCATCAACACGCGCGATCTCAAATTGAATCGTCCATTACACGCGGCATCACAAAACGCGTGGCGGGAAATCCGCACCATACGACACCCTCCTGTCCGAACGGTTTTGAGTGACTGCCAGTGCGGTGCAGAAATCACCGCGTGGCGCCGTCAGGCGGTCTGCGCGCACGTCGCCAGTCTCGCCCTGCGAGTGAGAAAGGGACAACACACGCCCAGAGCGACGCGTGCGATCGAGCACCGCGCCGCATTCATAGACCGTCATTAATACCTAACTCACCCCAGCATAACAACGCTAAATATTAAACAATATTGTTTGTCTTTGTCCTTTTATTTGTTTTTCTTTTTAGTTTTATTTAAAACTAGCTGTTACCCGCGGCTTCGCCCGCGTACTCATAGAGTTTTATTAATTAGTTGTGTATTCTAAACGACACATCGTAAGGCGAACAACTGTGTAAACTGGGAGGGCACTAAAATCACTATTCACCGATACACAGACGACACTACACTGGAATGGTTCACTTCCTTGAAAAAGTATATAATTTGTGGTACCTGGGCGCTACCATCACTAATACAGGCTATTGTAAAATCAAGTAATGAGGCGCAAGAATGATCCTTGAGTTCTTTTGCCACTTTGCACTCATGATCACTGGAAAAGTCGATGGCAAACGACCAAGAGGTTTCAGTACAATTAGGTGGTCTCATTAAATACACTCAGCGCTCTATGTCGCCAAAGATACGCAGCGATGGAAAAGAATCCTGAATGAGAAAAATATTTCCCATCAGGGGAATTACGACCTTCAATAATGAAGATATTACGACGCTAGAAAGAAGATTATGACACATTTATAGTGTAAGGAAAAACAGGCATTTAATGTTAAAAGTAAAGATAACGTAATTTTAATAGAGACGCAGTCACTAAACCGGAAAAATTATCGTGAGTAATATGGAAGACATATCTTGATGGAGAGCGCGTATACAAAAATTGTCTTTCAAAGGGGAGGGATTTATGCTTTTACAGTGTTTCGGAGCGTTTGTTTCCAGAAGAGTGTTAAAGACATAGTACACAGCTTAATGGACACAGAACAGAGCACTATTTTAATACGCTATTGTAAACGATATTGTAAGTTTTACCATCTGGGGATAAAATGAAGAGGTTCTGAGCATTGGACACACGCGAACATGCTACATATAGCTGGCCATGAGAGAAGCACGGTTTTTCTAAGTGGACCCCCGCTACCTTTAAAGTTTGTCCCTGCGCTTTGTTGATTGTCATTGCGAAACTAAGCTTGATAGGAAATTGCAGCCTCTTGAATTGGAATGGAAGATCTGTGGGAATAATTGGGATCCGTGGTATTATTACATTTTCACCCTTGCCAACGCCGGTTAAGATGGTGGCTCCAATTATGTTCCGTCCTAGTTGTGTCACACGAAGTCTCGTTCCATTACATAATCGAGGGGCATCTAAATTTCGCATAAGCATGACTGGAACGCCTACTTTTAATTGCAGCTTATGTGAGGGCACACCTGACAACTCCAATGAATTTAAAAACTCGACGGGGTATGAAGTGCTCTGTTCTGTGTCCATAACCGTGTCTACTTGTATAAAGCTTTAATTTTTTTTTAATATTCCTGCTATTTTGAAATTTTTATTACATACAAACATGCTCCAAGAAGACATGAAAGAAAGGAGTGGGTATGTAATCAAGGATTTGAAAACCTATATTAGCTCCAAACCAAATTAACTTGGGGATGGATGTTCTTGGATTGGAATTATAATAATATGAATACGCAGTATAATGATTTTGCCTAGTCTTCAATTTTCAGGACTATGGTACCAAAAAATTTAAGTTTATTATGTGTCTTCGCAAGTATACGCAGGGCAAACTTACTGTGCTAAAAATGGTTATTATTGTAGAAATGGACTTTCAAATCATGTTTAACTGTAGAAATTAACTTTACTACTGTGGTAAGAAGTATCTCAAGTACATACCCACATCACCCTTAAAGCCACATTCATATCCCAAAACTCATATTCAAGAGACATTCTCATAGTAGTGCTATACAGGGTGTAAGTGACAGCCCTTCGAATACTGATTGGGTGTATTCAAACCATGAAACTGAACAACCTGCCATAGATTAAATTCTTTTTTTCTATATCCCATACAAAATCACAATCAGCTCACTGCATTTACTATGGGAATATCAGTATTCGGAGGGCTGTCCCTTACATCCTGTATATACATCTTTTTTATGTGGTATGGATGTATTCTATGCTACACAATAATCAGTTTTCCGATGGGAAAAATATGTTTTTCCGAGATAAAAAGTAACCTATGACACTCACCAGCTTTTCATCTAACTGCTTTCCAAAAAAAAAATGCTTTACATCGCTGCATGATACTCATTTATGTATGTAGTATGGATGTATTCTATTGCTAAACATTAATCGGTTTTCCGAAGGGAAAAATATGTTTTTCCGGGATAAAAAATAACCTATGTCACTCACCAGCTTTTCATTTAGCTGCTCTCAAAAAAAAAAATGCTTTACATCGCTGCATGATACTCATCTATGTTCGTAGTATGGGTGTATTCTATTGCTAAACATTAATCGCTTTTCCGATGGGAAAAATATGTTTTTCCGGGATAAAAAGTAGCCTATGTCACTCTCCAGCCTCTCACCTAACTGCACACCTAAAAAACACTGCATGATATCGCTCTGTTGTAACGTGAAAGAAAGACAAACAAACAAACAAACAAACAAACAAACACATTTTCGCATTTATAATATTAAGTATGGATTAAGACCGCCCTGCCTTATACGGACAGGGAAAACATAGGTTTAAGATTTATATACCTCTTTGAGCTGCTCTTTTGAGCTATTATTTACAAGCTTTCTTCCTTATCTGTACCCTTGACAAACACAATGTTTCATTCTCCGAGAGAAGACAAAAGAAGCTCTGCCTCAGGACAAACGCAAATCCCAATGCTTAAATCTTCAGAAAAACAATCGACAGGGAAAGCAAACCCCTCTACATTCGAGCAAGCTCGAAAGAGCTTCGACGGAACAGAGCAGTCGCTCTCACAAAAATCCCTGAACAAGACGGTTACCAAGACAAAGAAAACGCTTACTGAAGAAGCGAAGCACATCATGACAAAAGGAATCAGCCAACTCAATGATTCCGGAAACATAAAAGGGACAATAAAAGCAACAGTCACGGAATGCCTAAGAGAGCTGTACGCAGTTGTTAAAAAGTCAGAGGCAAGATACATAGAGACAAATAAAAACACAAACACTGCAGCACACCAAGAGCAGAGAACACTTACAGACACTCGGAGTGATGCATTAATAGCGGACGAACAAAAACTTATTGCCAAAATTAATGAACACAGCAGACTATTACAGGACAGTAACAAGGAAATGGAGAAGCTAAGGGAGGAAATACAAGAACACAGAGAAACTTTAAAGGAGGAAATAAAGAGCTATGCAAGCGTCGCTGCAGGCCCACCCAAGGAAAAGACTAAAACACCCACAGCTATGCATTCAGTCATCATAACATCCAAAGACGAGACAGAAACAGGAGATCAGGTCCTCGAAAGGATAAGAAGAGCAGTAAATGCAAAAGAAGGAGGAGTGACGATAGATAAAGTTAGGAAAGCCAAAGATAGAAAGATTATCTTAGGGTGTCAGACGCAAGGAGAAATGGAAAAAGTTAAAAAGAAAATTGAAGCAGCTGGCAATGAACTTCATATCCAAGAGGCAAAAAATAAGGATCCCCTCGTCATACTGCGAGGCGTATACAACTATAATACAGAGGAGCAGGTGTTAGGAGCACTGAGAGCTCAGAACAAGCGACTATTTGAAGGAATATCTCCGGAAAATGACCGCATAGACGTCAAGTATAAGAAAAAGACCCGAAATCAGTGCTCCTCACACATCGTTCTAAGGGTATCGCCCCAGCTTTGGACCCGCCTTACACAAGCAAAACTGGTGCACATAGATATACAAAGAGTCAGGGTTGAGGACCAGTCTCCTTTGGTTCAATGCTCACAATGCTTAGGATACGGGCACGGAAAACGGCATTGCCAAGAAACCCAAGATGCATGCAGCCATTGTGGCGGCCAACACATGGGTTCAGACTGCACTGCAAGGCTGGCTGGTGTGGAACCAGAATGCTGCAACTGTAAAAAAGCAAACATAGACACCAGAGGACACAACACCTTCAGCCCAGAATGTCCAATAAGAAGAAAATGGGATGCCCTGGCCAGAGCTACCACAGCGTACTGCTAAGGGCACCTCCAGGGCACAAAAGCAAACAACTCCATCTAGAACTGAGTCCATCTCCAGACAGTATCGCGTCCTTCAGGCAAACCTCCAAAAAAGCGAGCTTGCCACTGCCGAACTCATCATAGAAGCAGCAAAACGGAAAATCTCCTTCGCATTAATACAAGAACCGTACATCGGCAACGTCGGTGCTATGAAAAACTACGCTGGAGTTAGAGTAGTGCAATGTGAAAGGAAATCTGAAATGGTGAATAAGGCTGCTATAGTTCTGTTTGACCAGTCGATTGACATCACCCTGTGCCCAAACCTTACCACTGAAAATATTGTAGCAGTGAAACTAAAAACAGGAGCAAAAGAAACGGGTGTGGTGTCGGTCTACCTGGAGGGTGACAAACCGATCGAGCCGTACATAAACCAAATTAAAAAGACCATTGAAGAGATCGGCACAAAGGATCTGATACTAGGAGGGGACGTAAACGCATGGAACACCTGGTGGGGAAGTAGAAAAATCGATCCCAGAGGCGAAGAACTTGCCGGTCTGCTGGAAGAGCTTGATCTGCAGATATTGAACCAAGGTTCCGAACCCACTTTCGACACGCAAAGAGGTCAAACAAGATACACAAGCTGCGTCGACATCACCACCTGCTCAATTAGCCTGCTGGGGCGTGCAGAAAACTGGAGATTGGACAATGAACTTACCTGCTCGGACCACAAAGCAATCCTTTTCGAACTTACAGCTGGAAAACCAACAGGCGTTGAAATAAAAAGACAGACCAGAAAATTCAACACAAAGAAGGCAAAATGGTCTCAATTTCGATCAAAACTTGAGCAACTTTGTATAGAAAACAATATAAATATACACGAAATTGAGCAGATAGAGAACACAGAAAATCTTGAAAAAATGGTGATTGCTTACACAAACTCGGTTGGGGAGGCATGCGACGCAGCCATCCCACTCATAGTAAACAAAAAGAAAATTGGATTGCCTTGGTGGACCGAGGAACTTGAGGAGCTAAAAATGGATATGATCAGAAAGAAAAGGAGAATCTCAAACGCGGCCCCCATCCGCAAAGCACTAGTGGTGCGAAAATATCTTGATGCAAAAGAAAAATATGAAACAGAGGCAAGAAAGGCACCAACGACCAGCTGGAAAAAGTTTTGTGGGAAACAAGATCGGGAAAGCATGTGGGACGGGATTTACAGGGTGATTGGCCGTACAACAACACGGAAAGACGACGTTCCTCTTTTGAAACAAGAAAAGGTCCTAGACTCACAGGAGTCGGCAAAGTTTCTGGCGGAAACCTTTTATCCGGAGGATAATATAGATGGGGAGAGAGCGACACATAAAGAAATCCGAAACAAAGCAAACCAAGTAAATGAGTGGCAACATGGTGATCTATGTGACCCACCATTTACAGCACAGGAATTAAAATGGGCAGTGTTGAGCTTTAACCCCAAAAAAGCCCCGGGAGTAGATGGCTTCACCGCAGACATCTGCAAAGCCGCAATTAGCCACGACATTGAACTGTTTCTAGCCCTTGTGAATAAATGCCTAAGCCTGTCATACTTCCCAACCATCTGGAAGGAGGCAGTGGTGGTTGTCCTGCGAAAACCCGGCAAGGATGACTACACACACCCGAAATCCTACAGGCCCATTGGGCTTCTGCCAGTGCTTGGCAAAATTGTAGAGAAAATGCTGGTTAAGCGAATAAGGTGGCACATATTGCCCGAAATGAGTAGGCAACAATTTGGCTTCACACCACAGCGCAGTACCGAGGACTCCCTCTATGTCATGATACAGCATATTAAGGCGAGACTGCAGGAGAAGAAACTGATCGTTGTAGTTTCACTTGATATAGAGGGAGCCTTCGATAGCGCATGGTGGCCCGCCATAAGATGCAGACTGGCGGAAACTCGTTGCCCAAAAAACCTCCGACGATTGGTCGACAGTTACCTTACTGATAGGAGCGTACGGGTAAGATACGCGGGAGAGGAGTGCGTCAAAGAAACCACAAAAGGGTGTGTACAAGGCTCTATAGGAGGGCCCACTTTTTGGAACTTGCTTCTCGACCCGCTCCTCAAAGAACTCTCCGCGAACGAAAACTACTGCCAAGCCTTTGCTGATGATGTTGTTCTGATTTTCTCCGGGCATACAGCAGTAGAGGTGCAAGAACAAGCAAACAGTGCCCTTGACCAGGTTCGGAGGTGGGGTGTCGAAAATAAACTGAAATTTGCGCCACATAAAACGAAAGCGATGATTATTACAAACAAATTGAAGCACGACTCACCACATCAGAGCATGGGAGGGCAGGATATAGAAATGTCCCGCGAAATAAAAATATTGGGCCTCACTATAGATGACAAGTTGACTTTCAATGCTCATGCGGCAAATGTGTGTCGTAAAGCATTGAATTTTTACAAACAATTAGCCAGGGCAGCGAAAATTCAATGGGGACTAAGCTCGGAGATAATCAGAACCATCTACGTCGCGGTGGTAGAGCCAATTATTATGTATGCAGCCAGTGTGTGGGCATCACAGACGACTAAAATAACAATTAAGAAGCAATTTAATGCAGTGCAGCGTGGTTTCGCACAAAAGTTAGTCAAAGCATATAAAACTGTATCACTAAACTCTGCCCTAACACTCGCCGGATTGCTTCCGTTAGATGTAAGGGTGAGAGAAGCAGCAGCTTTATATGAAATAAAGAAAGGTTATTCTCGGCGGGTGATAGGAGATAGAGAAGTGGAAAGACCTGTGCCTTTTATAGAATCACCACATCCGGCAGAACAGGCAGAAATAGAGATAGGTAGCGTGACAGACAGTGCAGAACTGGCCCAGCACACCAATGATGATCAACTGCAAATATTTACGGATGGCAGTAAAATTGAGGGGAAAGTTGGCGCGGCACTGACCTTGAGAGTTGGTGGCGCGGAAACTCAAACCAAAAAATTTAAACTGGAGCCTTTCTGCACTGTTTTTCAAGCAGAACTCTACGCTCTATGTGGGGCCACAGAATTAGCTCTAAATAATAAGGCAGAAAAATGCAGCATATACTGTGACTCCAGATCAGCATTAGAGTTAGTTGCAAATGGCATTTCCCTCCACCCCCTCGCGGTTAAAATAAGATCTAACTTGACCGCATGCATACATAAAAAGAAAGAAGTTAAACTCTACTGGATCAAAGCACACGTGGGGTTGGAGGGAAATGAACGAGCAGACGAGTTAGCGAAGGACGCTGCACTGAAACTTAAAACAAAACCACACTATGATAAATGCCCTGTCTCATTCGCAAAGCGAGAAATCCGAATGGACTCGCTTGGTGAATGGAACAGACGCTACAAGATGGAAGACACGGCTTCCATAACAAAAATATTCTTTCCGAACGCTGACGCTGCGTACAATGTAATAAGGAAAATTGACTTGGACCCCGTTATGGTACAGGT
Organism: Tuta absoluta; assembly: GCA_027580185.1. Classification (NCBI taxonomy): domain Eukaryota; kingdom Metazoa; phylum Arthropoda; class Insecta; order Lepidoptera; family Gelechiidae; genus Tuta; species Tuta absoluta. The sequence continues at coordinate 3,325,023 of JAQAHW010000055.1, read as the reverse complement.
GATGACAGGTCATGGCGGATTTTCCGAGTACCTGAACCGATTCAAGTGCAAGGACAGTCCATCATGCCCATGTGATCCTGCAAAGGAGGAAAGTATTGTCCACATTTTAACTGAATGTCCAATAAACGGTCTAGAGCGCTTTGAACTAGAAAGCAAAATTGACAAAGATATAAGTGTGGACAATATATCCACCATAATGAGCGACAAATCCGTACGAAATGAATTTATTCAATATTGTAAAGAAGTAGCAAGTAAGGTCATAAACAAAAACAAATGATGAACTGTTATATGTATTGCATATTTACAAATAGATAAATACGTATTTAAACAGTCATCAAAAATGCAAATTTAATTGTTATTATATTTATTATATATATACTTAAGTATATAGCGAATATATATAAATAGCATAAAAAATTTAAAAAGATAGAATAAGTGTAGTGTATTATAATTATAATATTGTTTAACTCCCGTAATAATAAAAGAAGAAATGAAAAATGTATACGATATATAAAGGCCTTGATCCGAAATGTCAAGGGTACAAAGATATCAGCCAAAGGTTTTAGTCAGTAAGAGTCTGACACTCCTGAGCCCTCCATTCTCAGGGTCCATGATGGATTTTTCCTTTGGCTGAAATAAAAAAAAAAAAAAAAAAAAAAAAAACCTAACCTAACCTAAACTTTTTTTTTTTCACGCGGAGGAAACCTGCGATCCAGGTACCTAGCCCTCCGGGGGAAGAACTAGGTTATGTGGGATTTCTACCCACTAAAAACTCCACGTTGGCCATCCTCCGTGCTATTTGGGAGACTCTGGGATCTCTTGTGGAACGCAACCAGTGTCTCCCTAGCACAGCGCCCGGAGGCTCATCCCGGGGCAGAAGAGTGTTATATGCCCCCGCACCATCCAAGTGCACAGTAACAAAGTGACCACCCATTGTCGCTATCTTCCCCGGGGCCGTTAAGAGGACGCTGCAGCCCCCGCTGTATACGCCCACAGCCTTTAGTCGCCTCTTACGACAGGCGGGGGAGACCGTAGCGCTATTCTCTACCGGAACTACACGGCTTGCACGCCAGAACTAGTCCTGGCTGCGACGTGCGCGAGTGACTCTGTTGTTCAGAGCCCTCCGTCGTCGCCGTCGCGCGGGATTCGCCCGCTCTCGGTCCCGCTCAGCAGTTTCCTTCTGGACCATGACGGCCTCGCAGAAGGAAACAAATGCATTCCACGCCTCCTTTTTTCCTAATATCGCAGCAACTACAGCTGGTAAAGACAAGTTTGTTCCAATTTCTTGGACCAAGGCTTGACGCTCGGAGTGCCAAGCGTAGCACTCCTCGCGCGTGTGTTGAGCTGAGTCCTGACTTGAGCTACAGTGGTGACACTGAGGCGATGACTCGCGTCCAATTCGATTAAGATACTCACCATAACAACCATGCCCGGTGAGCATCTGAGTTAAGTGGAAACTAACTCGACCATTCCTTCCCTTTCGTTTTAGCCATGCATCAAAGCTAAGCAAAATAGCAGAAACTACCCGTTGCCGAATCTTTTGTGGCTCATGCAAGCGCTGGTGCCATTTTTTAATTGCCTTCTTGTGGGCCCGCTTTCGAAGGACTGAGGGTCAATTTCCGCATCAGTTCCACCATTTTGACGAAGCTTACGGTAAACTTCCGCGTCCATTTCCGCCAGAATATCAAATGGTGGAAGTCGAGCAAGTATAGTTGCTGCTTCAAATGATATGGTACGATATCCTCGTGCCACTCTGATTGCAATACACCGCTGTATGGCGTTTAGTTTAACTCTATGGCGTCGGACAGCTAGAAGCCTATCTGACCATACAGGAGCACCGTATAGGGCCATAGACCGCAGTATGCCAGCATATAATCGCCGAATTTCTTCCCGTGGACCCCCAAGATTAGGTAGTAGTCTATGCATAGCATTCGCCACCTTTTCGATCCTGGAAACCAGGTGGTTTAAGTGCTCTTCAAAGTTCCACCTTCCATCTAGGTACAGGCCCAGATATTTTAGGCACTGCCCCACCTGTACTAGTGCTTCGCCCACTTGAACCGATGACGTGGGCGGTGCTTCTCTTCGTGGGAGTCCATGGAACCATAGAGCCTCAGTTTTATGAGGCGCGATTGCCAAACCCAGTCCACGGATCCTACCAACTACGCAGGCAATTCCAAGCTCAGCAAGTCTCGTCACTCTCTCAAAGGATTCTCCTTCGGCTAGAATTAAAGTGTCATTTTTACTCCGTAAGGAAGCACTACCCGTAAAACCGCGTCGTAGGCAAGATTCCATAGAAGCGGACCAAGAACTGAACCCTGTGGAACCCCGCATACTACTTCTCTCCGAATCAACGCCCCATCCGGACCCTGAAAGCATACGCTCCGATTGAAAAGATAGCTCGCTATTACATTTTGCAAGTAAGCAGGAAGCTCGTGATGTATTAGAGCTTCATGTATAGCTTTCCATGGAAGAGAGTTAAATGCATTAACTATGTCAATGCTCACAGCTAGAACTACTCTGCCTTGGGATACTGCCTGCTCTGAGATCTCTCTCACGTGAAGAATTGCATCTACAGTAGATCGACCCTGACGAAAGCCAAATTGTGACTCTGCCAGATTAGGACCGACTCGCGCCAGATGTTTGTTAATTCTCAGGGCAATAATACGCTCAAATAGCTTTGCCGCTTCATCTAACAAACAAATGGGTCGATATGCTGAAGGCGAGTCGATGGGCCTTCCCTCCTTTTTAAGGAGAACCAATTTGGCCTCTTTTATTGTTGGAAAAATTCCGTAACGCAAGCAACTCGTAAAGAGCCGCTGCAAACGGTTTCCTAGCACACCCAAAGCAATTACTAGAGCATGACCTGGGATCTTATCAGGACCCGGAGCAGTATTTTTTGCTGATAGACGCCTCAACGCATATTTTAATTCCGCATTATTCACTTCCAAGTCGTCAGACCAGGGTGCTTCCGCTGTCGCTGGAGTGTCAGATGAGACTCGAGGAAATAGAGTATCCACAACTCTTAGAGTAAATTCTGTCTCCATTGTTTCGGTCAAGGGAGGCACCCAAGGCCGCAGCTTTTCCAGTACCATTATATACGGGCGGCCCCAAGGATCCTTATCCAAGTCACTCAGAAGCTCATTCCATGATTGGCGTTATGCGTCTGCTATTGCCGTCTGTAATGCAACTGTTGCAGCCCGGTAAGCCACGTAAGTGCTAGCTTTTTCTTCTTCCGTAACCCTTCTTCTCCTCCTTGTTCTTGTGTAGACGCGCCGAGAAGCAAGACAATTTTCTCGTAGGTGGGAGATGTGCTCTGACCACCAGTATACGGGATATTTGATGTTCTGTTTAACCCGAGGCATTGCGGCATCACAAACCGAGGTCATCGTCTCACGGAACCACAACGACTCGCTTTCGGAGTAAGATGGATTTTCCACATTAGGAGCAGGGTTCCAATCAGCAGTATGAGCTGCGGCAATCAACAAATCCTTGTCTAGGCGTTTAAGTGCCCAACCAGGAGAAGTCATCGTTCGACGTCGAATTGATCCGTCTGACCTACGGTGAACCACAGAAAATACAATATGACGGTGATCAGATAATGAAACAACCTCTTCCGCTCCCGCCAGTCTGAGATCATTCTTTCAGCCAACTGGCTCGCCCAGAAAAGATCGACTATAGATTCTCCTTGCCAACGGACACAAGTGCTTACAGATCCCCTGTTAAGCAAGCGAAGATCTAATCCTGCAGCCCACTCAAGTAATGTGTCTCCTTTTATGGTATCCACCACGTCTCCCCATACCCTAGATCGGGCATTAAAATCACCAAGAACTAAGACTGGGCGAGGAAGATAGTTTCTAACTATAACTTCTACCTTATTTAAATATGCTTCATAGCAGATTAGGCTACAGTTAGGAGTTATGTAGCAACCAATCACTTTGAGTGACCCCCATTCGACAGCAATTATACCTGAGTCAGAATCTGTTTTGCGGCACGGAGGATCTCCACGCGCTCCATCCCAATAAATTGCGACTCGTCCTGTATCATCACCGAACCAGCGAGGATGATCCGGAACTTGATACGGTTCCGAGATGACACCCAGGGAAACCGATGACTCGGATATTGTCTGCAAGAACAAATCCTGTGACCTACGACAGTGGTTCAGGTTTCCCTGAAGTACTTTAGGGGGCTGTACTGTCATTATTGACCTCCATTGGCTCCTGGGCCGGGTTGGTGGTTTCCGCATTCGTAGATGCAGCTCCACTTTCCCGATTTAAAGCTGACAAATTTGGCCTGCCAGCAGCCTTGCCTTTCTTACCTGTTTTAGGTTTGCAGTTTTTACTACCAATTCTGTCTGTGATTAGCAGGTTGACCAAGGTCTGCACACGAAGGACATCTGGGTTCAGTAGCGTCACATTGATTGGAATGTGACCGGCTTTCCCACACTTGTAGCAAAGGGAAGTGCGATCTACAGTGCTAGTGCATTGGTGTCGTGCATGCCCTTGTTCTAAACACCTGAAGCATTGGAGAGGTCTTAAAGCCAATACCTGCACTCTTGCCGATACCCATCCTATGCGGACTCGCTTTGCAACTGCTAGTTTATGAATAGCGGCAAGGGGACAGCGGACCCAAGCTGATCCTAGGGACCCAGCGCGGATACCTCTGATTTTTCCCACCTGAATATTTGCCTCTGAGCAACCTCCAGCTTCAGCCACGGCAGATGCAACCTCTTTTTTAGTGACTGAGTCGTCTAGATCCACGACTCTAATTTCACCCTTTTTCATAGGGCGTGTGATGTGAACACCCATATCCCCAAGAGCTTCTGTCATTTTAAAAGCCAGAGTGTCAGCTTTGGCAGCTCCTTCTTCGCCTGATATTTCCAGGATGATACCTCCATTAAGCGCCCATTTTTGGCGAACTTCACTGACTCCAAACTCAGCTGGTCGTACTTTATCCTTAGCGGCTGCCATCACTTGAGCGTAAGTCAATGCAGACCCTTCTGGAATAGAAACGGCAACAACCATGGACCGGGGCAGTTTCGGTACTTTTGGTTTTTTTTCTTGCTTTTGTTTTTTTTCTTCTTGTTTTTATTAGCTTTCGTCTCTGTTTGACAGTTTTCCTGTACCTTAGAAGTGGTCTTTTTCTTGTTTTCCACAGTCTTCCAAGCAGGTTCTGAGTTTTGCTCAGTCCGCTTGGCATTTTGTTGTGCCTGCACTGGAGGTTTATCAGGAATGGATGGTACCTTTTTGTCTGCCTTTTTTGTATTTTTTGTTGTCCCTTCCTTCGAATCTTTTGGCATAGACTTAGCCGTTTCGTGTCTTAGAGTTGGACGAATAACCTCTTGCGGCAAAAGCTTTGACTCAAGGTATGCAATTTTACCATCGATCATAGTCCTTATTTGTGCTAAAAGCACATCATCGGAACTACGAGATGGTGTATTTTCCATCGCTATCGCTTGTTCTGGTTGTACCTGGGCTCCGCTAACTCTTTAGAGAGCGCATGTACCCTTCCATTCAGAGAGTCTAGTTTTGAACGTAGATCAGCATTTTCCCGCTCTAAACGGTCTGTCGATGACCTCTGTGCCATTTCAGCTACAGCTGCTTGACACACACGAACAGACATTCTTAGTGCTCGCACAAAGTCACCTTTGAGATTTTTGGACTTATTAGCCACATTTTCAACCTTCTCAAGATTTTCATTTATCCTGGCAGCGAGGTCAACATTAGGCTGTTCCCTCATTTCAGATGCGAGATCTTCAATTTTTGGCAAGGAAAGCATCGATCTCGTTTTCTTAACTGCAGGTGATGGCGTAAAGAACTTCCCATTGTCATCTACGGTCTGCTGACCCCGCTTCCTAGACTGAGACGCCGTGGAATAGGTTGATGCCATCGAAAAAACAGAACTGTCCGAATCATTGCCATCGTCAATTGCACCCCCAAAGCAGAAGGGGGCGTAAATTATTGAGCTGTCCGTCCCTTGGCCTTGAAGGCCATGCGTTTTTACCGCGCCATCTTTACCAAATCGTGAGCCATCAGAATCCATGTCCGAAATCGCCGTGTCGTTGTTTTTTTTCATACTAGTAACTTCATCTCTCTTTCTATTCTCATTTTTCATCATTAGCATAGGTTGGCCCTCTGCAGAATACGATGGGCCACCTAGGCCTACGGGTGTCGTCGTTTTACTGACAAAATCCATAGTCCTAGGGCGGATTCTCCGTCATCGGCGGTACCGACCTGCAGTAAATTATTGTTTTTAACAAATGCCATTTTAAACAACTATCACTACGTCGAGTTTGCAGTACGCCCGGTGCGAATTCCCGACGCCACCGAACGCTACCTGGAACTAAACCTTTTCGAGCGTAGGACATTCTACTCAGCTTCAGCCCAGTAAACTAAGAGCACTGCGCACATACCACTCCCAGGTACTGGTTTTGGTCCGCGCCGGGCAAGCCCGGTACCCTCCATATCTTGGAGGGCATTCCCCTATCCACCGCCCGGGGTCGCGCCCGATGGGAGATCCAGCAACTCCACACGGGAACCTAACCTAACCTAACCTAACCTCAGGACGATATTCCTGCATATCCTGCATTCCTGATATTTGTAGCAGTCGCGGAGCCAATCATACTCTACACGGCTAGCATGTGGGCTAAAGCAGCCAAAAATATCACCATCCAAAACTACTTGAGCGCGGTACAGAGGGGATTTGCTCTTAAAATATGTAAAGCATATCGCACAGTTTCTCTGAACTCCGCGCTGATTCTGACAGGTCTGCTTCCACTTGACCTGCGTGTTCAAGAAGTTGCCAAATTATATGAAGCCAAAAGAGGAAAATCACAATATGAAATCATTGGAGATGCATAAGTCGAACAAAAAATATGCTTTCTTAAAGCCACCCACCCAGCCAAAGAACAGTTGATAGAGTATAAGTGTCTCGAAAACATGCTTCCCGAAACAATAAAAAATAACGAAATAGTAGGAAATCACATATACACAGACGGGAGTAAAATAGAGGAAAAGGTGGGATCTGCAATTACATGTTCGAAGGAAGATAGGGAATACAAAACAAAAAAACAAAAGCTAGCATCGTTTTGCGCAGTTTTTCAAGCAGAAATGTTTGCTCTATTCGAAACTACAGAAATAGTACTGAAAGGCAAAGAAGTCGCTTCTTTAGTGACTCAAAATCGTACCTAGAATAACTAATCAAAAAATAAAAGATGACTATCAAAGACCAAGGTAAATCCCTAAAGCTGTATTGGGTGAGGGCACATGTGGGCACCCCAGGAAACGAACGAGCAGATGCCCTAGCCAAAGAGGCAGCCCTGAAACCAAAGCGGTACCGGCATACGATAAATGCCCACTGTCTTATATAAAACGGACCATCAGAAAAGAGACAGTAGCCGAATGGGCTAAAAGATATACAAAAAATGCAACTGCAGGTGTGACGAAAATATTTTTCCCAGAAGCTTCGATAGCATACAAGTTCATCAAAAAAATTAAGTTGAATCGCATATTAGTCCAAATCATGACAGGACACGGAAGATTCGCAGAATATCTTCATAGATTTAAATTTAAAGACAATCTTATATATCTTATATATAAGATATATTCAATACAGTTTCATGTATTGCGGTCGCGGGTTGACTGACCGTGGGTCAGCCTATCGCGATAGACCCGGTCTCATACTTAAAATTAGTGAAAGTGATCGCGAGTGCTTAAAAAGTTATAAGGAAGAATCAGTGCCCCATTTCAGTGTCCAGTTTTTGATAAACATAGAGTTGACCTGGAACAAAAAGCAAATATTAAACTACAATTAGATTATATAAAGGATATTATTATAGATAAACATGCTAGCAAACACTTTCTCACATTCCGTTAAGAAGTGGCGAAAGTAGTAATAAAGAGGAATAAGACATAATAGGATAAATAAAATAAGTCAACGAAACTAGATAAGTAATAAGAAATAATGTATTAAACGCATATTTTGAAAAATATGCTTACTATATATAAAGATTGCATGAAAACAAGAAAAATAAAATATAGACGAGAAAAAAAAAACATAATAAAGATGATGAATGATGATTATAGATTTATAAAATTAATTAAGTATTATAATATAGCATAGAATAAAATAACTCTTTTTCAGACCACGAGTCATAGATATATTTTCACGTTAAGTTAAGAAACCTATTAGGCCAAATCAAAATTATTAAATTGTTAACCTCAACTAAGACTGAGAGTCCTTTGCAAAAAATGAAAATAAAATATTAAATGTATAAAATGACTCTAAGTAAAACATGTCTTCGACCACCACATCGAAGGAACAATATTGTTAACAGGAAAAACGGCAAACGGGTTTTTAGCCGGTAGGAGTCCGGCACTACCTGGGCTTCCCATTGCCAGGTGTCCATGAAGGATTTTTCCCCGTTTGGCGAATTTGCTAGGTAGTTAAAAAAAACCTAACCTAACCTAATGTAAAATGTAGGTCCTATCCTATACAACGAGACATTTTGCAGATTAGAGAATGATGCTGATTCTGGATACGACAGATTAATAACAACCGTCGCTTTAATCAACGGTAGGCAATTAAGCTATTTGTAGCTATTAGTAGTTAAAGTTCGACGCGATACGTGACTATCGAATGGTAAACGCGCGGTGAATTATTGATGTGTAAATACAAGAGGAGCGGCGGTCGGCGGCTGGTGGTGTGGTGCGGTGACAGTCGCGCGGACGTCAGCAGCCGGCGATCGATGGCCGCCGCACGACTCGCGACTCCGCAGTCGACACGTCAGCAAACTACCGCACGTGGTTCCCACCGTCACTCTACCTCACATAGCTTCGGCAGTCGATATTAATAGGTTCTTTTGTTCAGCATTTATTTTAGCTTACATAATTTTTTGTTTTAGTATAAAATCTGGCATGTATGTAGTGAATAGGTAGGCAAATTAAATTTAAAAAAGAATATAACTATCAAAGTTATTAGTAGATAACTAATAACATTGTTGGAAAAAAAAATAAACTAGTAAGTTACAAAACGAAATCAACTAATAAACTTAAATCAGTTTTTTGTGCACACAATTCACAGTCTGAAGGTGTTTACTTTACGTAGCTCGGGCTTCTCTCATGAAAGTGTTAAGTAGAATATTAGGGGCGGGTATTGTCAGGTGTGTGTGTACGTGTGATGTTCAATTTGTCTCGAGGTCACCATAAACATATAATTATACTCAAATTGCTATCGATCTACAGTATCAATGCTCACGCCAGCCACTCACCACTGACCAGTGGCCATTAATAGTGAGCTGTCAGTGCTCTAATGTTGTTCTTGTGTCAGCAGAGTGCTCGTATCGTTAGTTTGTTTCTGGTTGTTCTAAACGTGAATGGCAGAGCTAGAAGCGCTGGAGAGTGGTACGCCACCAACACTACTGCAAACACTACGAGCGCATGGCACGAGCGGGGAGATCACCTGCTGCGATGTGTCTCAGGGCGGTTTTCGGTTACTCACTGGTGGTGGTGACCGCGCGCTGCGAGCCTGGCGCTGGCAGGCAGGCGCGGGGTGGGAGCCTCTAGCCGACGCCCCGCGAGCGCACCGCTACGGTATCACAGTGACGAGGTGGTCGCCGGGCGGTGTGCTGGCAGCCTCTGGAGGCGTCGATGGAGCCGCGCGGGTGTGGTCCGGTCGCGACCTAGCGTCGCGCCGGCTACTGGCGTCACCAGGTGCACCAGCCCTTCGCTCAATGAGTTGGGCGAGTGCGGGCGTGCTGTTGTGTGGTTATGATGATGGTGCTGCGTGCGTGTGGAGCGTGCAACGCGCTGCGCTGCTGGCACGCCTGCATGTCCATGAAGGAGCGTTGCATGCTGTTGGAGCGCCCGCTCGTGGTGCATTGCTACTAACCGCGTGTACAGAAGGCGTGCTCAAGGTGTTTGATTTACAAGGTCAGGTGGCTAGATTCAATAATAGGTTTATTGAAGACAAGATTGGATCGAATTTAGATAGTTTTTATGTTACAGAAGTTTGTCGTAGTGCGGCCGAGGGTGCCGATACGCCGGCGCCACTACTGTGGTGTGACGGTGCGCATGATCTTGGTGCGTTGTGCTGCGATGTGACAGCGGACGGTAGCGTGGCGGCGACAGGTGGGCACGACGCGCGTATCCGGCTGTGGCTCGTGCGGGGCGGGGGCGGGGGGCGGCGTGTGGAGGAGGACGCCACGCTGGAGGGGCACGGCGCGGCGGTGACGGCAGTGCGCTGGGCCGGCCGCGTGCTGGCGTCGGCCGCGCTCGACCGCACCGCGCGCATCTGGTCTGCTGATGGTGCTTGTCTTTGCGTGTTGCACGCCCATAATCGCTACCTCACCTGTGTTGCACTTGCACCTGATCTTCGTTACATAATTACTGGTAAGTACCCATGTATAGTATAGAGACAGTAGATTTTATTTTAATTCGCGAAAATCATTAAAATAAATGGATACAATACATATCTTATCTTAATTAGCCTACATCGTCCCACTGCTGGGCAAAGGCCTCCCTCTTCTCTTTCCATCCTGTTCTACTCTGGGCCTCCGAGTGCCAGTCTTTGCTAAAGGCATCTAGCTCGTCTCGCCACCTACGACGGGGTCTTCCGCGGCGTCGTCTCGATGTGGGTGGTTGCCACAAAGTTGTTATTTTTGCCCACAATTCGTCTGGCATACGACAAACGTGACCGGCCCAATCCCACTTAAGCTTGGCTGCAGAATGGGCAGCGTCAGAAATTTTCGTCTTGGAACGCAGTATGGTATTCCTGACCCGATCAGTCCGCTTTAGGCCTAACATACTGCGCTCCATGGCACGCTGACAAATCTTGAGGCTGGACCTTTGAGCTTCCGTCAAAGACCATGTCTGAGCACCGTAGGTGAGGATTGGGAGAATGCATACGTCCATCAGTTTTCGTTTGAGCGAAATTGGTAGGTCACTCTTCATGTGCTCTTTCATGGACCAATAGCTCTTCCAGGCATTTTCGGTGCGTCTTGCAACTTCTTTATCTTGACGTGCCTGGAAAGAGACTATTTGGCCCAGATACAGATACTCATCGACATATTCCATTCTCCCAGCATCCACTATTACCCTGTATTTTGTGCTATTTGTCATCACTTTGGTCTTTGACATATTCATCATTAATCCCGCCCCAAGACTTCCCGTACTCAGATCTTGCAGCATAAGTTGTAGTTCTGCCGCTGTTGTTGAAAATAGGATGATGTCGTCGGCAAAACGAAGGTTTGTTAACCTCCTTCCACCAACGTCAACACCTCGCCCCTCCCAGGTATCTGCAAGCCCTCGGAAAACTTCCTCTAACGCGCTAGTAAATAGCTTTGGAGACAGAGGGTCACCTTGCTTGACGCCTTTACTGATTTTGAACGATGGACCTGTACTTTCTAGTTTGATGGCAGCAGTGCTGTTGTAGTATATAATTTTAAGTATGTCTATATAGTTTTGGTCTATATCTTGTTTCTGTAGAGCATCAAACATTGCAGTATGGAGTAAACTATCAAAGGCCTTTGAATAGTCTACAAAGGCAAGGTAGAGTGGTATATTGAATTCTTGGTGTTTTTCAATGATCTGATTTATTGTGTGTAAATGGTCGGTTGTAGAGAGCCCAGGTCGGAAGCCGGCTTGTTCAGGGGGTTGATGTAGGTCTAATTTTCCAGATATGCGACGTTCAATGATTTTAATAAATGTTTTATATAGATGAGATACAAGGCTTATTGGACGATAATTACTGATGTCTGTCTTGTCTCCTTTTTTATGCAATAGTACGATATTAGAATGGCAAAATTTTGTTGGTAGTTTTCCAGATTTTAAAATATTATTGAAAAATGCAGTTATGTAGGGTAAAAGAGTAGGTTCTCCGATTTTCAATGCTTCGGTGGTGATCCCATCTTCACCTGGACTTTTATTAAACTTCATTCTTCGCAAAGTTTGTTACAATACATAATGCAAATAAAATCTTCTTCCAAAGCAGCGTATCGAGAAAGAGTCTTAAGATGCTGGCAAGACAGTAAATAATATTTAGTAACGTTTTAAGTAATAAGTTATAGTGTTGTTACAGGCTCTAATGACAAGTCTGTTCGCGTCTGGGCGCTAGGCGACCTGACGCTGAACGACGAGCTTGAGCCACCATGCTCACCTTTGTCACATTTCGGCGTCGGAGATCTTGAGGTAACGTACACAATTTGTGGAACATTGTAACAGGGCTTCATAAAATATTTTATTGATTGGAAAGTTTTCTTTTATTTAGGGTATTGGACCCGTGGTAGACGACGAGCTGCTGGCTGACGGCGGCCAGGAAGGTGGTGCGGGAAGCGGGATAGTGGAGGGGCAGGCGGAGGAGGCGGGGGCGGCGCGTCTTGTGTTCCGCTCAATGGCCGCGCATGGCGGCGCGATCAACTCCATCACAGTTCACGGAGATTGCCTCGCCAGTGCATGCAGGTGCCTACAAATTCCAATAACCTATGCTTAGAATGACCGAGAAGCCTCGCAAGCCCGTTGTATTAGGCAAATTTTTAGTTTTGTCATGGTCACGTCCTGTGCCTTGCCGAAATTACAATGCTTATTGGTCATTCTTTGACCCAGCTATAAGATTTTGCTCTCTCCCATACGTATCCAGTACTTGTCCGTGTCCACAGTGACGGCGTGGTGCGCGTGTTCAGGTGGGACGCTGGCACAGGCGCGCTGGAGCTGCGCTGGGAGCTCGGTGAGCGCGGTTACCCAGCGATGGCGGCCGACCTGGGTGCGGCCGGCGCTGTGCTGCTTACCGCCGGGCTTGACGGCGCTGCCAGGCTATGGGACGTCGAGGTTTGTTGAAAAAAAAAAGATTTTCGATATTTTTCTATTACACGTATCTTGATTAAAATGGCAAGAAGATATGCATCATGTCCTAAAAATAGAGCTTGAAGACCTGACACCTGAAACGTGGTATAGGAGTATAACGGTTGACAGGATGCATGTCAGTAGGCAGAATAGAAGGGTGCAGGTGGTGTCGAAAAAGTCGGCGCTGAATAGACTTAAGACGGATGTTGGCAGGTGTAAGGAAGGTAAGGCTCCTACTAAGATGACATATGCGAGTATTGCGCCCTTTCAAGCTATGCCGCATCTTATGTCATGCCCTTCCTGTCCTGCTGCTTGTACACAAAATGACATTAACGAGGCCACTTTTTGGGCTCAACAGCTTTATCCAGGGTTCACTGTCATTGACCCGAAAAGAAGAAACCGATTGCTTAAACGGCTAGTCGAGAGTAGCTTTAAAAAGTTTAACATAACATTAACAGCCACAAAAGTCCACTGTTGGACATAGGCCTCTCCCTGTTGGGGGTATTGCTATACTCGCCACGCTTGGCAGGCGGATTAGAAGAAATTGCTTAAGATAATTTATAACAAAATAAAACTGTGCATACTAAATGAATGAATTTTCTTTTAAGTAATTATTGACAAGCCCAGCGTCATGGTAAGATTTTGAGCAATTTTGTTTCCTGCAAAGGTAACAAAGAAGGGTTCAAAAAGGTTTGGGTAGGGGCATAGGGGTCACATTTAGTATTGGCTCATCAAATTTTAGACGTTTTATATTTATGGAATTAACCATTAGATGACCTTGATTTTAATAACAAACCAGGGATGTTGTGTCTCACGTAGCCATTTATTACATCTGGTGACGAATAAACATGCATTTGATGAATTATGTTCTTACGGCTAACTATTCGAGAAACAAAGGAAGAGTTTAAAAAAAGGATTACATTACAAAACTTTAAATCTGGCTGTGTACAGTCGGTTATAGCACATAAGGTACCAGGGGTACTCCAAAAGAACTGATTTATTTTTGTCCCCAGCAATATTTTTTTCTTGAAATTAATATGTATTAGTAGAAAATCACTTATTTTATGAGAATAACTATAAATTTTTATTATGTATTAACTGGGGACAAAAATAATTGAGTTCTTTTAGAGTACCCCTGGTACCTTATGTGCTACAACCGACTGTACATAGAACTCCACGTAAAATAAAGAGAAAAATAGTTTTCTACGAAGAAGCCGGATAGACACTGTCAGTATAACTGTCTGGTCTGACAATAAAAACTGCACACATATTGACATTTAAGCTTTAGAATAGTAAAGCACAACCTCAAACAAAGTACATTTAAATGTAAACGTTCTTCACACAATATAAATTTATTGAGTGTCTATTTGGAATGCTTAAGCTTCAACAATCTTTACGATGCGAATGCGGTTCTTGATGAAGTTTTTTTACATTATTCATACATAATACCTCTACATGCTTTTTTTCCTCTAGTTGGAAGAAAAGTAGGTTACAAACAAAGCTTTCATTTAGATAAATAATTTAAATGGAAAGTACTAACATAGTGTATAAGAAAATAAATAGATTTAGCTGCAAGCATATTTCTTTACATAACCTACAGAAAGTTGCCTCTCGACATGCTGCTATGACAGCTTACTACGCATTATATGTTGAATAGATTCTTGGGTACGATGTATTTATTTGGGGCAATGGTACAAATATTAAATATTTATTTCTAAAAAACAATGCGTCGGTGCAATCTGCGGAGCAGCACCGACTGACTCTTGTAATTTGAGGAGTTGAAAATCATATATTTATCTTTTTAATATTTATACGTAATGTCGGTATTTGTAAAGAGGAATTATCACTTGAACAGGACTACAAATCGATCTGCACCAGAATTAAACGTAGAACATACAAATGTTTTTTATGGTGTAGAGCTACTTGCTTATTACAGGGCTATCAATATTTTACGCTTGTTTTTTCAGTCGGGCTGCCTGCTGCGGTCGTTGGCGGCTCCGACTGCAGCGGAGCACGAGTCGGGCGGGGGAGGGGCGCGGGGCGCGCGGGTGTCCCCGCACCGCCCCCCGCTGCTGCTGCTGGCGACTGACGATGGACTGGCGCCGCTCTGGAGTCTTGCTGATCGGGATCCGGCACCATCACAGTATGTAATTAATTAAATTACTTTTGATGACAGCATATTTAGACTACTTAGATAACATGGTCTCGGATAAAATGGTATCAGAACCGACATTATAGAGCGCGGTATCAAGTATAAACCAAAATTAAGGACACCAGTGCTTTTAATGATAGTTCTTATCTCACCAAATTGATTTCTTACTTAAATTGAGTTGTGATTTTTTCTTATGTAAGTGTGTTTGGCGGCCACGCTGAGGCGGCGCTGTGCTGCGCGTGGTCTGCGTGCGGTCGCGCGGCGGCGGTGGGTGGTGAGGCTGGGGAGCTGCGTATCGTCCGACCATCGCCAGCACCGCAAGAACTCGTCCACACACAAGACGCACATGATCTCGGTAGTACTCCATCGTTACACGCAGATTAGGTTTTGATTTATGTGATTTGATTCATTGACCAATGTCATGAGCTGCGTCCAGACTGTCCTTCTTGCGAGGCATACTTTTTCTGGCGAGACTAAGACGCCTTAACCAAACAAGAATTTGCTTCATGCGGCTGCTTCATGAGTCTGCTTAATTAGTTTGGACGCAGTAGAACAATGTGCTGATTACAAAAAGTGGTGTTGATTACATGCAGGAGTGCAGAGCTGTGACTTTGCGCCTGCAGACGCGCTGGATCTTCCCTCCGACACGTTGCTGCTTGCGACCGCCGGCAGCGATGCACTGCTCAAACTCTGGACGATACAGCTCGATGAGGTAATGTAATCGATATATTTCAAAATATAAGATTTTATAGAAAAATTTACATTATTTTGTAAAAATATTCATTCGTCATCAAAAGGCGTCAGATGTATTTTATTTTTATTTTATTTTATTTGTATGCTAGTAATAAAACCTCCCTCAGGCATTTCCATACATGTTATTAAAGATGATTTTGCAAAGAAATGCTAAGGTAAACAAACGCATTATTATTAAGCTATTAATGGCCTAGTACTGTACTAAAACTAATAGTGCATTTTTTGATAATATAGCTGTAAGATTCCCTAAAATAAATAAAATAAAAAATAAAATTATTTTATTTGCAGGAGGAATACAGCGCTAGCATGTCGATGGTGGCAAACGTGTTGGGCCATGGCGGGGGTGCGGCGAGTGCACGGTGGGGCGCGGGGGGGCGGCTGGCGACGGCGGGGGCGGACGGGTGGGCGCGCGTGTGGCAGCTGCGCGGGGGAGTGGGGGGGGAGGTCGCGCTGCGCCTCTGCCAGATTGCAGCCGTTCCCGCTCAAGGTGCTGCTGGAACCGCTGCAGCAGTGCTACTAGGTATTACCTTATTGCAAACTCAGAGAAAATAATAAAGCACTTAGAGAGTCTTCTTCTTACGTCTGTAATGACGTAAGTCGTCTTGAACAAATTCCACGTTATTTGATCCGCATGCATTATCGTTTAGTAAAACGCATTCCTCATCATCAGCGGCCTCACACGTCTGTGACAGACAATTTAATCAGTGTCTGAGGCAAGACCTTTCATGGCTGTATAAGCCGATACGGGAGCGGCATAGTTTTCCGCACGCGAAATTTGATGAGCACACCACCATTATAATTATGATAGGAAATCATTCTAACATTAGTCGTAGTACATTAGACAATAGTGTAGAGGTGTTGCTCAATTTACACAATCAGACAAAGTGCAAGTTCATTTTGTGCAACTTCCCATACTGTACAAACCTGTCAGATCAACAAAACAACAGTGTGCATAGAATGAACATGCACCTATACAATATAACATGTCATCATAGCGATGCTATTTCTTATTTTGACTTAATAATTTTATTCACACATTTATTTTGACTCAGGATACTATGTACCTGTCTGATTATTATAAAAAACAAGTAGCTACATTGTTAGCATATAATATAAATGACACAAAATATGTGTCATCTCCTATATTAATTTGTAATGTTACTAACGATAATTTAAACTAGAATTTAAGACAAAGGAAATCCCCTCTTTGACTGATATGAATAACAAACACAAACCGGGGTTTTCTTGCACTCATCCTCAGACAAAGGAAAAGCAAAATCAGTTACAAGTGTTACATCAAAATATTCAGGGTTTTGCTAGCAAAGTATTAGAAATTGAATTATTCTTAGAAAAGCATAATTATGACATAGTTTGTTTAACGGAACATTTTCACAAAGATCCTGACATTTTGATAAATTATGAAAATTATTGTATTGCCAGTTCTTTCAACCGAAAATCCGCGATACATGGAGGTTCCTTAATACTTATTAGAAACAACATTAAATTCAAAGAACGTAAGGATATTGTCGGATTGTCGGTTGAGTGTTGTACTGAATTATCTTGTGTTGAGCTGGAAAGTCATGTTATAGTATGCGTATACAGACCGCCAATAGCAAAAAATTTTGCCAAATTCCTAGAAATAATGGAAGATGTACTCAAATTAGTCACAAAAACTAATAAACATGTAATTGTTGCAGGTGACTTTAACATAGACATTTTAGAAATCAATGCATTAAGTGATAAATTTTTAGGTCTTTTTAAATCATTCAATTTATTTAATATATTTTTTGAACCTACTCGTGTGACGCCTACTTCTGCCAAATGTATTGATAATGTATTCAGCGATTGTGACCCGGTACAAAAATGCATTATAAATTCTCTTCAATCAGATCACAAGGGTCAAAGTGTAATATTCCCATTCAAAAACCATATTAAAACGATCAAAATAGAAACCAGGCGCATCACTGCAAGCAGGTTGGAAAAATATCAAAATGTGTTATTCGAGAAATTGCCTGTCCAAAATTATAATTTTGAAAACCCAAATCAATGTATACGAAGACGTTTTCAATTTGTTAAGCAAAGAATTCGAAATCATTTTTAACTTAGAAACGAAAGAAATTAATACGAAATTTAAGTATAGTGATTGGGCGACCAAAGGTCTTAGGATTAGTAGAGATAGGCTTTTTGAACTTTACGAGCTTAAAAACATGACAAACGATGTAAGTTTTCGTGAGCTATTAAAAAAATATTCTAAAACCTTCAAAATAGCTTGTGAAATTGCTAAAGCAAACTTTATTCGTAATAAGATAAAGTCTTCAGATAATAAAATAAAAGCTGTCTGGAAAGTTATTAATAACGAAACAGGTAAAACTAAGCCACGCGAAAATAACTTTTCACTTAAAACCGACAAAGGAGTGATTAGTTTAAATTCAGATGTAGCGCAGGAGTTAGAGACATTTTTCACAAATATACCTCTAAAAACTACTGAGTCATTAAGATCTTCACCTACAATTTCATATTCATTGCTGAAGCAAAATGTAGATGTTTGCAATTCTGAATTTAAATTTACTCATGTAAGTCCCCAGTATATTTTAAAAACTTTTAAAGATATCAAAGTAAAGAGCACCGAAGATTCATGGGGGATGTCAGTTAAAGTTTGTCAATCAGTAATCGAAATATTAGCACCATACTTAGCAGATATCTTCAATGAATGTATTGATCACGGCATTTTTCCTGATTTAATGAAACTGACAAATAATAGGCGTGTGTTCGGACAAGCGTTTATTATAAGACTGGCTTTAATGCCTACCCTACATTACTAATATACACCAACACCTTCCCCCTTAAAATATATCGACTTCCCTTACATCTTAATTTAACAACTTATTAGCACGGCGCTGTAAAAGAACTAAAAGTATTTTCCTTAAAACTAACAAGTAATACAATTCAAAAATATTCATCATACCCGAAACGAACAGGTGGTTTAAGCAATCTCTTAACCCTATCCGTTAACGTATCCGGCCTGTTATCCGACACACTGGACTGTACCGTCCCCTCTGACAATTCCCGCGCCCTCGGGCCCTCTCCCGACTGCGGACACTCCTCTGGATGATCATCCATTCCAACCGGCACGATTAGCGGACTAGACGTTTTCTTTTTACTCGTACTTGTACTTATGCATTCAGAAGTGCGAGCCACCCTACGTCTTAATTGGTCAACATGTCTGTGTACCTCGGTTCCGTTATCACACTCAACCTTATAATCAGTATTCCCTATCCTTTCTACAATTCTACCTGGAACCCATTTGTCCCGTGAACGGAAATCACGGCACCATACATCTTCGCCCGCTTCGAGCTGACGCAATCTCACCGCGCTCACCTCGCCGTAGCCGGCGCCGCCACCGCCGCCACCGCCGCCGATCAGCTGACGCTCGGTTACTCTGCACCCGCGATCTGGTTTTATTTTGTCGAGACGCATCCGCAAATTCCTACCTTGTAAGATTTTGGCCGGGTTGTCACCCGTGGTGTAATGTTCAGTATTTCTATTTGCTAATAAAAAACGATTTAAAGCCGCATCAATGTCTACTTTTTGCTTGAGAAGAGAATAAATGAACAATACCGTTACTTCTCAAAAAGTTTTCAAATTCTGCACTAGTGAATGGAGGACCATTGTCACTGACAACTTGCTTTGGCAACCCAAATCTTGCCCACATATCTCGCAGCACACCTATCACTGAACCAGCTGTAGTGGTTTTCATTTTAATCGCCTCGATCCACTTAGAGCATGCATCAACTACAATGAAATATGTCGTTCCTAACATGGGTCCTAGAAAATCCAGGTGTAACCTGGACCAGACTCGATCAGTCCACGGCCATGGACTTGGCACGTGAGCGGGCGGTGCGTCTGCCACGCTCGCGCACACCTCACACGCTCGACAAGCTGCCTCCAGTGCCTCGTCCACTCCTGGCCACCAAACGTAACTTCTGGCTAACGCTTTTGTTTTGACTATGCCCATATGTGACTCGTGTAACTCCTTGATGACATTTGATCTGCATGCTAATGGTATGACTACTCGGTGTCCCCATAAAACGCATCCCAGCTCACAATACAACTCATTTTTCCTATTAAAGTACGGCTTAAGTTCTTTTATCTCCATATCCGCCGGCCAACCATCTGTTATATAACTTAGAATCCTACTCAATAAAGGATCCGACGCGGTTTCTTTAATAACTTTATAGTCTAATAAGAGCGCTTCCGTTGCGAAATGTAAGTATGTTTGTTCAGGTAGCTGCTCCTCGGCGGCCACAGCCCCTTTTTGAGTTTGTATCATACGCGAAAGGGCATCCGCGGTATTTTTGTCCGTATGAATATACTCAATTTTAAAATCATATGCAGATAGCTTAATTGCCCATCTCTGAAGACGACTTGCGGCCGTGGTAGGTATCCCTGTATTTGGACCAAAAATACTCACTAAGGGCTTGTGGTCTGTACGTAAAATGAATTTCCTTCCGTACAAGTACTGGTGGAATTTATCTACGGCAAATATTATAGCTAAGGCTTCCTTATGTATCTGACTATAGTTCCTTTCCGCCGTAGTGAGCGCGCGTGACGCATACGACACCACCCGCTCCGTGCCGCCGGGCGCGCACTGCGCCAGCACGGCTCCGAGCCCGCTCGCGCTCGCGTCGCAGGTCACCACTGTCCGCTTCGACATGTCGTAGTGTACCAACACGTCCGCACCACACAATACTTTTTTGACTTGCATAAAAGCATCATTTTGAACTTTTCCCCAAATATAATGCTTCCCTTTCTTGAGCAGTTCATAAAGTGGTACCAAATAACTTGATAAATTCTTAACAAACTTCCCGTAAAAATTAACCATTCCAAGAAAAGATTTTAATTCCGAAGCATTTTGTGGTGGGGGCATGTCCACTATTGGTTTGATTTTATCTGGATTAACACTTAATCCATTGTTACTCACTACAAAGCCTAAATATTCCACGTTTTCAGAAAAGAAATCACATTTATTCTTTTTAATTTTTAAACCGTTTCTTTCTAAAATTTCCAGAACCCGTTCAACCGATTTTAAATGACTGCCAAGATCCTTACTTTTTATTAAAATATCGTCATAAAATATGATTACATCTGACACCTCTTTAAATAAGTTTTCCATAAACTTCTGAAAAATACCCGGGCTTGAAGCCAGCCCATAAACTAACCGGTTATATTTAAATAAACCCCTGTGTGTGTTGATAACTGTATATGCTCTGGAAGACTCATCTAGAACTAACTGATTGTATGCTTGTGACAAGTCTAACTTCGTGAAATAATTGTTACCACACAAATTGCTAAACAGATCATCCATTCTAGGAACCGGATACCTGTCAACCATTAAGACACGATTGAGGGTTACCTTGTAGTCCGCACATAAACGAATACCCCCGTCCGCTTTACTCGCGATCACCAGAGGAGTAGCCCAGTCCGAGCGCTCCACCGGCTCGATGACGCCGGCGCGCAGCATCGCGTCTAACTCGGCGTCAACGCGCGGGCGCAGCGCGTACGGTACCGGCCGCGCGCGGCAAAATATCGGCTGCGCGTCCTCTCGAATGTGTAACTTAACCGGAGCTCCAGTGTACCGACCCAGTGTGTCATCAAACAACGCCTCATGCCTGGAAATAATTGCATGAATGGAATCAGTTTTAACACTTGGTGACAAATTATACATAGCTATTTTAGGTATATCTATATTTAACTCCGCGATCCACTGGCGGCCTAACAAAGTAGTCGTACCCTTATCAATGACATATAGGTCTAATGTTTTAATTTTATTTTTGTACTGCACAGTAACTTGTAAATAACCTTAGGGTTGTACGACTGAGCCGTCATAAAATTTTAATCTCAATCGACACGGTCTTAAAGGTACTTTACCGTAACATTTATGGTAGGTACCACTACTAATACATGACAAAGCCGATCCCGTGTCTACTTCCATTGTTAAAATCTGATTATTTACCAACAGATCCATACATACTGGTCTGTAATTAGTTAGTGACATTTGATACACAGGCTCATCGTAGTCGTCGCTTTCGACATCATTGCCGCTGTTTCCATGAATCAGCTGTTGATCGTCCGTAACTCTGTCCTCCTGCAGACAATAGTTGTGCGCGCTGCTCCCGGAGCCCGCGCGCCAGGCGCCCCGCCCGCGCGCCCCGCCAGCTGCTCGGCTGCTGCCGCCGTAGCCAGCTCGACCGCCTCGGCCGCGTCTTCCTCCGCGACCTCCGCTACCATTAAAGGTCACACTCCTGCCACGTGATTCCCGCGCGTTATTACCGGCCGTTCCCGCCGTTCCGAGTCTTACAGTTTTACTGGGACACATTCTTCTTAGGTGGCCTAGGGATCTACAGAAGCTGCACTCGTAATCCTTATAGATGCAGTTTTCCGTCTTATGAAAGTCATCACCGCAAGCCATGCACTTGTGATTATTTTGCATCTTATTCACCGGGATCGTTTTATCATTATTTCGTTCGACCACACCTGCGTTTTTCTCCGCCGCTTCAAGTGTCGTAGCTAACTTTAACGCTTTAGCGTAGGTGACCGTGTCGTCTTCTGCAAACAATCTTTGTCGCGTTGATTCACTTACGATGCCACAAACTAATTGATCTCGTAGATTCTCCTCCAGGTTAGTGTTAAAATCACAGGTTTGGGCTAACTTTTTCAGCTCCGCCACGTAGTCTGCGATCGATTCTCCTTCTACCTGCCGCCGTTGCCGAAATTTGTAGCGTTCGGCCAATATGGACGGTTTAGGTTGTAAGTGGTTTTGCATCAAGGTCACAGTTTCAGTATAGGTCAATTCTTTAGGTTTCTTTGGACTTGCCAACGTTGATAAAAGTAGGTATGCTTCTTCGCCCATCACCGCTATTAACGTAGGTACTTTAACCGCCTCCTTCACATCGTTCACCAGGAAGTACATGTCCAACCTCTCACAATACACAGTCCAATTTCCCGACTTGGTATCAAATTCCTCCAATTTCCCGATCCCCATTTTGCACAAGTACTTGCGACTTCCGATAAAATGACCAAACTCGTTCGCCACTGACATTTAATAGGCGTGTGTTCGGACAAGCGTTTATTATAAGACTGGCTTTAATGCCTACCCTACATTACTAATATACACCAGAAACATAGCAAGGTAGTACCGCTGTTTAAAGCTGGTGACAAACAAGACCCCAGTAACTATAGGCCTGTATCAATTTTGCCAGTACTCAGCAAAGTGTTTGAGAAGATCATACTAAATCAAATGCTGTCCCATTTTAATCAGAACAATTTGTTACACAACCAGCAATTCGGTTTTACAAAGGGACGTTGTACCACAGATGCTGGTGTTGCTCTAATCAAACATGTATTTAATGCTTGGGAAGAATCAAAAGATGCCATTGGTGTTTTTTGTGATCTTTCCAAGGCATTTGATTGCGTAGATCATGAAACTTTATTGCTAAAACTAGAACACTACGGTATTCGAAACGCAGCTCTGAAATTTTTGAATTCATATTTAGATAATAGAACTCAAAAGGTCCAAATAAACGGCGCCAAATCACTGGGGTCTCGTGTTAAAATTGGTGTGCCTCAAGGCTCTATTTTAGGACGATTTCTATTTCTAATTTACATAAATGATTTGCCTTACATGGTAGAGAATTTGTCCAAGATTGTACTATTTGCTGATGACACATCCCTTATATTTAAGGTCGATAGACATGCACATAACTATGACGAAGTAAACAACACTCTTGGACAAATTCATAGTTGGTTTACTGCAAATAATTTAGTTCTTAATGAGAAAAAAACTAAATGTGTATTATTCACTTTACCTAACGTAGTACATTCTTTGAACAATCATGTCGTACTTAATAATGAAAAATTAGAGTTTACTACCAGTACAGTTTTCTTAGGGATTACTCTCGACTCAAGTCTCCAATGGGGCCCTCATATTACATCTTTGTCGGGAAGATTAAGCTCAGCTGCATATGCGGTACGTAAAATTAGAGAGATCACGGATATTGCAACTGCGCGACTTGTTTACTTTTGTTATTTTCATAGCATTATGTCTTATGGAATTTTCCTGTGGGGGCGCGCCGCTGATATTGAAACAATTTTTATTCTCCAAAAGAGGGCCATTAGAGCAATTTATAAACTTTGCAGTCGTGATTCCCTAAGGGAACTGTTTAAGGAAATTAATATTATGACTGTACCGTGTCAATATATTTATGAAAATATCATATATGTTAGAAAAAATATTAATAATTTCACTAGAAATTGTGACAGGCATAACCGCAATACAAGGAGTAAAAATAAAATAGATCAACCTAAGCATAGACTCGCTAAAGTTAGGACTTCATTTGAAGGTCTAAGTATAAGATACTATAACAAAATACCGGAAGATATATTGAGTTTATCAGAAAGTAAATTTAAGTCTGTTATCAAGAAAACATTATGTTCTAAAGCTTACTATAAGTTAGATGAGTACATTAATGACAAAGAGGCATGGAGCTCTGAAATTCCAGCGCAGCACAAGAAACACGCACTCATTTTTAATACCAAAATGGGGCGTGCGTGGAGTTTACAACTGACATAATTTTATAAATCTGCATGGATGTAATTTCAATTGTTTAAAGTAAATATTTTATAAGTTAAAACTGGTAGATTTATCTACTGCAATTTTTACAAAAAAAAAATATGTAGCTATTTTTGGTCTATACATATTTTTTTTTACTTACAGAATTAGCTAGGGTAGCTTAGGGGCTAGTACGATTGTTAATTTAGAGTAGGAGCACTTCTGGGCAGGTTTTTTGGTGGGTTTTTCCTGTTCAGGAGGTCCAATTAATTATACGCATGTAAACTACACGCTTTTAAAATCTTGACTTCAATTTGAAACAAATACCGTTTTCAGATGGTGGTTGCGTAAAGTTACATGCCGTGTGATTAACCTGGCCAGCCCCGTGGCAGTGCTTTGATTTTTTTTTTTTCTCCCGCCCGAGCCGGTTTTCTATTAGGACATTACAAAATTGTTGTAAAAAAAAAGAAAATTGTGTGATACAAATTTCTTTTTTTTACAATGACGGTTCATGACTAAATAAGTGATATGATAATACTATCCTACATTGAATAAAGAATTTCAATTTAAATTTCAAAGTCGACCCCAGGTAGCAAAACTTATCGACTATGCTCAAGGGAACACCGGCTAGCATGATGTGTGGTGCATCTGCGCCTTGAGCTAGCACTACTGTTTTTTTGGCATTAATGGTCATAGAGAACAGAGTACACGCGTGGGAAAACTTATCGACAATGACTTGAAGCTCACTTTGAGAATTAGCAACTAACGCTGCAAACAGAAGGCTATCGACGAATAAGTCATCGCGGTTTCGCTTAGACTTAAGAAGCGAGATATTGTACAGCTTCTCGTCGGCCCTCGTGTGCAGGTGGATACCCTGTTGGTCATCGCCGAAAGCTACTTTAAAAAGCAATGAAAAGAAAATACACGGTGTCGAAGGCTTTGTTAAGGTCTACGAACGCCACAAACAGAGGTGTTCTCTGCTCTCTACACTTTTCCTGAATTTGACGAAGTGTTAAGATCATATCTGTTGTGGAACGCTGGGCGCAGAATCCACATTGCGATTCGGGATATACACTATCAGCTAGTTTCTGGAGTCTTAATAAGACTAGCCGAGCAAATAATTTACCTACTATACTTAAAAGGGATATACCACGATAACAGTTACAGTCACCGCGATCACCTTTGCCTTTGTATAGGGTAACGATGTTAGCATCGCGCATATCTTGTGGTATATACCTCGCTTCCCAACATTTACACAACAGATTGTGCAGGATGGGTAATATGCACTTGAGCCTGATGATTTCGGCATGGGTACCATCATTTCCAGGAGACTTTCCGGTCTTAAGCTGCTTAACAGCCTTGTGGTATTCCCTTATGGTAGGAAGGTCATCTAACTCGGCCCAGGTAGCTAGTTTTGGCATGCAGTCTGCAAAACGCATTCCTACAGGCTGCATATTACTTTAAGACTTTTCTATATGCTGTATTATCATTTTTAATTGGTTGACGGCTGATGTGCCGCATTGGCAGTGTGACTGCCTGAGGCGCAAAGGTTCCGGATTCCATTTCCAGTGGGGCATTTCTCTTTGTGAGTTTGTTCCCAGTCTGATTAGGACACTTCAAGCTGAACCACCTGATTGTATGTAAGAAAGATGGTTCCCTGCTTCGTAGGGCATTGACAAGTTGTGGGTATTACATGAATTTTACAGAAGGTAATGTTTTGCAGGTTCAGACATGGTGGTGCTAGGTTCAATAACAGGCGAGTTAGCAGTGTGGCGTCTCCCGGCGGAGCAGTCGGCGGGGGGGGAGGGGTGTGAGGAGGACGCGGGGGGCGAGGATATCGGAGACGAGGACGCCGGTGCTGAGCCGCGCTGGTGGGGCGCGCGCGGGGTCGCCAGGTGGATACGAGATTACATCACACGAGTACCAGGTGATATTTTATTTCTATACTTAGTATTCATTAATAAAATTTGTAAGATCATTTCAAACTGTACTAAAATTGGATGTATACGATTGTCAGGAGCAGTGGTTAGCACAGATGTAGAAACGGAACTATTGCAGCGCGCAAGGGACAGCAATCTAACAGGCGCGCAAATGCTTGACATACCTATAGAAGAAATACTACAGATATTTGGGTGCGGTAAGTAGCAAATATTTCAATTTTTTTCGGTTATGTATGCTGTTATCAATGTTTTGCTATTGCTTCTCCAGGATCCCTGCTCATTGAAGAAGGCGAAGTGGAACCGGAGAAGGAGATAGACGGCGGAGCGCTGCGCGAGCGACTGCGCGACGAACTGCTCTGGCTGCGCAGAGATCCACCACCGCCACATTTAGTAAGAAGATCGTATTTACATTGACTTTCCATAGGTATTCAAAATGAAATAAGCTGTTCGTGTTAGGTGTCATAACTTGAAAATCTATCTGATATCTACCAGCCTGCTTCATAGTGCGTAGATATGCTAGACAACCCTTCTTGAAAGTAAATGATATTCAATAAAGTGAAAAAATAATGTGTCAATATTTCGCTCCAGATGCACGTGGCGCCGCACTGGCTGCGCTGCCCGCTCTCGCATGCTCTGTGCGCGGAGCCGGCGCGCGCGGCCGACGGCGTCACCTACGACCGCAACGCGCTTCATGAGTGGTTCCTCGCTGCTGGTAAGTATCAGACGCCAACCAATGCACCATGAAGTATTTGTATCAGTAATAAATCTTCTAGCTTTGATTTTAAATGAGCTTATTAGACATTGTGTTGTACAGACGGCGCTGTGTCGGCGGTGTCAGGGCGCCGGCTGCTGAACTCGCGCGTCGTCCCCAACTACGCGGCGCGCGCGGCGCTGCGGGCCTTCCTGCACCAACACGCGAGCGCGCCCGACTGGCATAAATCATAGACATGTATGCATTTGAAGTATTAGACCGGGTCTATCGCGATAGTATTTAGGTAAATATAAGTAATTTACCTGTGTCCCGACGTTTCAATACAGTTTCATGTATTGTGGTCGCGGGTTGACTGACGTCCCAGCGAGTTGTCATCTAGGCGGCGGGTGACGAGATGTTCTGCTACCCACATTTGTCTTTATAATTTTAATATTATGAATTGTTTGTAAACATTGCACTAGGCTGCCGGCACACAACACTCACAGTATTGTTCCGATGATAAATCGCGCGGTTTCAACTTATCAATGACTGGACTCCATGCGGATGACAATTTAAACCCGTCCTCCCGGTTGAAATTATTAGGGTTCTTCTTAATTTCAATAGCCTCGCGAACAATCCTTGGGTAATAGTGGCGTTCCACAGAGAGGATTTTCGGGGCATGAAGTTCAATCCAAATTTTGGATTACTATACTGTAAGTGTTGTGTGCCGGCAGCCTAGTGCAATGTTTACAAACAATTCATAATATTAAAATTATAAAGACAAATGTGGGTAGCAGAACATCTCGTCACCCGCCGCCTAGATGACAACTCGCTGGGACGTCAGTCAACCCGCGACCACAATACATGAAACTGTGCGCGCAGCCGCCAATACTTACTTTGTGAAACTGTATTGAAACGTCGGGACACAGGTAAATTACTTATATTTACCTAAATACTATCGCGATAGACCCGATCTAATACTAAAAATGAGTGAAAGTGATTGCGAGTGCTTAAAAAGTTATACATGTATGCATGATGTAAATAGTTAAGGTAAAAGTTTAATTTTGGTGTCGTAAGAATCATTAACGGGCTATGCAAATAAATATCTGACACAATCTGGAAATATGTAAGTCAAATTCCGCCTTTCTCTTATGTATTCTTCCGTCAACAGCTACCGTATAAAGTGCGAGGAAATGACAGTCAAAAATATTTGCTTATAATAATAGGTAAATAAGGTAGATTATTTTTTTATTGTAATTATCTGGTCAATCTGTGATGTTGATTGAGTAATAAGGTATTTGTAATAAATAGATAGAGATTATGAAGAATAGTATTTATTTAAAAGTACTGATCACGCGTATAAATAATTTTTGATGAGTGAAATCTATACAAATAAATAAATAAAAAACAAGGGGTTTCAGAATTTTCTCAATTTTAACCCCTAAAGTAAAGGAGTCAAAAAGTTTGTATGAATCCTAGTTTTTAAATGTATTGTGATCGATCTCTTTCAAAAGTATAAGTATATTTGGTTAAGGAGATAAATAATAACGTACGCACATAGAGTAGATACGCAGTATTATTATCTATTCTTATGGTACGCATTAGAAAGTTTTTAGGAGGTTTGTCGGGTGGTTCGTTGACAAAAGAATGTGCGACTAAAACCGTTGGCGGAAACCGAAGAATATTATAATTATTTCTTAAATAAAATCGTAAAAAACGTGTCAATGTTGTTATTAATATTGAGAAAAGAAACGAACAGTTGTTTCAACGATCTCATTTTATTTGTATTACTTACAATAATGTATGTACAAGTGAGGCAGTAACAGTGTCAACAAACCAAACCTGCGGTAACTGAAGTCGCGCGAGAGGAGAGTGTCTGTCCTGTCTCGCATTTATTCATTGGGCATTAGCTTCGTTACAAAAACTTTAAAATGTGATTCATATTTATTTTATTTTACTTAGGTTACTACTTTTCCCGAAAGCGATATAGACACACACTCTACTCGCTTTTGCACTGATATTCTGCACTTCAGGTTAACAAGATGCACATTCAGTACTCTGCTGGTAATGTTCTTGTTCATGACCCTTGTACTCGTATTACAACTTAGCTAAGAAAGCATTAAGGAACTAATTCAAACACTGATGAGAATCAATAGCACGCATCAACTAATTAGAAAACCAAGAGCTAAATACATTAGTAGAGTTCCAGGATCTAGCAGAGTACGGAGTGTGTGTGCAAGCGAGCAAGGCGCTCGTGCTCTCTCGCTTTAGTGCATAATTATATATATGCTTCGCTTGGTATCAGCTGCATGCAGCGCCTCTGCTCGTGCACTGCAATCAACGTACCGCTCGCTCTCAATCAAACGCGAATAATATAACTAATACTCTGTCTGTACACAATTCCTTCAAACTTTTGTACTGTATAACAAATTTTGAAAATACTAATCAGCCCGAGACTTGGGCGTTTGAAATGATTTCGATGTGAATGTATCGAGCACCGCGCCACTGCCGCTGTTGGCTTCAGACGCAGCTCAACGCGGCAGCGGAGCGGTGTTCGCTCGCAGTATCGCAGTAGCAATAACAGTAAGTAGTCAGTAGTATGTACAATTTACAGGTGCAAGCGCCGCGCGGACCGACTCGCCGCGGCTGCTCGCTATTTACACTTTGTTTCCCATAGTATAAACTTAGTACCGATACGGGTAATCGCAACATTTATTCGACTCCACTCCGGTCGTATCACATCGCACGCCGACCCGCGCCGGTCGGGGTCGCAGATCGCAGCTCTTCACTATCTAATCGATATAATATTTGAAATTTTTACAATAAATAGTTTTAAACTTATTTCACTA
Organism: Tuta absoluta; assembly: GCA_027580185.1. NCBI lineage: Eukaryota > Metazoa > Arthropoda > Insecta > Lepidoptera > Gelechiidae > Tuta > Tuta absoluta. The sequence continues at coordinate 3,295,197 of JAQAHW010000055.1, read as the reverse complement.
AGCATTGAATGCATAGCGTTGGACGTCACACGAGTCACAAAGAGTCTCTGTCCCACTAGCGCGCTGCCAGGCGCCGCCAGGCTCGCTCCGGCTCCCGCTCTACGCGGGCCGCTATTTCGCTTCGTCTTCATCATGGCACATCACTCTGCAACAAAAAACTAAGTGTGACTATCGAGCGAGTTTATAGTAGAGCAGGTACTCATAACTTTAGCACAAATCCAAAGGTAGCATAATCTTGGTATGCTCATTAGTATTGTAGGTAAAGTAGAGTATTACGGGAAGAGTAGAGCGAGCGCGATTGCAGTGGCGAGGCTGGCGAGGCGCGGAGGGCGCGGGAGGGTCGCGGGCCGCAGCGCATGGAGCACGCGGCTTAGGGCAGCGAGCGCGGCCGGCAGCGCGCCGCCCACCGCTGCGAGCGTCGCCAGCGCGCCAGCCAGCGTCGGCGGCCGCGGCGCGTGCGCTGAGCCGCTGTTGCCGTGCTGCATCGCTGCTGGCTGCTCGCCTGTCCACATCACATACATACATTATTTACAAGCAAAGCATTTCTAGCATTTATAGTTTAGTAGCCGCGGTTGACTGTACTGAAAAGGTTAATCGAACTTTCGTCTTTATTTCACGCACAGTGGCAGGCGTGTGAAACAAGATTTGGAATTGTTTTACGTTGTTAACCTTATTATCTTGTGTCTACTTGGATCTGGCTCTTTCTTTGTATGAAAAGTAGAGGCCAAATTGGTGAGATAAAATATGATTCCTACACATAGTGTAACAAACAATGCTAGGAAGGAGCCACTCACCGCTGAGCACGTGCAGCACGACGGAGGCGGGGTCGAGGTTGGAGGGCGCGCACGAGTAGTTGCCGGAGTCCTCACGTCGCGGGTTGTAGATTATAAGGTTGCCCACCTGCACAAACAATTTGGAATAACTTAAAAGTGTTGATATCGTACAACTGTAGTGTATCATTCTTACAAGTAGATAAGTAGAACAAGGTGTAGCACGCTTACACGATGCCAATATGGGCAGGGAAAAAGTAAGGGAAGTGGGCAGCGCGAATGTGTAAACAGGTTACTCGCGCTGCTACTCGTCATACTGCTGCCACTTCCCGTCCTCCCTCGAGCGTCGGCTTTTCGTGCGCGAGTCAAAGGAACGGCAGCACGAACGCGTGTTGAATGTATTGACTCATTTGCTCTCTCGAATTTATGCGAGAAGAGTATATCGGCAGTGTGTGAACACTCACTCGCGTTGATACTTCTGCGTAAGTATTTCGAGCAATATTCGCGACAGTCAGCGGCAGGAACATGTGCAATGGTGTGAACGTGCTATAAGAGTAATACCAAAAACATCATTCACTCCGGCAGACTTTTATTAAAAGGGGCTGAATGGCACGATACTTGAGTTTTTAAATTATCACTTTCGCTCTCATAAGTCGAGCCGAGAGTCCGTTCGCCGCAGAGTTAATTTAGTTTATCCGAGATGCCTTCAACAAATGAAATCCCATTAGCGTTTTTTGACGATATTGATAAAGTACTAAATCAATCTACAGGGTTATTTTTTATTCACCCCGGAAATTTTACAGGGCAATTCTACTCATGATTCTGAACAACTTTTATTATGGGGTCAAGTGCGAAATTGTGAAAAAATATTCAGCTGTTCCATACATTTTGTTCGAGTAGGTAAGAATTTTTCTATGGAGCAGCTGTATTTTTTTTCGCGATTTCGTAGGCGACCCCATTATAAAAGTTGTTCAGAATCATGAGTACAATCACCCTGTAAAATTTCCAGGGTGAATAAAAAATAACCCGTATAGATACAAAATAAAAGTAAACAAATACTTTTACGGCCGTTTATGCTCTGCCTACCCTATGAAAATATAGGCGTAATGTATGTAAACACTAGCATGGGTGTTAGCGTACTTAAGTACTCTCTAATCATTTACATTGGTAATATTGGTCTTTATGATTAAACATTTTGTCTCTGGCATTCAAGGCAAATGTTTTCAAAAATGCGACATCTTCGATGTCATTATCAAACAATCCGAAATTCCTAATAACGTTCAAAATGTCTAAGCTGTGAACTTTTATAACGTGTTGCAAACATACCAATATCGTGTTTTACAATGCTACTAGCGACATCTGTTGACCGCGAGTGACGAACTTCATATTATGTGCTACAAGAAACAAACCGATATCGGGTTATGGAACACTCCTGACGGACGACATTTGTTGACCGCAAGTGTGATTTGTTTAGTTCTGTGGACCGAATATGGTTGGTAATACGATTCGTATGGTCGGTAATATTAATTCGATTTCTGGAGAACATAGGTCAAAATGTGAAAAAGGACCACCTGTACAAAAATGCTTGATGGCTCGCACGGTTGGTATGGGAGCAAATTTTATTAATTTGACGACCTACGATTTATGGGTGATAATAAATAAGTAATATTAATATAAATAATTAATTAATTGTTAGAATAGGTAAGAATAAACAAAAACCTAACTGCGGTAATCCAAGTGTAGTGTCTTTATTGTGCTGTCATGACAAACTTAAGGACACTTTCGTATTAATGAAATTAATAATTAAATCAAACCGAGTTCTACTTTAACAAAATAAAACTGACACGCATACTTTCTATGTAATCTCTTTTCGTGTGGGACACCGAGTCGTCCAACGACCCGATGAACCCTGGTGTCAGAATTTTTCAATCTATGCAATCATATTGTACAAACCGTGGTGTCGGGAGTGATGCGCTCCATGCGGATCTCGACGAGGCTGCGGTCGTAGTTGAGCACGCGCTCGTCGTTGTGGTACCAGAAGATGTACGCGGGCTCCTCTAGCGCCTGCGTGATCACGCACTTCAGGCTCACGGTGCTGCCAGCCTTCACGTACAGGTCCGACTCGCCCACGATCTCGATCTTTGGCACTGAAATGGAGATAACACTCATTTTATGTATATTTTATGCAATAATCGCTCGTTGACGACATAGCTCCACACTGTCACATGATACTACTCACCGACGACGTTGAGCTGCACGAAGTGGCTCATCTTAGGCTCGGTGCCCACCTGGCACTCGTACACGCCGGCGTCGCGCGCTTGCACGTACTTCACCTGTAAACAGCAACCAGCATTAGTAGGTATAGTTTAGTAAATATTTGCAGTGGGTAAGCAATACAGAAGATAACTGTAAAGTCTAGGAGGGATTGACAATGGATTTTTTTGGTTTCTCATTATTTGGACCTAACACGGTTTTGGTGAATGTTCAACGGAGGGGTATGGGCTTCTCACCTCCTTATTGATTTAATTGCAAAATTGTCACGCTTATATGTGCTGAAAACTCATTTTTTTACGTGTAAAGAACGAATATCAGACGCAGATTTAATTTGAATAATCAAATACTATCTAAAATATTTTTAACGGATTTTACTTGTGTTCATTTTAGATATTACAATTCCTACGTTTCGAGCTCGTTAAAAAGCTAGTGGTCACGAATGACAATCAAATACTATAATGGATGTATCAGAAATGTTTGATGTAGTATACCTGCAGAGTCCACGTGTCGGTGGCCTCGACGAGGAAGGCCTGGAAGCGCTCGTCCGCGATGAAGGTGAACCGGTCCACCGTGAGAATGTGCGCATCGCGCCGCCGGATCCACGACACCGACTTGTTCGACAGTTGACGCACCTGGAAATAGACACATACATTTTGGCGTTGCTATGAAATCAAGGGAACAAAAATGTTATGACAAAGTGTTCCAATTTTTCTACTAGTTGTTTGCTTGCTTTGTGTGGAGCAAAAAAATCGCCGTGGCACAGACCAAAGAACACGAAAACTCTATTCTTCTGAATGTTAACGTAGATTATTAGTGGTGTTTGCACGTGTGTTACCTTGCAGGGCAGGTAAGCGTGCGTGCCGAGCTGCGTGGTGATGTTGTTTGGCGCGGAGGGGTCGAAGTAGGGTCCGGTGTACAGCCCCACGTAGCGCTTGCGCACGCGCGCGCCGGCGCCGCCCGTCTCGCCGCACGACAGCACTGCAACAAGAATACACAATACCTTACAGTAGGAAACGGTAGAAACATTTTAAACTCTTTGCAAACTTTCCAAAAGGCAAGCCTAACGCCACCCGGGATTCGGCACTTTTTTTAGGACCTACTTATATTCCACAAAAATAGTATAGGTCAAGGAAAGGCAGATTTTTGTACCCAATGTCACTTATGGTAGCTACAATATTTCTTAAAATTCTGTGTGGTGAATTATTCTTTATTAAATTCCGTGTGGTAAATTTTACTGATATTGAACCACGGACTCAGGCCAGGCCGCCAGCCGCGCGGTGTCGGCCGCGGCGCGGTATGCTAATCGTCCGGCGCTCGGCAGCCGTTGTTCGATCCTCGCCCTGTTATTTCCCACCAATTATGCAAATTAATTACTTTGGTCGAGTCATTGGAACAAATTCAACTTTTTTGTTTCGCTCGGTAAATAGTCTATTTGGAAATACGTAAATTAATTTGAGCAGGATCCATGATTTGAGTTACAAGTTAATTTTAATATTCATCACCAGAAACAAAGAGGAAAAAATTGTATTCCAATTAAATAAGTTCTATCGAAATACAGCTCTTCAGGTTACTGTAGGTGCACTCGCCTTTGGCTTTAACGCCTCTTTAAATCATATTTTGAACTTGTACTGTCCTATACTGTGCATTATGAAAGTGCATCAAGACTAGAGTAGACCCTCGACGCAGGCAGAGCTGGGTGGCTCGCTGCAGCGGCAGCACTACTGGAGTGGGGCGTCTCGTGTCCCCGCGTGATGTCACCGCGCTCGACGCTCGACCTACTTCCCCGTCGCGTCGGTAGAAACCGAATTATCCGAATTTGAAATTGATACGAGCTGTCGAGCTCCAAACATCGGAGAATTTCTGATAATTTGTTGTTGACGACCAGGTTTTACATGGGCGAAACGTCGCTCGGAGTATAAATTAATGAAATCAGGTGTCATGATCATGATAAAAAACGTTGTGAAACTCTAAATAGAAAGCCGTATAGGGCAGATCCAGTGTCTAATGCCAGCCAGCCTTTGTTGTTATCTTATGACATGACTGAAAACTTTCCAAAGCAAGGTTCTATTTAAAGAAATACTTTTAACATATTATTGGCTGGTGCTGTATATAGCTAGCATTATTTACCCGCTGCAGCCGCAGCCGAAATAGTCGAGGTCGCTGCCGCAATCATAAATCTTGATCTATAGTTGTGCGAAGGCGCTGACCGCTCGTAATATTTTGACTATGATTTGTGTAATTGTTCCGAGACATCTACATAGCCATAAATTAGAGCTACCTATTACTTGTTGCTTTGCGTTTATGTGCCTATCAGGGGTAACAAATTGGGACTAAAACTGTAAGTCACAAATATCTAGAGCCGTTACGGTAAAATTATGATATCAACTAAACACTTAAATATTGGGTGGTAATTTTATATGATATCGACTCCTATAAAAACTAACTCTTAACTTATTTACAACACAGTCCGAGACCAATAAAGTGAGCAGTAAGAATCACGTAGCAGGCACAAATCAGCAGATAGCGGCGGCTCGTAGCTCGTAGCGGCTGTAGCTGTTCGTAGCACTGTAGCGCTACGCCGTAGCAGCGGTTCGACGTTCGTGCAGGGAATGGCCCTCGGCAACATGGAATAACCATTGAAATGTTTATTTTATTTGGCAGAACACGCTCGCGATTAGAGAATATTGTACGCTGTGGGACGCGAGCCGAGGGATGGTGAAGGGGACCTTGCCATTCTCGGCACGTACTCGCGCGGATTCATTTCACGAGTGGCCTTTTTATAATTTAATCTTATGCCTTGTTACAATCACAATGATAAAAGGGCGTTTGACTCGTCGGAATATTCATGAGGCCGGCGGTCACACACGGCGCGGTGCGGTGCGGATTGCCCGTGTGTGTGTGCGCCGCCCGAGGGCACAGCGAGGCAAATTGGAAGCTTCGAACATACAAGTTAATTCCATTCGCCAAATTGCTCTGTAAATAACAAATGTCAGCATCGTTTTATATTATTTTTTGTCTCTTGATGAGATCGCAGCAAAAAAAATAAAACTGTGGCAAAAATATAACAATCACCGTGATTGGAATTTACTGTTGCTCAGTCCATGATCATGTTAAAAATAAGTACCTAGGTAATGTATGAAATAATCACAGCGTCACATTTGTTTAAAAGTTTTCCTAAAATAACATCAGAATTTTGAGGCCGAGTCCGAGGGCGGCTAACGAGAGGCTCTCAACGAGCTAACAGATTTTATTACGTAATTGGCGATAGCGGGTAATCCCCGCCGCACCGCGCGCCTAATGGCCGCAGCTACACAATCTCGCACCACAATACGCATTCGCATCACGAACCGACGCCGGATTACCAAACCTTCTCAAAAGTTAACAAAGCAATCTTTGTGTAACGCATTTGTTTCGTGTCGTTTTGTTTCTGCTGCACGCGCGGTGTGCAGGCGGCGGGCAGCTCGGGGCGCGATCTCGCTCGGACTCTTCCGGCTTCTGTGATTTAGTACCTGTCCTCCCCCCCCTCCCACTTTCCCCCCTCCCTACCCTTCTGAAATAAGGGACACATGGTGCACACTTCCTTTTGCAGTTTTTGATTTCTTATTGAATTGTTACGTGTTTAGAGCAACGAGCTGGCTGCTGCTACAGTTGGAAGGTCGCCAACGCAAAACAGGAAGCCGAAGAAACAAATTTGAACAGGACGTGTTCTAGATATAGAAGAGTATTGTGAAGTCATTAGTGTGCATATTTTACTAAGTCAGTTTTCATTCAACCATTGCCAAGACCTAGTGCTGGAAATACGTAGAAGCGTTTTTCGGTTATTAATGAAAACACTGAAACTGTAATTTAGCTGTAGCGGTTTCTAAAACGGAAAATGGTACATGAAAGAGGTAAATTTTCTACTAAATATTGTACCGTGCAAAGGAGCAAAAGCGAAATTTATTCAGAAAATAATCGCTGAACGAGAGACGTCATATGTAAATTTCAAATTTGTTACTTCCTGACGTCAAGTTTGTTTAACGGTTTCATGAAGTCATGCACAAGTGCGTTGCATGCCGCCGCGCGGTCGCAGCTGGCGGTGGACGGTTGACACGCTTACTGCGACTGCACGCGTCACGTCTCGCGGCTGTTTGTCCGTCACGGTGACGTGACGTGTTGTGAGCAAACACGTTGATCAAGTGTTTAATCGCAGGACGTCGGTTGTCGGTCGCAAACACCGTCCGCCTGATCGGCGCGTAATTACCCATCGGATGCGAGATACATTATTCAGCCAAGATCCCGCGAGAGACGGACGATTGACATGCACGTCCATCCAATTTACATTCATTAACTATTCACTTTGTATTGGTTCAGCTCCCAGTAGGCAGACACTCGATTACTTCCTTTTGTGATTTGGAATACGGCTAGCACAAATAACCTTTAAGTGCATCTCGTTACTAAAGTTTATAGCGATGTTTCGTCGACTTTCACAATTTCAGTTGTGAAATAGTGTACGGCACTTGTCACAAAAACCAGACACGATTCCTTAAAAAAAGAATTGAGTGGTGATTTAGTTGCATCCTAACAGCATTCATACTACTGCTTCTATTTAGTGAAGACGTTACCGCAATACAACACAAGCCGCCGGTGGATTAATAGCGCAGATGATTATCAGGACGCGCGGCGTCGGCAGCCGGCCGGCGCTGAGCGGCACGCGGACTTCATGTGGTACAACCGAGTGGTTTATGATTCAGCCCTCCGCAGAATACCTAACTTTTAAGCTTAAACTAATTCAGAACGCAACAAACTAAAAATTATCTTTTTTTTTACTCTCCTCATACAAAACCAAAACTCTATATTACCCAAATTGTTCTTTAAATTTAAGAAAAATTTACTACTTTTCTAAGTTACGGTTGACCTTCTTAATCGAGTCGAATGTTAACTTTTTAAATAGCCTTTGACCAATATTAGGTTAAGGTTAAAAACAAATAACTATATCGGACTTTCAAAGAATGTACATACATTTAAGAAGGTTTGTGGCATGGCGATAAGACCCCGCATTTCCTTACACAAAGGTGCGTCGTCAAAAGAATCGCGGCGGTATTCTGGAGCATCGCGCAAACGAGGCTAAATAACCTCCCGAACGCAAACAAAAGACGCTCACCGCGCAAAAACAGCAAGATTGAACGAGAATTGTGAATGGGCTTCCTAATTAGAGACTCATTAAGGCCAGGAGTGGCTAGATTTTCCTAGGTTTGCTTTTATATGGCATAGAAAACTCTTGTATGGGCCATACAAAATCTCCATCACTATAATTATATTAAAATATGTACTCATAAAGTATCAATATAAATGTAAGGGTAAATTGTTCGAATATTAACAACGTGAGTGTTGTCGTTCGATAACCCGATTGCGCTCGTGCATAACCGTTTAGTTAGGGAAAGGGGTGGAAGGGGAGGAGGGGTTTTAGGGTCGCTCGGTGGCCGCTTTTAATTATCTCTAATTGTTGCGTCCTGCGGTCCCGCCTCGTGGATATGTCCAACATGGGATGGTTGGTTCCCATGGATCATGGGTGACTTTTAACAATGTTAAAAAAAGTTGTGACTGGTAAGTAATTGTAAGAAAAGTATTTAATTGTTGTAGCAAACCTTTGCGAAGAAATTGATAATAACAATGCTACATTTATAGATATATCAATTGTTAATGTTTTAAAATGACTGATTAAATGATACAATAATTAGAAGAGTTCCTATTTCTCACTAAACGACCTTTTAAACCATTTTTTAATTCAAGTTTTACCGAAATTGGCAAGAGTGATTTCATTCTTACAAAAAAGCCACGGGGCGAAATGAGAACCTACCTTTTTTTTATTAAGGTGGCTTTAAAAGTATGTGCGAAAACTGTTTACAAAATACTATATTACTAAAACCGAATATCCTAACACTCGTCGCGCCATCAAATTTGTTATTTGTATGGTGAGCGTCAGGAACCGCAATACCGTCCGGTGCGTGGTCGACCCACCGGCCGGCCGCTGAGAAGTGCGTGCGCGGCGCGGTGTACGCGCGTCGCCGGCATCCAGCGGTTTAAGGGCGGGGCACACCGGCTCCGTATCCGTTCCGTATCCAGCTCTCGTCCGTAGTCACGCACGAGCTTATGACGTTGTAATGTATGGGACTGTATGAGATACGCCACACCGCACACCGTGCAGCACGGAACGGATACGCAACGCAAGCGGTGTGCCGTTTCTCATGCAGTGAGAGCTGGATACGGAACGGATATGGAGCCAGTGTGCCCCGCCCTTTACGTTACGACGCGTCAACTCCTCGCTACCGCGCCGGCCTCGACCAGGCCCGGCCCGATCCGATAACACGATTTAACTGTTATATTTATACGTGAGTAGGCTTGCATGTAATCAGGCGATAATAAACGGCGTTGCAGTCATTACAAACTTAATAAATTACAGTGGTTTCATTTTATATCGGAAATAAAAAGTTAGAAACACTGAATTCTAAATTTCAAGTAGGCATTTGCCTTAAGGCGAAGATATAGCGCGAACAAGATTTTAAACCAATTTTATTTAGACATAAAATATGTTAATCTCGAGAATCTAACAGATACCATAGACCTATCAGTTACACAATTTGACAAAAAAGCAAAGTAACCTCTATTTAAAGTTTTTTTTAAATATCATGTCTATAAATTTGTATTACAAAAAATATGCTATTCTTAAGATATATACCTTATCTAGTATTAATTAGTAAACTAGACATTCTAACGGTACTTTTCTGGTTTTTATGCAGGAAAAACCGTAAAATCACGCGAAAATTTGAGCGCTAAATGAGTGTCTGTTTCTCTCTGGCGCAGCGCGAGTAAAAGGGACAAACTTTTCCGGTGAATCAGGGCCTTAAGTATTTTTTGCCACATGATGCTCTTATTTCTAAATCCTAATTGCAAAAACTATTCGAATGTTACAGATAAGATACTTTGCAAATGTAGCAGAGTGCTACGGCATTCTACGGTTGGAGAAGGTGTTTGCTACAAGCGTAGTAGCGCTACGTTATTTTGTAGCGCTCGCTCGTAGCAAAATGCATAGGAATAAAATTATTTTTATGATTTGCATTTTGTAACTTTTAAAAATTATCAACAAGATACCTTTGTACATTGTGGTCACGGTTTGATGTCAACCCATGACGTCACACATGAAACTGTTGAATTTTTGGGACACAGATACATTTTCGGGCAGTACCACTAAAATCTTTAAAATATTATTATGCAAAAAAGCGCTAGTTTTGCGTTTGACGCTCGTCCAACTTATTAGTAGTAAAGCTCTTAATATTTACCTAAATATTATCGCGAACGACCTCCGTTTCAGTTCCTTATTTAGAAGTGAAAATATACTAACCATTGACGTCATGTAATATTTACGTATGCATATCTGTTCGTGTGTAATAAGTAGGTACTTGGTTGGGGGGTTATAATTACCAATGTTAAACAGCAATGGTGGCGGCGAGTAATTGTAGTTGTTGTTTGTGTAGCTATTAGCTGAACGACAATTATTGTTACGCCGGAGTTCACAACTGCACGGCGGAGGGACGTGACTTTTATTCATAAAAATAAAAATACGAGATTTTTTGTACGTCAGAATGATAAAAAACAGAAATAGCCTCAGAAACAGATTGAAAATGAAGAAAAAAGTAATGGAAACTAAACTTAAAAATAAAATACCTCTAGACGCAAAATTGAGATTTAATTTATTTCTGAATTTGCAGCCCGCCCAGCATTCGTAGCCCTTGCTACCCTTTTTTCCGCGGGAACAAGAAGTTTCCGTGTTTGTGAAGGTTTCTTCCGTTGAGACTAGTTTTAATTATCGATTCTATTCAAATGTTTCGTTATTATAAATAAAGCATATCGTCTTGATGAATTGGAAATCTTTTATTCGTGTTCTACACGAAAAAGAAGAAAGTTTGGAAACATTCCCTACCTACGTTATTAACTCACTGTAATTTATATATGTTTTTACTTTTGGTTAGAAAAATTACTGCTTTTTACATCCCTAGGGCAACTGGCACATGTCGGATGTCGGCCGATACAATCCCAAATGCACATTAACATTCGTGACGTCACCAGCGACCGGCGACCGGCGAGTGCTCGAGTGGAGCTGTAATGTGACGTGGAGTGCTGTCAGCGTTGTAACGAGTCACGTGAGTGTGCTAATTGAAAATGCATGAGCAAAATCAGGAAAATGTATATCCGACGTATTTAAATCTGTGAGGCCTCCATTGGTCCATCATTATACCAACTTAGATGCACATATTACGCCTTTATCTCTTACAGGGTAGGCAAAGTGGTAACGCTTGTAAAAATACGTGTATCACTAAAGTGGCAGGTTGTCAGCTTGTCGCCTAAAATTGTTATACGGATGAAACCCTCGAGTATCACTCACGGGAAAAATAAAGTGCTGCTGCTCTAATCACACTGCACCTTTCTCCATTATTGATGTATTAAATAGCAAATTCCTGCTTAATGTGGTAACTAAATGATACACAAAACTATGATAATCTGATGCAGGTATCCAAGGTACTAATTTAATTAATTAACATATGCTTATTAAAATTGTAATGCATCAATCTCATTGATTGCTGTCCGGGAATCAGATGACGTATCTATTTTATGTCTGAAAACTGTTCTGCTAATAACCCGAACTTGGTCGCGACCATTGATCGGAATCAGAAATAGACATAATTTTATCTCTCTGCACCACGTATGCACCTTACATGACATTATTATATCAGTGTGTAGCTGAAATTATAGCGTTGTAAGCACAGACCAAAAACTTCGCGTGCACCTGACAGAATATGACGTTTTGGTGCTGTGTGGTAGTAAATGAGAAAATGCAAGCGTTTTTTTTGTTGTACGACTGTCATCTTTCACGAGCGATGTGATGCAGTGCTCATACGTTTGTCTACGACAGCATAAACATCCTGGGTTCGACCTTGTACCGTATTTAAATGATGAATTTCCATTACTTCATCCTTTGCGCACTTTAAATTAAGATTTGCTGTTTTTAAATTGTCATGTATTCGTGTTTAATAAAGAGTTATTACTTACTTACTATTGTTGGGTTTGGGCATTCAATCTGTTATGTCTGTGGTACCTTGATACAGTCTTTTCATCGCAAAATGGAGGCTATGACTATGTACGTATTGTACGTGTATATTATGTACCTTTGAAGAGGTGTGCGGCGAGTAGGAGCGCGGCGGTGAGCGCGTGCAGTCGCAGTGCGCGCGCGCTCATCCCGCCGCCGCCGCGCGCAACCCGCCCACACGCCCTGAAACAATACAAATTCCTGTAAGTTAACTAATTTATAAAGCAGCTAGTAATACGTGAATAAAATAACAAATTAGCGAATATTTGTTTGAAATTGAAATTCTATATTCAATGTAGTATTACTATACACAATAGTATTATCATATCACTTATTGACGTCATGAACCGTCATTGTAGAAGAGGTAAGAAAAAGAAATTTGTATCACACAATTTTCTTTTTTTTATAACAATTTTGTAATGTCCTAATAGAAAACCGGCTCGGTTTAAAAAACATATAACCCAAAAGACGTTAGTATTTACACAAATAGACCCATGCAAATTGATAAGATAGAATTAAGCATTTTTTCTTTTTGATAAAGCTATACTCTTGCCTTTCACGGGCATTGCACGTTTCTCTTATTTTTTTGCCATTGTAATGCCATAAACAATCAACTCTCATTATATTTTCATTGTGATTTTCTACATTTAATAAGTCTTCTTCTTTTTGTGTGGGACACTTTTTACTGTTAGCAAGGTACGAAACGGCCCAAATCCTCAACTGAGACGCTTTTCAAATAGCAGAATACTTCTTAATATTTATAATGTAGGTATGAAAAGTTAAGATTGAAAAATAAAACTTCCACAGATTATTCGAAGATACCGTGGATGAAGGCAATGCGTGTCAGAAGCCGTTACACTCGGCGTGCGCAACGCTCCCTGCCTCCGTGCCATACCATGTCAGGGATACAGACATTCATGAACTCAAAGATGGTATATTGTACTGAATCTACAAATGATTACCAACATGATAACAAAATACAGAACGTTAATTCTCTCTCACAATAATAAATATTAATACGTTAGTCTGCGCTAATAGACTGTTATGATGATGTTCCAGAATAATTATTACGTCCATAAACATAAAATCTCATCCAGCGAGCAATATTTTCGAGTGGGGATAAGACAAACGAGTTTTTAATTGTTGTGTTGGTTTGACGACGCTTGAAATGACTACCATTAGAGGGGTCTACCGTACAAATGATGGTTATCCGTCATTTAAAAACAAACGGTGTCGGTGAGTGTAAATATTATGATAGGCGGCGATGTTCGTCACGTGACGTCACGACGTGGTCGTGATGTTATCGTCACGTCGCGTCGCGTCGCGTCGCGTCGCGTCGTCGTGCGGACGACTTCCGTCCCGGTGGTGGGGGGCACGCTGCGACACGAGGCGAGGTTTTCCGGAAATCATGACTTTCCTTTTTATTACATTTAATTTTCGGAAGATATATTTTAGAGTGGTTACCTGTTTGGCTGATTTTCACTGAGTGAAATTAAAATGTTACAAATCCACACTAATATTATAAATGCGAAAGTAACTCTGTCTGTCTGTCTGTCTGTCTGTCTGTCTGTCTGTCTGTCTGTCTGCTACGCTTTCACGTCCAAACCGCTGAATTGATCTTTATGAAACTTGGCACATAGATTGTTAGCATACCGAGAACGGACATAGGCTACTTTTTATCACCATTCGAGGGTCTGGAGTACAGATGGAGACTACCAGGTGTACCACCAGGAGCCCAGCTAAACTATTAGAGATACAGGCATGGTTCCGAAACAAAAGTTGTTCATTATGATGAGCCGCTTCTTTTCACAAGGACATTGAGGATCTGGAGTACCTTATGTAGACCACCAGGTGTACCATCAGGAGCCCAGCTAAACTATTAGAGATACAGGCATGGTTCTAAAACAAAAGTTGTTCAGTATGATAGCCCGCGTCTTTACACCAGGACATTGGGGATCTGGAGTAACTTATGTAGACCACCAGGTGTACCATCAGGAGCCCAGCTAAACTATTAGAGATACAGGCATGGTTCTAAAACAAAAGTTGTTCAGTATGGTGGGCCGCTTCTTTTTACAAGGACATTGAGGATCTGGAGTACCGTATGTAGACCACCAGGTGTACCATCAGGAGCCCACCTAAACTATTAGAGATACAGAAATGGTTGCAAAACAAAAGTAGTTCAGTATGATGGGCTGCTTCTTTTCACAAGGACATAGAGGATCTGGAGTAAATTATGTAGACCACCAGGTGTACCATCAGGAGCCCAGCTAAACTATTAGAGATACAGGCATGGTTCTAAAACAAAAGTTGTTCATTATAATGAGCCGCTTCTTTTCACAAGGACATTGAGGATCTGGGGTACCTTATGTAGACCACCAGGTGTAACAACAGGAGCCCAGCTAAACTATTAAAGATACAGGCATGGTTCTAAAACAAAAGTTGTTCAGTATGATGGGCTGCTTCTTTTCACAAGGACATTGAGGACCTGGAGTACTTTATGTAGACCACCAGGTGTACCATCAGGAGCCCACCTAAACTATTAGAGATACATAAATGGTTCCAAAACAATAGTTGTTCAGTATGATGGGAATAAGTTGAGAAAGGATATTGGCAACTTTTTACCGAGGATTTTTTGTTATCTACTGACTTTTGTATTCAATGGTTATAAATATTGATCTTTCAGGGCAGTACACCGAATAGCAAATTTTGAATTGTCCCTTTAACAACAGAAGCAAGCAAGTCATCCTTAAACAGTAGAGATAAGAACTATTCTAAAATCACTGTCATACTTACTATGAATATACATATCTACTTTAGAACCTGTGCCTAAAAGCTAGTTATTAAATGAGTTTCTTAGTAAAAACAATGTTTTCAAGCAATCGCTATAGCTTTTCAAATATAAAAAGGTAAGTGATTCCTTAACCACTTCGCTCAGGTCGAATTTTGCAACAATAGATTTGTATTGTACTTCAACGACACATGTGTGCTGTTACGAGCGGAGTAGTTAAGCTAGTGCCAGTATTCTATTGATAATAAAATGGGTAGGAAACAATGCTAATAATAATAATCGTTTTCATAAATGGAACAAGAAAACTAGGTGGTGCTCATTATAGGAAATTAGGAATATAGTATGCAAAAGCACACCCGGCAGGCGAGTGAGGTGCGAGCCAACAGCCAGGTCAGCGGTTAGCCGACACATTTGCTCATTAATGCATGAAAGTAATAAGCATAAATAGAAAGTAGATGTAGCTCGATGCAGGGCGGTTGCGGGCTCAGTGCACCTCAACGGGAGTTTCATCGACCGATTGCACACCTACTTTACCAGCTATTGTCTATCATTGCTACAATACATGAAGCAATCGCTTTGTCTACGAGCTGTCTGTCATGACACTCGCTTGTACTCGCTGGTATCACATCATTAACGTCATAACATAACCCTATTACCTACAATGTTACTATGCACACTTTGCCTTTCTGTCTATAAGACCTTGTCATGAAGTAATTTAAGAAAAATTATATGATTTCAGGTTTTTGCATACAACGGTACTCACCGTAAATGTGTGACGCTTGGTAAAACTCGTAGTTTTAAGTTAAACTGCATAAACGTAACATTTTATATTGTAATGAAATAGGTAATACTAATATTTACTATTTTAGCAATTTTATACAATGGCTGTTTTAATTATGAAAGGCGTTCACAAAGGATACTAATTGTTTAGATGAACAAAGAAAATGAAAGGGAAAAATATAATTATGTTAATCACTGCTCTTTGTTGCAGCAAAAGTAAGCAAGAATCAGAATCAACCATCAGCCATACTAATATTATAAATTCGGAAGTAATTCTGTCTGTCTGTTACGTTTTCACGCCTAAACCGATTTTGATATAATTTGGAATAAGCATAGACAGGAACCTAAGAAAGGACAAATACTACTTTTTACCGTAGGAAAATTTGTCAATCCCACGGGAAATAACGTAAATCATACGAAATATAGCGCATAACGCCGGAGAAAATCATCAGACGAGGATTCGTTGTGTGGAGTGCTTTAATATTTGTGTTAGGCAATATATAGTTGTTATACCTACTAAAAGCTATTTAATATATATTTAATGCTTTTTTTTTTAAGATGTAGGTACCTTGTCATTTCATAAAGTTAGACGTGGTTTAAGCTATTTGACAACTTTAACTCGTGTCGAAAAATATTTTTACACACTGCCTCAACACGTGTATTTTCTTTCAAAGCACTGGTAATCTTTTGGTTCAACTTGATTTATATGAGATCAAACAGATAAATAATCAAATATTATCTTAATATGAACTTGATTAATAAAGCAGAAGTAAGTAACACTTGATTTATATTCAATAATTGTTGAGAAAACAGCCTGATATTCAACCAAATTAATGAATTGCTTCGCCCTGGAAATAACTGTAAGCCTATTTGTCAGAGGTACTTTCAGAGGGCGTGCGATAATGTAACCAATTTGCGTTAAGCGGCGACAAGTAAAGTACTGCTCATTCATTATGGAAAGATTTACCCGCGACTGTTTCAATGGCGCAGGTGTGTTACAAAGTGAACTAAATGAGTGGGCCCTATTCTGGTGTGCTTGCAATTCGTTACTGCTTTTGTTTGATGAAAATGTTTTCATTTTTGTAGTCAAGCGGTGATGTATGTGAAACGAATTTCAAACCGCATGTCCAGGATAAAGCTGCAATTTCTTAGGAATCCGTGTAAGGGCTGTTTGCGGCGGAAGCGGAAGTGCAGGCGTTTCTTGTCGCTCGGAACAAGTCGCAGTTAGCTAAAGCGTGTGCTGTGCACGTACACTGCCAGCAATTACTGCTAAGTGCAAATGAGGTGAAACATAATTAAGAATAAAATGTTTTTTAGATAATTGATAAAATTAGAATAAAAAAAATGAACATGAAATCACTTTATTAAATTTAAGTTAATATAATGTATCACTTATAGACATCATGATCCATTATTGAAAAAAAGAAATTTGTATAACACAATTTTCTTTTTTTATAATAATTTTGTATTGTACTAATACAAAACTGGCTCGGGCCGGCTAAGTTTCCCTTTACTTAGGTTACCTGAATTAGCAGTGTTCACTGAATTTGTAAGTGAGCTCCTGATGTTTTTTGTGCCTCTATGTAAGACATAATCTTAATGATCAAGGATACATACCTAACTAAGTAGGTAATTTATTATTCGGGAGCACTCATTCACTACAAAGCAACTAAGCTTATCTCATGTCAAAGGTTCAAAGAAAATGCTTTTAAGAGCTTGAAAGTGAAATGACCTGACAGGATTAGGGCGGACATGCAGCGTGGTTGCGGTCTGCGGTCGCTGGACACCGTCTGCTCACCTGACCTCCCCTCCCCTCCCTTACCCCCCCTGACCCCTCCTGACCCCGTACGGTCTACTCTGTCCCTGCAGAGTTAGTAAGTCGTCGAAGATTCACAAACTAAGTTATCCGTCGGTAATTGCCTTCAACAGGACCCGCTTTGGCAAAGTTTGTTCGTCAAACCCTAAGCCATGAGACTAATTGAAACATGCTGAAAGTTTTTGTAGGAAAGAATGCGTACAAAAATTCACTTTTCTTGGTTTAGACATAGATACTCCTATAACCTAGCCTCAAATAGAAAAATACAAAAGATGCTTTAGAGATTCTCATACGCGTTTAGAGCTAATAATAACAACAGCTCTATCTTCTACAATGCACACGCATATGCAAGGCTGAGCTACGGTATTATTTCATGGAGTAAAAGTAATTAAGTAAGTAAAGCACTCAATTGCACAAAATAAACATAAAGAACTATCAGGAAAATTCATAGATAATATGCACAAAGGCGGCATCATCAGTCAAAGCGATCTTTTGGACGACCTTTTGGGTGCAGGAAAAAGTATAGAAAACAGTGAGAAAGTAATGGATGAAAAAAAAGACATTTGAATAAACGCAAAACATGTGTCAGGGATCGATCACAACTGCGGGTGTTTGTTTAGATAAATTGACAGTTCGCGTTAAGTTGCTAGTTGTTTCTTGCAGAAACAAAATGTATAGCGCTAGCAATTTTCGACATAGGAGGTGCGGTTTGTTTGCACTCTGTAGACTATAGACGGTAAGAAAGACCGGAATGACATTTGAGGCGGTGTAGTACGTTTTCACAGTTCATTGTTGACTGAGCTCGTGATTGAGAAACGGAACAAATCATAGGAATCCTGGACTGGTTGGTCAAACTGTGGCCATCTTGTAACTGCGGAGCCCCAGATTCATATAGCCAGTGGAATATTTGTGGTGTAATGAAGTGTGTGTTGGTTATTTCCGTATTACCTCTAGGATAGTAGCTGAGGTTGGTGAAATGCAGAGATTGTACAAAATTGGTAATAGTTGCTGCTGTGGTTTCTTTTTTAAGTCCTGCAGACAGTTGATTTCAATGGTGTTCAGTGTTTAAGTTTGGTGTTGAACGGTATCTGAGGCATGGTGAAGAAACGCTGATGTTGATCAGCGTATGTCTATGGTTCATAGGTTGATTTAATAGGTGGATGGTTGTCGTGCGCTAACACCGTTCGCGATGATAGTCCGCCAGACCGAAACTACCTGACTGCAAAGTAGGATCTGATTACGTAGTGCGGACAGCGTGGTTAATAACTTCAGTGGATGGAGATGACATGTAATGATGTAGTATTTCTTTGAGGTTTGGTGATTGTACACTGACACAGTGTTGATTATGTAATTACTCTGATCGACTGTAGGTATAGTATTTTAGAGAACGTAGTATATTTTATGACCATTTATTTATGTATAATTTGTTCGTAGTAATAAGTTAACCGATAGTCCTATGCAAATACGATTATGCACTGCTCCCGCTGCTCCATATACAATTTCCTGTACCTAGGTTGCCTGGAAGAGATTGCCTATTAGCAATAAGGCCGCCTTTGGCTGTATATATTCATGCTGTTTCCTTTTGTGTGCAAATAAAGTATTCTTATCTTATCGACACTTAATCACGGGGGTCTTCTAGAGGTGCTGGTTAATTAGTATTAAAGTCCATTCTTCTTGTTTAAAAAATATAGTACAAAAAACCGAATGACATTCCGTAATCATGACTTGTAATTAGTTGACACCATTTTGAAAAATAGTGAGAATTATAATATATTTTTCACCTCTCCAGCTTGAAAAGAATTTCGAACATCTCATTTTTTCGAAACTAATCGCAACAATGGCGGCGGTGCGTTTTGAAAAATATTTCAGCTAATTAATTATTTGTTTATGTACGCGTTTTGTTCTATTGAATAGGTGTCATTCTGAAAATTATGTGGTATTTTTGAACGCGCCATAGTATCTTTTGCTACCTCGGGATTTAAAATAAGCACCCTAAATAAAAAAACTTTACTCTCCTGTTGTACAAATAACTATTCATATTTCTCAATATTGAGACTTTTGTGACATTTCGAAAAAGATAAATTGCTTTAAAAAAAAAATCTTTTCAATTATTTTATCTGAAGCGTTCGATTAGTTTTCTGAATATTATGCATTTTTCTTGCAAAAAACCTTACGAAATTAACCAAAACAGGGACGGTACTCCACAGGTTCAATCCCCGGCCGACGACGCTTAAATTATTTCAACTTCTTATTTAAACTTCTGAACATAATAAAGCACTGCAAGTGCAAAATAAATTATAGCATACATATTTACCGAAAGTAGTAATAGTGGTGAATGTTTAACGCAAAAATGAGGTAAGGAATTTCGAATATCACAGTTTGTCAATTCTGAGTATTTTTTACTCTGGCAATGGTGAATTTTTTTTCTCACTAAAAACACACTCATAACACGTTTATATTTATTGCGGGGTAGGCAGAGCGTTAACGGCTTTAAAAGACGGTCGCTATCGCCACGTCTGACAAATAATTCGGGCCATTTCAGAAAAACGGTGTACAACTGTAGTAATACAGCCTGTCGCCTAAAGTTTTAATAAAAATGAAACTTTCAAGTCATTTTCTATCGGACGAGGTGAAAAATTGTAAACATAGCCTACGAGAACAATACTTTTGCGGAATTTTCCTTTAAATACATTACTGTCCGCAGGAGTCTATATTAGCTGGCTCGGGACTCAGTCACAGAACTCGTAGCGAAAACGAACTATTTAAAAGATTATGCCGCAGACTTGGAGAAAACAGTGAAAGGGCTGATCACTTAGCAAGTACCTTGTGTTCGCGACCTGGCCTATAGAGACAAAGAGACAAACCCGTTCATTATTAGCGTAGTATTTCCGTTGCTGTATTTTCTCACGGCAAGGAGGAGGGGTGTACGGGTCGGGTCGGGACGGGGGGGGGGGGGAGGCACAATTCAGCAGCAGACAATCGCTGGCCGTCGAAGAAGCGAGCATCACTTCCGCAAACGAACAATGGAGCATTGACCTCGTTCTAGGAAAATAAATGAACCGCTCGTTACGGAGTCATCACTTTCAACTCCACTTCGCCAACATTGAGTGCTGAATGATTTATTATTTGTTTGGAATTCTCTTATATTATAATGAAATCATTGCTGAAGTGAACCATTGTAAATGAGTTATCAACGTCAGCAGCAAAGCGATGAAGTTGGAAAAGCGAGAAAGAATACCGATCGACATGTTCTTCAAAGCGTAGTTTAATAAAGGTTATTCTGCAACTCAATCGATAGCGTGAAGAGGGTCGAAAGAAGGGTGAAATAAAAAGTCATTGTCTGTGTTAATACTTTACGCCAGAGCAGCGAGTTGCGTGAATAATACATTACGACGGCTTCGTCTTGCCAGCGCCAAATTAAGTTCTCTGTATCAATGCAATGGTATTTTTTTTGTGATAATATGTTCCCTTTTTGCAATAAATTATATAGTACCCCGCAAGGGTGTATAGGCGTGATATGTGTATGTAATTATATATTGTACCAATTCTGAAAAAAGGACACGCTCGGGTCATACATTCAGAAAGTTTTTGTTTAAATAATAGAGGCGAGAATCATAAAAATGCATTCCGAAGTTTTCTTTTGCAAGAAAAGTATTAATTCTATGCGGGGTGGGTGGATATGAATAAGCAAGGAAATATGAGTTTGTTCACGACCGCTGAGCTGAGTGCTGAGTGCTGACACAACCCGCCCCGCGCCGCGCCGAGTCGGCGAGGGAGGAACCAGACGTGTGAACCTAATAATGTGAACCAGAACCAGTCTCTACATTCATATTTCATTTCACATTGAAATTTGGAGCATGTTTTCTGTCATAACTTTTGATACATTAACTTTATAGGGATTTCATTGCATTTTGAATTGTGTTTCCTAGATATTTTGAACAGTTATGATTTCTGTCTTGACCGGAACGGCCGTTAATCCTGGAAAAGTCATAATAAAATAAAGGTTCAATTTGGCCGCAGGCGATCCGACCTGCGGTCATAAATCTCCGTGCGGTGGTACAGTCGGCGCGGCGGCACGCTCGGCGCGGTACAGTCGCGGACGCACGCCGACTGCTAATCGCGCCGGAAACGCTGTGTATAAATATTTCCCACATTACCAACGAACATTATTTTGAAATGTGGAGCCAACAGGGATGATGAATACGCCGGTGAAATTCCGCCGACATTCTCGCGGCTACCTATAGAGCAAGATATACACACTCACACACACACATACTTGAGTGAGAATACAGTGTCGTGGAGAGGAGGCAGGTGCCGCGAGACGAGCGAGTTCACTTAGCCCCACACGATTCATCGTCTCCATGAAAGCACATTACTGGCAGAATAATATTATGCGTGAATTATAAAATATACTAAGGCTTTTGCTCTCTATTTAGGTAAGTATTTAATATGAACAGAGAAAGCTGCCTTTTTTAATTTTCGTTACTAATATTGGATAACCGAAGAATTTTACTTACATTCGAAGAGTTAGACGAACAACTTCAAGACTTGCAAATCTAAATTTTGATCTGTACCTCTAGCAGTCGAAGCTAAAAATAGCAATATTTGAATACGTTAAAAGATGAGCCAGATAAAGAAACGATAACAAATCACAAAAACCATTTATTTTCTCATAAATGGGCTGTAGCTGTAACAAATGAAGCATGTTATAATTTTAGCCCTATTTTCATGAACCACGACGGTTGCCGCCCATCGGCTGTTTTTGTTTTTTCCGTTCAACTTTATAACTTTATTTAGCGGTCGACCCATAAAAGGAATATAAATGAGATAGATATTTGTAAAGGTTCCGACTGTAATAACGGGCAGCTCTATTAATCTCGCTAGGTCGTGCGTACGTCCGTTTTGGTGGAGTTTTGTGAAAAATAAAGCTTCAAGCGAAAAATGTAAACGAAATATGGGAAGTTGGTAGTGTTAGGTGTTTGCATGCGGATGCGGGCAGCGGCATCGCTGCGGGGCCGCCGGGGGGTGCTGGGGGGTGCTGGGGGGGGGGGGGTACCGGAATGTGACCTATTTCTACAAAACAACGCGGCGCTGGTCGAGCGGCTCGCGACGAAAGAAGGGACGAGGAAAGCAGCGGGGGGGGGGGAGGCAGTTCGGTGCAATATTGCTGAAGACAGAAATCAAAAGCTACTCGCGTCAAATTTTTAAGATTTCAGACTTCCACAAGATTCTCATAAACATACAAAAAAAATTATGCTTTTTTCTCTTACACAGTCAACATTTACGTAGGTAGTTAACGGGCTAATAAAAGACCCTTACGCAAATAGAGCTTTAACTGATAAATATTGATGGTGACCATTAAAATGATTCTGTATTTTATCGCCGTTTCGTCAGATTATTAATGCCTACGTCTTTATTTATGTATTAACAAAAACGTTTTTTTATATATTTTATACTTTGCTGACATCTTACAATGGCAGGCCTAATGCCACGCTGCATTCTCTACCGGTCAACTAGAGGGTAAACAGATAGAAAAAGAAGCGGATTAGAGATACAATGACATGGAATGAAGGGTTTGATATCATAACTTACCTATTCTAAGCATATCGCTATCATATGTCATTAATTCATCAGCAAACGCAGCGTATTTCATTTGAAAATTTAAAAAGTTGTGGAAGTTTCGCAAAATAAAAAAGAGTACAACATAGTACACACTAGTCACTGCTCGCTTCGCGCGCTCGCTCCACTCAGCCCAATTTGCGTTATTGGCGAGTAGCTAGCGTGGCGCGTGGAGCACCGGTCAGTCGGTCGCCGGCGTCCTGCCATCGGGAAACACTTTTTACAAGCTAAACCCGCTTCGCTGGTTTTAATAGAGTTTTAGATATTTTTTTTGCAAAAACGCGCGATGTTAAAACTGCTGAGCCAATTTTATTTTGACCTGCACTCATCTATATTCTAGCGATTTGTAATAAAAAAAGGTCAAACATGTGCTGTTTACATTATGTTTTAGTATAAAATTATTAATCCATTTATTAATTTTAATTACAGTATGTTGGTAACATAGCGGGAAAATCTTTGAAACACGCAAATTTTCGTTAGCAAACATTTTTTCAATTTCTTATTTTAATTTATGAGAATAATATAGCACTGTGAGCGCATTATAATTATAAAACATGATAAAACCATAGCAAACTTTTTTTTTTCAATGTACGGTTTCTTATCTAAGGCGCTAAATTTACGGTGCGTAGCGGACGCGAGTGTCAAACGACTAGACAGATGCCTCCGTCACACACCGTAATCCCACCGTAGCCTTATTTGTATGAGAATACGATTGGAATTCGTAATTTCCTTTCGTCTGACAGACACATGCGTTACTTTGCGGTGGATAATTGTTGACGTTGGTGTTGTCATCTACGGATTTTATACTTTTTTTGCACTAGCGAACCCATCTACTGCTTCTCATTTTGCGTATATTATTCCTTAATAGGAATCCCGTATAAAGCAGTGGACTGCAGTCATTAGAGGCCAGCAGAGGGTAGTGTGTAATTCTAAGCCAAGTGAAAGTGGAGCGAGAGGACGTACCCGCGGGATATCCCCCTCCCCTCACCTCTCACACCTTCAGTATTTCTCTGCCTAAATAAATAACACGCGCAGAAACTTCTTCGAACTAAGTTGTATTCGAAGAGCAGTCCATTATGATGGGAATATTGAGATTTGTGTACAAAATTAGAATTTTTTGTTTTGTCGGGAATATTTTCGAATCAATTCAATTCAATTATTTCAGATATAAAATCTATATAAGTAGTAATTAAGTAATAATCATGTCATCGTCTCAAATAATAATATCAATCAGAATAAATAAAAAACAATCAAAGTTAGTAAGCTTACAGTCTAGTGTTAGTAACTGGCAGCTGAGGTGCCTACTTTAAACAGTGCACCGAGATCCACCTCTCCGTGACGGGAGAATCCTACCGATGCACCAGTGTGCTCAGTATCCTGTTCGGGCTGCCGTGAACACGGGCATGTATTGATGCATAGTAATTTTAGTAAGGCATTTTAGTTCTTTTCAATAAAAACTTTTGGTGTTGTAGTATCTTCACTACAAAATAGTGTAGCTTTATGCTACGAAATGGTTACGGCGTAGCAAATATTGAAACAGAAAACATATCTGTCTGATAAATATTGTAGATGAAAAGGCGTATTATGTTTAATTGATTTGCGAACAAAAGCATAAAATTGTAAACAGGTATGGATTCCGATTCCAAAAACAACGTGCATTGTAGCGTACACTTCATTTCTCAATATAAGCAACGCAATCAAAAATATGACACGTTTAGAATATTTTTTCTCCTAATTCAATTTTTATATACGTCGATTTTAAGTATAGAGTCGGTTTGAATTTACTTAAACTGGTTCAGAGCAAAAGTTTCCCGCAAGATCCCGAGAGGACAGCAATAGGTCGACGTCAGACCAAACTGAATATTTTGTAGGACTCCAAGTTTCCGACACGCTTACAAATCCTATTACCTACTCGGAAAATCTCACTGAAGCAAACATCGTGTAAAAAAACTTGCTCAAGAAAACAGCGACAACAATATCCGGAAGTTGAGGAAAAGTAAATTTGGAAAGCGAAAATAAGTTACGTTTTTTTATGATTTCTTAAAATCTTTGAAGATAAATAATAGGGCTTCTTATAAGCGTGTAATGTGTTATAGGTAGTGTTGCGCGTGTATGTAGCGCGGCACCACAAATAGATCCTTTGATGTCCTCCTGAAGCTCCGCACTGTCTCGTCACACACTCACGAGGTAACCACAGCTTCAGGGTCGATTGTCTCACGCATGCATACATTTTTGATGTCGCAATATTATACAATATATGAACAGCAAATATAACATCCCCAAATCTGACATCGTTGTAAGTTAATCACGTTTTGCTCTGACTTAAGTGCCATAAGTGTCGCCTTTATTAGAATCATCATTCATCACTAATAACAAGACTGACACAAGAACTCATAATTCTCCAAGAAAAACATAAGAACGCGGTAATGAAAAAAAAAGCTTTTGATTATTCGTTGCGAGGAAAACATCGCATATTAGGAGTGGATTGTTTAAATGGCGGCGTTGCATAAATTATGAGTCGCGGGAAGTTGTTTCTGGTTCAACAATCACACGAGCGAGGAGGGGGGAGGGGGAAGGCGGGGGGAGGTTACTAGATAGAAGGGGAAAAGGAGATCCAGGATAATGAGGAACATCGACTCTCCGTGGATCCATTAATTGCTTCATGCAATGAGCCTCGCGCGAGCCTACTTAATCATGTATAAGCTTCATTTCAATTTCATGTTACCAACCACATCTGTTAAGTGTGCTTTATAATCATGGGTTCAATTTACATTTTAACCATTTATGGTGATGGGTTAACCCTTCGTTGAGCCTAATTACTGCACTCACTCGTTCTAACTAAGTCATTGTTTAACTTAACCTTACCCGTTCTGAATAAAACAAATCGCAAACACTGATAATTATCTTGCGTACGGGCGCAAGTATATTTATTATTCCCGACTAATTCCGTTCTACATTAAGGCAGAACGGGCTCTAACAAACGAAGTTGTTAAGTGGAGTAAAAACTAGCATGTTTTGCTTGTTTGTTATTCCCAGTAGGCGGGCAGGCGAGGGCAGTGGGCCTACCTACAGGCACAGTAAAGAAAAAAACGTTTTCTATCTCACCAGCAGCGTCGTTAGCTTCTGCACGTCGGATTTTTGTATGCTGCTGACTAAGTTCAAAAATATGTCAATTATAACTATATTTGTTACATAAATACTTACACATATCACGCCTATAATCCCTTGCAGGGCAGGCAGAGCGTAAACGGCCGCAAAAAACGGATATTTACGCTACGTCTGACAAATATTTGAGGGTCATTTATAAAATTGTGTATCGTCATAGTGACAGGTTGTCAGCCCATCGCCTTAAATTGCGAGACACACCCTCGAGTCCCTTAAACACCTCTTACGGGGAAAATGGGGTGATGCTATTCGAATCCGACATCACACGGTATCATTTATTTGTTAGTGGGCAAGGCAATATTACTATATAATGATCGACATAGACAGAAAAAATGACATCTTGTCATTGTTCAATGGCATTTATAAACTTAAAACTATAACCTACGCGCACAAAGCGCCTCTACACATACTTACACCGAATTAATGTCTGACGTACATAGAAGTAGTTATAAGATTTCAAGGAAGATAGGTTAAAATCAGGTGTAAATTGCGTGTTAGTTGCCATTCTGCTGAGTTTGGTTACTGTGTTACAGCAGTGCGCTGGTTGCTGCTCGCACGAAGTCTTAATAAGAATGGCCGTTGTTTACACGGCAATTTGCGAGCCGTCGAGACCGTCTCGTGGGCCGAGCCTCGTGAGCTACGTCATTAGCAGCGCCCGGGCTAACCTTAGCGCTGCTCTCGTATAAATGCACGGATACGATTATACCACTTTATGGGGCTTCATTATTTCAAACTTTTATTACAGTTTCGTGTTTGTTATCCCACTTCTGAATGGTAAAAAATACGATAAACGTTTTGTGGGCTTCCTCTCGGCCCACAGAATCATTTTTATTGTATGACTTTTTAGCTTTTGACCCGGCCCAAGTATTGTAAAAGTAAAATATTTTTGCGCTTAAACAATTAAAAGTCTGAGAGAAAAAGTTGTATAGCTTTATATGCTGGTCGGCCACCCACGACGTTCTTTTCACTTCACGATGTTCTTAAGAAACTTTCTTGCAAACTAGTCAGTTATTTTTGAACGAGGAGTAAGAGTATTTTTGAGTATGAAGCCAAGTGCACAATGTCGAAGATTGTGGATGAACAAAATCATAAAGAAGTTTTGCATTGTTTACCTAGAAACAAAAAATATCTGGATTTTGTCTTGTGAACTTGTAAAACGTTTTACACGTTTAGCTCAGCGGAAGAACTTATAACGATATCGCGCATATGCACACCGTTATTATATTCCCGATCAAAG
The DNA here is from genome assembly GCA_027580185.1 of Tuta absoluta. Classification (NCBI taxonomy): domain Eukaryota; kingdom Metazoa; phylum Arthropoda; class Insecta; order Lepidoptera; family Gelechiidae; genus Tuta; species Tuta absoluta. Next base: position 3,267,624 of record JAQAHW010000055.1, on the reverse strand, counting down.
TTTAGTAGGAGTTGTTTGATAGTTTGTTATATAACATGCAGCAGAAGTGGTTCGTATCGCAAATAGTTCGGATAACTACAGCTTTAGCTTGGCGATATCTAATCCGCAATCTAATCGGAGACGATACAATACGCGCGCTCGCTCGGCTCGAACAAAGCCGGTTGAGTTCATACAGATGAGTCTGCGTTACAGGGAATCAGTTTTTGAGAGTACCGAGGTTTTTTCAGTTAAAAGGAAAAGTAATGTATTATGTTGATAATGAAAGAATAAACATTTTTTTTTCGGAAAGTAGTGGTTCAACTTACTTACGACCTATGGCGATCAATTGTAATGTTATAAAAAATATGAGATTCTTGTGCATAATTAACGTAAATGTTTTTTGAAGAGTCTTTCGAGTATTTAAGTACCTTCTCTAAAATTTTCCAAGTCTGCCCGTGGAAAATGGTTGTCACAAATATCAAGGTTACCGAAATATTCGTTAGCACTGGCTACCTAAATTTACTTAAGTAAATATAAATAAATGAAATTGAAATTCGAATATTCGGGCGAGTGATCGCTTCCGGCTACTGCGGTGACAGGCTCAGGCAGCAGGCAGCAGGAGCCGCGGCTCGGGATGTCCTACATCCACGCTCCAGATTCCTCACAACAAAGGATAATCTCTCACCGACCGAGTATTTTCTCAAACTAATATTTTCTATCCAAACGTTTCCGTGTATCTGGCTTTGGGATGGTTATTAATTAAGGGAAGATTTTCCGCTTGCGTGGGCGTAAGGTAAATAAGGTAAACGCGGAATGAGGGTATTATGACTGACTTCAAATAACACGAGACTACAGTTTCATCTTACCGGTTTGTGGTCTGCTTTTAAAATATTTTTTACCTCTCCAGCTTAAAAAGAACGGTTTTGTCACGTAAACTCAGTACGTAAAAATAGTTTTTATCCACGGGATAGAGAAAAGTGATTTGAATTTCGAACATCTCATTTTATTAAAACTAATCATAACACTGGACTGCCACTGCGTTCTGAAAATTATTTCAGACAGTTATTTATTTCTTTGTGTAATCATTTATGTGAAGTTTCTGAATAAAGAGAATGCTTTTGAAAACAATGACAGAATTTTTTCCCTAGTTGAGTTGAAAAGTTGTGTGTACCACACGAGAGCAAATTTATCCACAACTTGTGCTTTTGAGTCCCTTACTACTTTTGAAGCACGAGGAGCGTAGCGAATTTTAGTATCCAATGCTACCTTGGGATTCAACATTAGCACTCGAAGCAAAAACAAACATTGCCCTCTCGTTGTACAAATAACTATTTTAAGAGTACCTACTACGTACCTAGGTATGAAACAGATAGTAATCGGGCTTAAATATCGGAATTTGTCCGTGTTATAAAGTAAGCAATCAAAACTTGTTTTTAAAAGCTGTTTTATTTGGTTGAATTAGAAATGCAACAGCATTTACGGAGAGCAGAATGAAGGCTTATTTAGGATTTTGCACAGAATAAATAATAAAACAATATCATTCTCTTATACCATACTAAACAAAATATAATATCTAAGTAAGTTTAAAAATCTTTGGAAAGACAAACTATTATTAGAGTGTGAGGGCATAACATGATTAAATAACATAACACCTTTGAATTTTCATCGTAACTTTAGCTACATAAATGAATGAAATGAGGAGTGGTTTAGACTTGTCGGTACTTAACCTACTTAAAATACTGTTATTATGTATAAAAGAGCGGCAAATCTCGACGACTGCGAATTTCGTGAAGTATACTCACGTAAAAAAGTTTTAAGTGGTTCCCAATTAATTGTACAATCCACTCCACCTGGTGAGGTGGCGAGGTGACTGTCGCACAAACTCGTCACCAGGGGGCGCGCGGCGTCTCCGCCGGGCCACGGAAACAGCGGCAGCGTTACTACTGCGTCAAACTAAATATAAGGTGTAAAAAAAATAGCTGAGAATATTTTAAGGGGTGAACCAGTACGTGAAACTGAACAACTTTCCCCAAGGAACATAGGTCGAAATATGAAAAAAAAATTGACCCTCCCATACTTAGTGTGTTACCCGGCCGGGATAATTAGCATAGGAGGGCGAATATTTTTTTCATATTTCGACCTAAGTTCCTTGGGGAAAGTTGTTCAGTTTCACGTACTGGTTCACCCCTTAAAATATTCTCAGCTAATTTTTTTACACCGCATGTATACATAACAAACAAAAAATACTAAAGAATAATTCTTTGCTATATAAATCATTCCATATATCTTAAGTTGACGACTGTCCTGTAACGAAGGCGTTAACTTTTTTCATCAGACTGAACTCAAAATTAACTTAATCTTAATAAACCAATTTGATTGGTCCAAGAATCGGTTTAGTTGGTTTAGTGAGGTGAGGAAGACAGGTACAACAATCACAACAGCACTTTGTTAATAAACAATCACAACAGCACTTTGGTAATATTTGACAGTGTTCAATTTAACAAGCGTAATAAATAAAACCACGACTTCTTTCTGAGATAAAACTTAGCCTATAACACTCTGGATAATGTAAGGATTCTTCCGACACAACATTCCATTTAAATCTATTCAGAGTTTCAGTCCTTCGTTCCTAAATGAACTCTAAAAACAATAATCAAATTTTTTGGTTCGGCAGACGTTCAAAAAGAAAAGAAGACATGAAACGGTTATCTCAGATGGTGTTTCCTGGATGTCAAAATGTTTTACAACGATTTTTTAATATTATTTTTACATGATGTGGCGTCGCGCATCTCGTCGCCACTTCCATGGCCTCGCCTCGGCTCGAGGCGTGAGGCAAAGCGTCGCGAGATGGAGTGCCGGTACGTGACTCCCGGCGCCGATAAAATTATTCGACAACACCCAGACACCCACGACCACTTTACAACGTGTTTCGTCCTTATAATACCGCTGAGGCAAGACGAGAGCACAGTTTTGTTTGTCAAGCCAGTTGGGAACACAGTTACACAGCGTAATTCCATGTATTTGCTCGAGCAAAAGAAACCGATATCTTAAGTTGATGTGCTCGGGTTGCACGAGTTTTGCCGCAAGATTTTCCGCGCTGTGCCTTCGTGCTGGGGTAAGTTTACTCATTTAGTTGTAAAATATGATCTCCTGCAGACGCTTCTTGGCCGGGGTCGAGCGTCGAGCCTTGCAAGCCGAGTGTCGGGTGCCGCGTGTCGGGTATCGGGTGTCGGGTGTCGGGTGTCGGGTGTCGGGTGTCGGGTCTCGGGTGTCGGGTGTCGGGGGTCAGATCTGCACCGCGAGGGTATTACCACAACTAACAACTTGCAACTTTCGAAGTAAACGTTTTCTTGAATTTATTACTCTTAATTTTTGTTAAGTTCTCGTCGGAGCAGAGGAGGAGTTCAAGATTTAAGTCTAGTTTAATGTCTTGGAACTTTCAGTATTCATGTATCTTCAAGTATAATAGCAAACTTTCTATTTAAAATTCACTGAATTTGTGTAACTTTTGCCACGTGTAAACTACAATTGATCAATCTTGCTTGTTGAACTACCTACATAAATTCTATTAATACAATATTTTTCTGTTTTTGACATACCTACCTATTAAAAAATTACTTGCAGAATTGTTATAGTAGAAATATTCGCTTCTTTTTACATGATACTTTAGCTAGAAAGAAATGGTTCCGTGCTTCGGAGGGCACGCTAAGCCGTCGGTCCCGGTTGCTGTCTATGATTACTTAGACGGTGGCCGTTACACAACCATGTCAGAGGCCTACTACTAGTAATAGGCGGTTGAAAAACTCTGATACCAGGGTTCATCAGGTCGGTGGGCGACTCGGTGTCCCACGCGAAAAGAGAAAATAGATCGTTTCTTATAATTGTGACACATACCTGCGTCAGCCATCTGAATGAACTTTGTAAAATCATTACCATGATTGATCACAGACCAGCAACAGATTTAGTGATTTATGAAAACGATAGATATTTAAGACGGCAATGGTGAGACATTTCGGTGTAGATGTCCCCTGACGAGCATGAAGTCGAGTAGTGTTCCCAGAGGCTCTCTTACGAGCTCCACCGGTTTACACATGTAAGCCCTATTTACGTGCCACAGGCTGTTCGTAAGAAGCTGATAGGTAGTGGGCCCAAATTTATAGAGATCTCTAGAACTGAGGCAAGTGTTAAAGTAAAAATCGAAAAAAAAAAATGTTTAATCCTGATTTTTCACAAAGTATTCCATTTCCACTTTTGCTCATCAAAACATTGTACCTAATTTACTTCTGAAATAATATTTTGACTTTAACAAAGCCCACTCAATTATTTCTTAGTTTCTAGTATTTAACTCAATAGTTGAAAACTTGTAGACACTTGCAGTGTTGATGCAAGTATGTTTCTAGTAAATGCATTGTGCTCATTAGCGTAACCTAACAAGAGCAGAGCCCCTCTAGCGCTAAACAGTAACTATTACAAACATCTCGCTCGCTTCCATTACTTGAGCTCAATTTACCTCACGACTCCACCTGAGCAGTTTTACTTAATCTTTGTTATGATTGCTTGTGTAGTTATATTGTTATCTCAACTAGTTTCTAGATGACAAAAGTTTCGCCGCTCGTAATGATACTTGCTCACGTACTTGTTTATTTGAGTTCGCTTAGTTTTCTGTGAATTGTGAACCGTTTTGGATGTATTTGTAAGTTCATTAATCAAATGGCGTGTATCAAAGCAATCAAGTTCAATTATGAGACTCGAACTCGCAACAGCGAAGGCTAGACCGGCTATTAACTACTTCAGTAATAATATTTCTATCGCGAGAAATGAATAGTTTTTATAAAAAATAATTGAAAAATAATTGTGAATAGTTTTCAAAATAGTAGACTCGGTGTACGAGTCGTTCGGAAACGACAAAGCGATAAGTTTGCGTCGCCTAACGACCGGTCATTACCATGATTGAATGATAAAATGTAATCGATCATAGACGAAAACAAAGCCTATTTAATTGTACACCTTGACATTTATTAATAGTGTCTTGATCGTATCACCCGTGCAACTCGCCCGAGAGACGCAGGACGTGGTTCAAATATACTGGAACAGCGAGAGCCATGAACTAAGTAATTGTTCAATGAAACTCAATCCTGCTAAATCACATTTCAATGACAGGTTTCTGGTTTTAATCTAGCTACAAGGCAGCCCACCCGTGCCCTTGTTATCCATTAATATCCATTTGCTAGTTGTCATCAGAACGAAAAACAAAACCGCAAGTCACAGTGAATAAATTGTCGACAAGTTTTCTTTGATGTTCAAATTTGAATATTAAAAGCAGCTCGGTACCTACTTCACAGCTCTAACTGATTGTTTTGTCGCCCCTTAAGCCTTTGTGTTTACAAATTAATTAAAAGGGCGTTGGGAACTAGCCGACGCCGGCTGGGGCGATGGTTCTCGGTTCGATAACAGTATTATAATTTAAATCGTGATTTGTGTAAATTCGATTTTGACGGCGACCCAATTACTGAAACCAAGTTAGTAATTACTTAAATATTCAAATTTCAGTTGATGGCGGAGTAATTTGTATTGTTGAATTATTCATCTGTGCGATGTCCGGCCGACTGGTCCCGGCCAGTCCCGGCTCCCGGCTCCCGGCACGGTCCCACCCGGGCCGCCGGACCTGCCTGTCTGTCGCGTCGGATCGAGGGCTTCGTTTGACATTCGGTTAATTGCGATGAATTATTTTCTGCCACAACTCGACCCAATATCGTTCGACACTCCTAATACCACTTTAATGGGTAATTGATCGTCAGTTTTTGAACGGCTGCCAACTGGTGGCAACTTTTGCAGTTACATAAGTAATCTAACCAAAACTAGGCTGGTTCTCTTTCATATTACTGTATTCAGAAGGTTCTTTGACCAACTTCCAAAAGGACCTGATTTTAGAGGTACATGATTGCCATATGAGTATGTAACATTATCAGAACTGCAAAATTTTGATAATATATTATAATGCGAAATGTATAAATCATGTACTTGTTTTTATTCAAAGATACAAAGATATTTATTTGCTTAAATACACATCCAAAAAAGTAGTTGAACGATTTTCACGATTCCTTTTTGTGTCGAATCTATTTAATCACATCATTATTTTCTCTAGGGTCGATTGATCAATAAAGTTCAATGTTCAGAAACTGTAGTTTCCCAAAACCCATGAATCTATAGGCGCAGTATCCGGGTTGTAACCCACTTATCAGGCGTCGGGTGCGTTTATTCGACGGCCGCGTCGTATCGCCGCCGAAACTACGGCTGGAGATACTGCAGTTGAGAACAACAAACGTAACTCTATCCCTAACCTTTCGGCGGGTGTTAAATCGTGTCATAAAATAGTGGAGGTTTATACGACGCGGCGGGATCGGGTTATCGGGTCCCCGGGGAGCCATTGCCTCGCGCCAACGACGCCCGACGCCCGGCCGCCGCCGCCTCGCCTCGAGCAAGCACGGCTAGCGGGGGACTTGAGACGATGACAATGTTTTGGCGATAACTTTGCTACATATAGCTATAAATAAAAGTTTGCTACCAATCTGTGCAGTGAAAGTTCTTAACGTTCTAAGCATTTAGTTGCCTGCAATATTAGCTTATCTTGGTTAATGCTATATCCTATACTTGTGGGCATAACGTACACCTATAAAAATATAAAGTGTTCATTAAGAAAAATATGGGATTGCCGCAGCGATATTTTTGTTTGCTTTATTAAAAAGTTGTAATATTTTGTAATGTTATTATTTCGCTTTTATACAAAGAATCTACGTGGTTAAATTTCAACATAAAGCGTACTATTACGATAATACCGGTCTGCAAAATCAGTTCATTCTCAAAATAGATCGTCTGTTATATTATATACAGTAATACTTAAGTTATCTACTTACTTACCAGGAAACTTTTCAAGTGATCTGCTTATCGTATCACCTGAATCACCACTTGTGTAACTCTTGAAGCATTTTCTTGAAGATTTTATTGATCTACCGAATCAATCGCGATATTTTTGGGTAAACAATTTTTTTTCGACGATTCATTCTACTCGGTTTCACAACTCACGGCTACGGTTCCTTACCTTTTCCTGAACAGTTATACCAGTATTGGTTCTTTTAATAACACTTTTGATAGTAAAAGTTGCACAACATTGTGCCATTGTTGGATAACTATTGAAATTGAAATTGAAATTGAAATTGAAATTCTTTATTCAATGTAGGATAGTATTATCATATCACTTATTGACGTCATGAACCGTCATTGTAAAAAAAAGAAATTTGTATCACACAATTTTCTTTTTTTTATAACAATTTTGTAATGTCCTAATAGAAAACCGGCTCGGGCGGGAGAAAAAAATAAAAATCAAAGCACTGCCACGGGGCTGGTCAGGTTAATCACACGGCATGTAACTTTACGCCACCACCATCTGAAAACGATATTTGTTTCAAATTGAAGTCAAGATTTTTAAAGCGTGTAGTTTACATGCGTATAATTAATCGGACCTCCTGAACAGGAAAAACCCACCAAAAAACCTGCCCAGAAGTGCTCCTACTCTAAATTAACAATCTTACTAGCCTCTAAGCTACCCTAGCTAATTCTGTAAGTAAAAAAAATATGTATAGACCAAAAATGGCTACATATTTTTTTTTGTAAAAATTGAAGTAGATAAATCTACCAGTTTTAACTTATAAAATATTTACTTTAAACAATTGAAATTACATCCATGCAGATTTGTAAAATTATGTCAGTTGTAAACTCCACGCACGCCCCATTTTGGTATTAAAAATGAGTGCGTGTTTCTTGTGCTGCGCTGGAATTTCAGAGCTCCATGCCTCTTTGTCATTAATGTACTCATCTAACTTATAGTAAGCTTTATAACATAATGTTTTCTTGATAACAGACTTAAATTTACTTTCTGATAAACTCAATATATCTTCCGGTATTTTGTTATAGTATCTTATACTTAGACCTTCAAATGAAGTCCTAACTTTAGCGAGTCTATGCTTAGGTTGATCTATTTTATTTTTACTCCTTGTATTGCGGTTATGCCTTTCACAATTTCTAGTGAAAGTATTTATATTTTTTCTAACATACATGATATTTTCATAAATATATTGACACGGTACAGTCATAATATTAATTTCCTTAAACAGTTCCCTTAGGGAATCACGACTGCAAAGTTTATAAATTGCTCTAATGGCCCTCTTTTGGAGAATAAAAATTGTTTCAATATCAGCGGCGCGCCCCCACAGCAAAATTCCATAGGACATAATGCTATGAAAATAACTAAAGTAAACAAGTCGCGCAGTTGCAATATCCGTGATCTCTCTAATTTTACGTACCGCATATGCAGCTGAGCTTAATCTTCCCGACAAAGATGTAATATGAGGGCCCCATTGGAGACTTGAGTCGAGAGTAATCCCTAAGAAAACTGTACTGGTAGTAAACTCTAATTTTTCATTATTAAGTACGACATGATTATTCAAAGAATGTACTACGTTAGGTAAAGTGAATAATACACATTTAGTTTTTTTCTCATTAAGAACTAAATTATTTGCAGTAAACCAACTATGAATTTGTCCAAGAGTGTTGTTTACTTCGTCATAGTTATGTGCATGTCTATCGACCTTAAATATAAGGGATGTGTCATCAGCAAATAGTACAATCTTGGACAAATTTTCTACCATGTAAGGCAAATCATTTATGTAAATTAGAAATAGAAATGGTCCTAAAATAGAGCCTTGAGGCACACCAATTTTAACACGAGACCCCAGTGATTTGGCGCCGTTTATTTGGACCTTTTGAGTTCTATTATCTAAATATAAATTCAAAAATTTCAGAGCTGCGTTTCGAATACCGTAGTGTTCTAATTTTAGCAATAAAGTTTCATGATCTACGCAATCAAATGCCTTGGAAAGATCACAAAAAACACCAATGGCATCTTTTGATTCTTCCCAAGCATTAAATACATGTTTGATTAGAGCAACACCAGCATCTGTGGTACAACGTCCCTTTGTAAAACCGAATTGCTGGTTGTGTAACAAATTGTTCTGATTAAAATGGGACAGCATTTGATTTAGTATGATCTTCTCAAACACTTTGCTGAGTACTGGCAGAATTGATACAGGCCTATAGTTACTGGGGTCTTGTTTGTCACCAGCTTTAAACAGCGGAACTACCTTGCTATGTTTCATTAAATCAGGAAAAATGCCGTGATCAATACATTCATTGAAGATATCTGCTAAGTATGGTGCTAATATTTCGATTACTGATTGACAAACTTTAACTGACATCCCCCATAAATCTTCGGTGCTCTTTACTTTGATATCTTTAAAAGTTTTTAAAATATACTGGGGACTTACATGAGTAAATTTAAATTCAGAATTGCAAACATCTACATTTTGCTTCAGCAATGAAAATGAAATTGTAGGTGAAGATCTTAATGACTCAGTAGTTTTTAGAGGTATATTTGTGAAAAATGTCTCTAACTCCTGCGCTACATCTGAATTTAAACTAATCACTCCTTTGTCGGTTTTAAGTGAAAAGTTATTTTCGCGTGGCTTAGTTTTACCTGTTTCGCTATTAATAACTTTCCAGACAGCTTTTATTTTATTATCTGAAGACTTTATCTTATTACTAATAAAGTTTGCTTTAGCAATTTCACAAGCTATTTTGAAGGTTTTAGAATATTTTTTTACTAGCTCACTAAAACTTACATCGTTTGTCATGTTTTTAAGCTCGTAAAGTTCAAAAAGCCTATCTCTACTAATCCTAAGACCTTTGGTCGCCCAATCACTAAACTTAAATTTCGTATTAATTTCTTTCGTTTCTAAGTTAAAAATGATTTCGAATTCTTTGCTTAACAAATTGAAAACGTCTTCGTATACATGATTTGGGTTTTCAAAATTATAATTATGGACAGGCAATTTCTCGATTAACACATTTTGATATTTTTCAAACCTGCTTGCAGTGATGCGCCTGGTTTCTATTTTGATCGTTTTAATATGGTTTTTGAATGGGAATATTACACTTTGACCCTTGTGATCTGATTGAAGAGAATTTATAATGCATTTTTGTACCGGGTCACAATCGCTGAATACATTATCAATACATTTGGCAGAAGTAGGCGTCACACGAGTAGGTTCAAAAAATATATTAAATAAATTGAATGATTTAAAAAGACCTAAAAATTTATCACTTAATGCATTGATTTCTAAAATGTCTATGTTAAAGTCACCTGCAACAATTACATGTTTATTAGTTTTTGTGACTAATTTGAGTACATCTTCCATTATTTCTAGGAATTTGGTAAAATTTTTTGCTATTGGCGGTCTGTATACGCATACTATAACATGACTTTCCAGCTCAACACAAGATAATTCAGTACAACACTCAACCGACAATTGAATGTTTTATTGTGGAATTCACAAGCAGTACAATAAAACGTAGAAAGTATGTTCAAGAATCACAAAGGATTTCCATTAAGTATAAGAGCTGTTAGTTGAATGTCATCACGTTTCACTCAGACTCCAGGGATTATTTAGAGCCAATTTTGTTCACATATTATTAGTTTATCGTCCCCTCTAAAGAGCTAATAATCCCATTCAACCCTCGGTAAAGCGATTCCATCGCAGACGCCTCAAACGCTTCTCGGTCATTTCAAATTTCAATACGGTCAGGCACTAGAGTTTCCTTGACCTATTGAAACTCTATGTGGATGACTTGCTCGTCATATTGGATAGTGTATTTGGGATACAGAGGAATGAAAAACGTATGTTCAGAGAAATATGTTATTTGCAAAATTATTGCCTACTCCAGAAGGGATGAGCTGGAAAGTATTGTATTCTTTGAACGTATTATGTTCACGTGAAAATGTCTAGATGATATCGTTGTTTCCATTATTTATTTTTATTTCAACATGAAACATTTTCCAATAATTTGGCTGAAGTTATGTTAAAAATTTGCTATTAAGTACATACAAACGTACATGTATCACACCTTGCGGGGAGGTCAGAGCGTAAACAGCCGAAAAAAAACGGATATTCACGCGACTTCTGACAAAACATATGAGGGTCACTCAGGAAAATGTGTATCGCGAGTGACTGGTTGTCAGCCTATCACCAAGTTATACACCTATGTTGCAATGCACATGTTAATCTTGATTCCCTTATTCACCTCTTACGATACCCACAGGAAATAATCGGGGTGATGCTATTCCAAGCAGACGTCATACGGCACTACGAAGTATAAAAGTTGTTCCATACTTGAAATTAAAATAAGATACTCGAGACTTTATTTCTAGAAGTATCGGCTGTTTACGATCGTTTATTAGCAATTTACAAAGTTGAAAATGGCACCTTCTCGGTTTAGTTGTTACATTCTGGAAGTTATGCGAGTAATTACAATCTTAATCAAATAGAGTGGGTTCTCTCGTGGATTGAATGTTTTATTCAGCGAGCGGCGCCGGAGTGAGTTCTCAAGACCGATGCGGGTTTTAACCGGCCGTAAAGTTTAATGCGTTAGTTGCGATTGCTTCAACTACTTGACACTAAGGCACATTCATTTATTTACTGCTACCCGTTGCGTTGCCCGCATAAATGGTGATAAAAACTATCCATTTTACCTTCTATGTGTGTGCCAAATTTCATTACAATCGGTTCAGTAGTTTTTGCGGGAAGAAGTAACAAACAATCAAACAAACATAAAAACTTTCGCATTTATAATATTAGTAGGATGGTTTATTTTATCATGCAGTTACAGAGCTATATTATTTTCATAAATGAAAATAAGCTTGAAGCTGACAAAACATGTTAGAGTTACAAACTGAACTACCGGCGCATCGACTGACACTTAAAAATTTTCAATCTCTTGGTAATCGTCTCGAAGCGACGTACCATGTAAAAGTTATTGTAAAAACAGTATTTAATTGGTTAATCCACAATTTGAGTAGGAATTAAAACCATGCAATGAAGCTTTGCTTTAAATGTTTTATGGTTTATTATGCACACAAAGTTGTACACTATATTCGTAAACTCTTCTTTCTTTTTGTGTGGGACACCGAGACATCCAATGACGCGATAAACCCTGGTATCAGAGTTTTCCAACCGCCTACTTCTAGAAGTATGCTTATGACATGGTTGTGTAACGACCGTTGTCTTCGTAATCATAGACAGGGACCCTCCGAAGCACAGAACCATCCTTCTTTTCAGACAATCATGTAATTCAGCCTGCAATGTCCTAAACAGACTGGGAACAAATTTACAAAGTGATAAATAGCAAATTTAGTGAGTGCCTCACCGAGAATTGAACCTGGAACTATTGCGTCACAAGCAGTCGCACTACTATTGCGCCACATCGACCGTCTTGACACTTATACTCATTAATTCAAGGTGGATCCTTTGTGTATGTTTTTGATTTAATACCCTTACCTTCAAGTTTTTAAAAACGTTCTTATGCAATTTTGCAGTGTTGATTTGATGATTCAATTAATTCAGACGTAATGTAAACTAATGTACTATGTTTTATTTTGCACTCACAGTGCTATATTACAATTTTATTTTATTTAAATAATATTTCAATGTGAATGCAAAATAAACCATAGTACATTAAAAATAAGCAAAGCTTCATCGTGTGGTTTGAATTCCTACTTGCCGGTTTTCTATTAGGACATTACAAAATTGTTATAAAAAAAAGAAAATTGTGTAAAACCAATTTTCTTTTCTTACAAAGACGGTTCATGACGTCAATAAGTGATATGATAATACTATCCTACATTGAATAAAGAATTTCAATTTCAATTACTGTTGAGAACTAACCATAGAATTCGTTTGAATATCTTTACACTAGATGTCGCTTGTACGTCGCTTTAAGAAGATTATCAAGATGTTGAAAATTTGAAGTGTTCGGTCAGGGCGCCAGTAGCTTAGCCACCATTTTTCAATTTCTTATTTTCACTTATATTTAAACAAATACTCAGTCATAGCAACAATATTCATTGTACAGGTCATGTAGATAAGTTGATCTCACAGTAGCGGTCAAACTGTGTTTATATTATTGGAAAGATAAACATTGTTTATTACTTTTAGTGACTAGAACAATCCTGGCGTAATTGCTACTTATTGCCTGCTGTAAGATTTTCAGGGTATTACGTCTTGGTAAAAGCGGAATCTAAACTGCCTCCTCTAGTCTAGTCTAGCGGTCTCACCGTTGGTGTCTGAACCGGAGGTCCCAGGTTCGATTTCCGCAAAGAGTAAAGTTGGTATTTTTCTCAGTTTGGTTAGGAAATTGCAGGCTCAACCACTTGATTTTCCATAAAAATGATGAATCCGTACTTTGGAGTGTACGTTAAACCATCAGTCCCGGTTGCTGTCTATAATAACATAGACGGCAATCGTTACAAAAACCATGTCCCCTGACTTTCTTGTAGTACCTAGTAAGCGGTTTAAAAAGTCTGACACCAGGGTTCATCAGGTCGTACGTCGACTCGTGTCCCACACAAAAAATAGATGAAGAGAAACTTTTAATTATCTACAATATACATACCACGCCTACAATCCCTTGCGGGGTAGAGGCAGAGCGTAAACGGTTGCAAAAAACGGACATTTATGCCACGTCTGACAAATTATTGAGGGTTATTAGGAAAAATTGTGTAACGCCATAGTGACAGATGACAGAATTATCTACGATTGATAGCTGAAAAAGTTGATTTCACACAAAAAACGTCTTACAAGACTGGATCTGCAATCATTGGTGTTGTAAAATGGATATCATTAATCATGTTTTATGCTGTCACTTTTCTACTAAGACAACAATCAAATTTGTTTATTATAATCATAATGTTTATTTTGATGATATTTATTTTCGCCTGGATTTTTGAAGTTTCATGTACCAGCTTTGACCAGCCTAGTCTTTTTAACCCTGTTCGAAAGCTTATTGCCAAATTGGACTAGCTCGACGTAGAAGTTCTCGATTCGGTTTTCTGTCTCCTTATTACATCGATAGGCATCACTAAATAGTATAAAATGAAGTCGCACCTTACGTCATTTGAAAACCCTGTTTAGAGACTGTTTTTTTTTGTCGATGACGGTCTACCGACATAACTATTGAAACAAGTTATATTTTAACGACTTCTGTTACGAGGGTTTGTTTTATCAAAAAACTACAAATCAAGCGAATCATTAAGCGATACTTTATTTCATTAAAATACTATTTCATTAAATTATATTCTTTCAAGAAAGGTATGGACATATATCAATTAAAACAGTTTTTAATATCTTTAAATCTGTAGATATAAATAGAATAAAATAATTCAAAAACTGTAACGTTTCTCAAATTTTGTAACTGATAGGTATCTGCTATCTGTAAGATCTTCGACAAAAATATATATGTTTTTTTCAAGATTTTATGGCCGTTCTTTGCCAAACTGTTTTGTGCTAGGGTTTTAACCCGTTTCCCTTTGTATGCTTAGATCTTTAAAAGTAGGTACGCAACGGATTTTTATGAGATTTTCTTTCGTAGATAGAGTGATGCAAACGCAAGGTTTTTATGAAGAATTCATGCCGAGAAAGGGTCTTTTCCCGTGGGAAAATGGTTGGCAACGGGTGAAACCGGTGGGCGGGCCGCTAGTTTAAAATATTATAATGCTGGGTACTACTGATGTTGGTATACAAGTGCATTGCAGGTATATTTATTGTCCTCACGTATCTCGCATGCTTGATAAGCAGTAGATTTTATAGAATACTAACTGTTTGACTTTAAAAAATATTATAATTATTTACTAACTGCTAACTGTTTTCTGAGTTTTATGTTAATTAAACAGTCAAGAACTATACCAACGAAATACATATTCAGTAATCAGCTGGTTCGTAGGAGATGTGGTGGTGCTCCGATGGTCACCGGCTCACAACCCACATGCAAATCACCGGACTCAACCGCAGCGGTCTCGTTACCTTCATTGAATTATTTTAATCCCTCATGAATAGCATTGGCCTCACCGTAGAGTATTTGGAGCTGAAGAAAAGTAACAAGATGCTAGATCTTTCACAAAATCCAAAAAATACAACAATTATACAATCATGATATTTTTGTTAGCAATTCTTCCCATTTCTAGAATTGTAGCATACAATCTCAGCGGCACTACAAAAGAAACGCAAAAGATTACTTAAAAATATTGTTTTTAGCTGTCGAGCATTAATCCAAAATACTTTATCTGGCTGACTTGTAACTTCAAAGAATCTAGCTCTCTAGAGATGAAAGATCTTGATAAAACTGTGTTTTATTCAATTACGTCTACCCAATTTACAAAGCTACCAAATGGTGGTAAAGGGAAGGCCATGAAGTTTGTATCGGATCAAGCCGAGGCTTTCATCAAAGGAACGCGCACGTCTCGTCAGTCGGTGTAAAGAGATCTCCGTCGGTGATTAGACGAGGGTCTGAGCCAAGCCGCGGAGTCAGCCCTTCTCACCGGATCGCGATAACTGCCGCGAGGGCTCACCCCGTCCGAACACCCGCAATAGCCTTCGATCACGTCTCTCACAAAAAAACACTCTTTATCAAAGTTACAAAATCAAAATTTCAAGCACGATTTTCGATCGAGATGAGAAACTTATCAGTCTCATCACTTCCGGCTGAAAAGGCGGTAACTTCAAAAAACACGGCACCAGCCGACGACACTTACGGTATGTGTCAACGTCCGCAAAGGCGACGGAACGCATTCATCCAGTAAAAAGGTTTTTTTTGTAGGATCAGTCACTCACTCACTACGTCACGCACAGAGCAAGAGCACGGCACTACACTCGCGAGTCGTCGCGCACGGAGCAGGGACGCGGCGCATGGTACACGCGGAGCGCGCCACTAGCGCCGGGAGACTGCCGCGCGCCGCCCCGCCGCCCGCCCGCCCCGCGCCCGCGGCCCTGCGCGCGCACTCCCCTCCCCCGCCGCCCTCAGCGGGAACCCCCCGCAGCGCGCGCACCACCAACGATCGCCCTGAGCCTCGATAATTTTTACATCTGCACTGTTGTGACATTGAAATTCAATTTTCGATTGAACTACTAGAGCGAATTTGTCGTAATATTGTTTGTTTCATACAGAACCATTCTACGAGTTTCGATTTCGTAGCTGATTGAAAATGAATTCCATTCCGCTGTAAGATTGTTTTGAATTCGTTCAGAGGTAATCAATTTCTGTTCAGGCACAAGTCTCTGAAAAGGGATAGATGGAGGCTGATAAAACAGCCAGTTTGGAGTATTTTCGAAGCGCTTTCCTTGTACGACGATAATAATGAATGTTCAGATTTCAATAATCGAGCGTTGTTGCGTGTACGCTGCGTGTACGCCGCGTGCGTGCGGCGGGAGCGCTGCGGCGCGGCTAATCCCTGCGCTCAGCTCTGCGGTTCTCCGACGGTTCTCTTTACAAATGACTACGCTTTGGAATTTAATTTCGCGCGTTTCTTTTACGCTATTGGATATTGTAAGGATTTGCGGGTTCCGTTTATCTGAGAAAGAGCCGTGACGCAACTTCCCGTCGCGGCTGAAGGGGTTGGCAACTGTGGCTGGCGATACAGATTTCTTATTCAGAATAATTAGTATTTTTAAAGTCTTTTGAATGATAAGACGAAATATGAAATCGTACCATCTTTATTTTGGTACAAGTTTAGATGTTTCATGGTCGTCGCATCTTAGCCTGTAGCGTAGCAGCCTACTGCTACGGCGTAGACTATGTGCTACACGTAAATAAAATACGATTTGTCTGAGATTTTCTTTTTTTAAGTGAATGTTTTTAATGAAAGGATAGAAAATGCAATACAAAAATGGGTGATGTAATTTCTGCAATAGGACATTCCGAGTAAACTTATGTCATCGCTTATTCACTTCTATTTTATTTGGCAGTTTCTAGAAATGTTTTAATAGTAGCTACACTAGCTACCATATTGCTGCCTCGACATGATTGGATGTTTGTTAGTCTGCCGGGACTCGACCGCAAGCTGCCGATATTTCAACCCACGCTTTATTTATTCCGTTATTTCCCCCCAAAATATTAATGCAATATATTCAGTATTGACAGAGTAACGGCGACCGCGGCGGCAGCTACCCCGGCAATAACTCACTAACTTATTTAAACTTTCCAAATTCTATTTAAAACTTAGCGGCCGGTTCGAGGCTGTGACGGCGCGCGAACAATTCAGAAAAGGGAATAATATAAACACGGCGCGTCCGTCACGTAGGATTAGTCGCCTTCTTCCAGATTCACGCCGGATTAACAAATGAAACGCGCGCCGTAACGAAGCGGCGATTCTTTATCGACCCCCCCCCCCCGCCCTCCCCAGTTCCTGTTCCGCTTCCTTACCTCACCCCCGCTCAAACCCTCGGGACGCACTCGGAAAATACTTTAAAAAACAATCCGACTACAATTGAAACTTGGAACAAGTTGGAGCTCCGAGGAAATCAAGACTTCACAACTTTTTGTTTTATTGGTCAATTTGTTTCTGAAATATTAAACGATCTTCTATCCTTATTAAGGGGCTTATCTTGGCAACGGTTCTTTGCGGGGACGGGAACCCTTCAAGAGAAAGTCATAATATTATCGTTATCGGTGTGGAACTTTAGCGCCTGAAAACAAATTAACTTTTTTTAAATTTATTGCCTTCACAGGGCCATCGTCGGGTTAACGATGAAGGAGTTTTTTTTATATTTATGATGGGTTTGCTCTTGACTCAAGTCTAGGTCATAGGACAGAGACAGAGTTTAAGATGGAGCGAGCTCACCCAGAAGAAGCCTGTTCACTCTCACTTTGAAGAGATTAGGGTTGTATGCGTTTGGAAACACAGACACAGGTAGTGAGTTCCACTCTTTAGCAGTGCGCATTATAAACGATGACTGGAAGCGCTTAGTCCGAATTGGTGGAATGACAACCAGGTATTATTTTTTATCAATGCGCCGGCTAAGTTCAAAGCACAGGCCGCGCGCATATCGTGCACTATTTACCCGACCTGCTTCGAGCCCTCTGTATCTACGTTCCTAATTAGCAGATCCGAATAAAACTCCTTCTAGTAATTACACTTACTAATACAAAGTTTAATTATGTAGGTTTTATAGAAAAAATATAGTCTCTAGAAAATAATTCATATTAATTTCTTACAAATTACTTAGGGATTTATTCTTCTTAAGTGCATGCTTGAAGAAGTAGATACAAAAATAATACAAGAACCCTGACAGCTATCTCCATCCTTACACAGGCTTCTCAGACATTCATTATTGCACATTATGTATCGTGTGCAGTGTAGTCTCTGTGAGATGAACGTGCTTGCTCGTACATTTCATTACTCGGTAAGATAGCGAGTGCAAGTGAAACCATGCTGTTGGATCATACCGCGCTTTGAATTCAATTTGATCGCACAAACAGTGGTTGATCCGGCATCTGCACGCGCGACACGTCTCGCGTCGCGTACCTCACGAAGCACGGCGACGATGCCGGCGACAATATCGCACTGAGGCGCGCCAATAAGCGTGCACTGTTTGCAATCACTCGACACCCGACACGTGTACAAGGATATTGGCCCCTTTGTATTCGCAATACTCAAATCACGTTTTGTTATCGCCTCCGTCTGATCTAAATATTTTGGACTAATTCAATACTTGGACGAATTGAATTAGAATAGGGATTTGGAGTGTAGTCTGTAAGGGGCATGCGCCTCGTAATACCGCTGGGTGTGATTCGTCTGAATTATAAGTGGGTGAGGAAGGAGGGGGGTAATCACCGTTATCTGCGTCGATCCTATTAGCCCCTATACCGCCGAACTCCCGCGAGGACAATTTCGGAAGCTGCAAGTCGATTCAATAAATTATAATGAGCTGCTTGCGCTGCGTTAGTATTCATCAGCTGTTCTGTGACACCGTCTTGCGAGCGCCGAGCGCCGAGCGCCAAGCGGAGGCTGCAGGAGGGTCTGCTCGCTCGCGTGTGAGTTTACTTCGGAGGGTGCGGATGTATAATTGCGTGAGCGCCGATCTGGGCCTGTTATTTATCGGTGCTCCAGGGACTGAAGCAGTATCAATGGCGAGGGGAGCATCAAAGTTAATTTTCGCCCTCGCGACCGGCGCCAGACGAGCGCTCAACGACGCCGCCGGCTCAACAGCTACACCCTTTTCATCCATCACCTAGATACTACGAAATGTTTGACAGAGAATTGTGAAATTATGCTGGCGAGTAAAACAATTAGCTCAGTAAATATTGAATTGATGGACATCTTAATTTACGAGTAATATCATCTTATTACATCTGCATGATCAAAGGGTATTGGAAGGCATTTCGACTGACATCAGATATACATTCTACAATTATAGGTACAATTCTCAGAATTAATAACAATAACCTGTAGATAATAGTGGAAATGGCTCACTTGTAACATTCAGGTACTTACTCCACGGGAGGCGGAAGGGGAGCGCTACATGGCTGGATGTGGCGCGGCAAATTGAGTTGTCACTCGATGTAATGTGGCGCACTTCACACGCGCAAGTGGCCCGCACCGGCCAACACCGGCCCGCACTCGCCAGATCGCGCGTGTGAACTCCACCCCTGCCCACTGCAATGGATGTAAACACGCGCTACATGCTAACTGATATTATCGTGTTTCATATTGGGCCTGTTGAAACTACGTTTTACGTGTTACATACAAGACTGAAGTAATTTATTTTATAGTATTTCAGTACAATGGATGTAAGGGTTATCTTATATTATGAATGAGTCATTGTCGCCCCACCGCCAGACGTATGAATAGAGCCGTCAACACATCGCGTGCCACGGGCCCCTCGCCTCGCGTCCCTTCGCGCTGGGATTAGCCTGGTTTAGGGTTATCCTGCTGCAATCACGCGGGACCCTTCCGTGGCGCGGCGCCTCGGCAGGGGACGACCTATCGTGCCAATTTATTATACGGTGTTGATTTGGATTCTCCCTTTCTTTGATTCGTTATTAAAGACAATCGAAAAATAATGATTGCCTTTTACGCAATAGCTAAGAAAAAAATGTATATTAATAAGTGCTTTCATAAGTTCTGAAATAACCGGATGTAAAGAATTGATAGTTTGCTTGGCGCATGAGACGTTATTCTAAATCATAGGAATTAGAGGTGTTAATTCTTAATCGGAAAATAATGACCCGACACAATGTAACAATTTCCAATTTCGGAATGCAATTTAGTAGAAAATAGTGTTAGTCATAATCGAATCCGTCAGCGAATACAATATGTTCCAAATTTAGCATTTGGTTAATTGCGTAGCTGAGCCGGCCGCGGGCAATGTGCTCGCGGCGGAGTGGGGGGGGGGGGGGGGGAATGCCCAGAGGGATAATGTAGCCGGATAGTAGGAGTGTAATAGTGTTACATATAGTTTTTTTATATAGGAAAAGACGCAAGCATTGGTTTGCTAATTACAAAGTATGCTTAGCTTATGACAGCTCTTATAATAATCCTGTACGTTCGCATAAAAAAAACAGGAGTCGACAGGTATGGAGAAGAATGGTACTTACTGATACTCGTATTTCAGTGGCTACGTTAGCATTTACTTAATTTTTACTAACCCGGTAGAACCAATCGTACATTAAAACCGCAATGGCTTTTACGACCTTAACTGCACATAAAATCGTAAATTCGGAACTCTATCGAGAAAGTAATACTGTTTGCGCAAACGACTTTACTAACGCGATAATAGAAGAGAGATGAACGAGGGGAGGAGAAAGGGAAGGAGGGGGGGGGGGGGATAATCGAAGAACATGAAGATAGTGTTAATGAAATGATCGTCGGAGGATGGACGAGATTGCACTGACTCTCTTTAATTGCACCTTCTCCCTCGTTCTCTTCTCGAGGCACAGTGCGAGCAACAGAGGCAGTATAATGTTTTTGGTCTGGCTAGTTGTCAAATTAAAGGTAAAATCAAAAACCGCACATAAAAAATATCACAAAATCAGTAAAGAAAGAATCCAAAATGCTTGGCCCTTGGCTTATATAAAGCAAAACTAATACCATTTTATGAATATTTCGTCATCATGCAAACACTCTACATCACGTTGCGGATGGCGATACTTATCGAGCGCGCTAAAATTACTAATTCAAAATTTACGAGAAATACTGCCTCTTTTTTCTACTGTCTAAGACGAAATTGGAGCTGCAATTACAATGAGAAAATAATTCCAAGTTACTGGTATTCGGGGACGGTTACGTCGTCGTAGCAATTACTGCACCGGCCGCGTCCCGTCCCGCCGCGGCCTGCCACGGCCCGCCACGGCCCGCTGCAGCCCGCCAGCCAGCGACTGCCAACTTGCCTCCTACAGAGTGAAAGCTACCATTTTCTTATCCAGTTTCAAAGGCGTGTCAGCTAATTTGTGGGACACTAAATCTCGCTGAAAGGTAACTATTTTATTTAGCCGTAACTTTGCTAGTTGTAGTTTTTATTGTTTTCAGTGTGAAGGTGTTGCTGAACGCTGTGACCTCATAAACTTTCCAGCCGTGAACTAATAAACTATTGGCGATTGGATGGTTATAGCAGCCATGACACGGGTGTAAAAGATTATGAAACCGTTGTTAATCCAAAGTTATACCAGTTTTACAGCCACTTGAGGTGATTGCGAAAAACTTGTTTATATGTTACTTTATATAATCGAAGTATTGGTTTTATGTAGGTAGGTAGGATAAATATTATGAATTTGAGGTTTACGTAATTTTGTAAGAATACAATATTATTAAAGATTTGTCAACATTCACACTATTATTTTATTATTATTATATTTCTATTAGGACACTACAAAATTGATATAAAAAATAAATGTGTTATACAAATGTCTTTTTTTACAATGACGGATCATGACGTCAATAAGTGAAAATACTATCCAACATTGAATAAAGTTATTCCATTTTCATTTACACTAACATTTATTAAGATTTTACACAACGTTTAAACACACTTATTTCCTTATAACATGGTCATACTACAAAGGATGGTAGTCAAATAAAAAAGCATAGGTACCAACTTAACAAAAATTAAAATCGTAGATGACAAACAAAAACTTTTACAAAAAAAATTGTATCTGGCTTTTTAATTTTAACAAGGAATAAGACTTTAAAAGTTGTAACTGTTTATGGTAAGCTCATGAAGTCCTAAAAAGGAGCCTCCCCTATAATAACCCCCATTCCCGCCGAGCGCTGCTGGCACTGGTCTAGAACACCGACACCTGCAACGCTCCTAAAAGAATTAATTAGAGACGGGGCTATATTCGACCGCCACCGCGACGCGTCTGAAGAAAATAATTAACCTTTTCGTTTAGGTGCTTGAAACACTATGGTGTATTGGTATGAGCCTAGGACGCTTCATTACGAGGCAGTAAGATCAATTACCATTGTTGATACAAAATATGGCAATTCGTTGGCTCTGATTGCCAATTTATAGTTGAAAAAGAACATACATAAGTAGGTAGGTACTTAGGTTTATTTACCTTCTACCTTATTTTATGCACTACTCAATTTTATCTCATTTCTCCACCACTCAAAAAATATCCGGAAGAGATGGCTCACAGCGATAAGGCCACCTTTGCGTATGTTGAATTTAAGTTTTTTAGCTTTGTCTCTTTTTATACTACATATGTGCAATAAAGTCTGTTTACTTACCTTCTTACATACTAAATTGAATAGTGTTAGATATGTCTACAAGGAAAAAATAGGGAAATTTAATGTCAACTCTTACTTCTGACTCTTGGTTTCTATTAGTTTGTAGTAGTTGGGTTAGGTAAATTATACTTTTTTTATTTATACATTTAAAAGCTGTTACTAGGGTTCATTGACCTTAAAACATAATCTGAGCTACGCGATTTACGACAACGTTCTCTAATTAAGTGGTGTACTTGTAAGACGCACGTTTCAACTTCAAATATTATGTATTACTTGCTAATGACGTAATTATAAACTTTATAGACTTTAACAAGAAAATTATAATAAGATACTTCAACGTTTGTATATTTGATACATTTTTGGAAAGCTAAAACGCAGTCAGCAGATAAAATACTAACAAAATGTAGAAAGTTTTTTTTATTCATTATCTATTCCCTCCAAGTTTTATTTTGAATTGATGAATGCGCAAGCCAAAAATAGAAATGAATGAAAGTAGAAGAGGCAATTGCCCAGCAGTGGACTGATGTGTGCTAGACAAGACAAGACAAGAATGAAAAACGGTAGTTGACTTATGTTATGTGAGTTGTTTACAAAAGCTATGAGATATATTTAGAATAATCCCGGCACGGCGTAGATCTGCCTAATTATCTCATGTGATCTTGTTTCCTCGTGTCAAGGACGTGGCTCTCACAGCTCCCACACGGCGTCCTTTCACTTGTATTTCACATCAGCTTTAATGAGCCCTCTCAAGAGCACGAACAAATCCTGAAAGGTCATTTGAAAACCCTATTAAGGATCGAGACCCTTTATGAGAACTCCTGATACTGTGCCGTTTCCAACTTCCCTAATTCGGTACTCGTACTATGTGAGAAGATTAGTGGCGGATTAACACACATTAATCCGAATTAGAGTACTCTTATACTCATGTTACTATACACGTGTGTCACGCCAAGGCATTTGTCTATTTCTGATTCAAAAATAAAAAATTGTTAGCGGCCGCCGGGACTTGAACCCGAGATTGTGTGCTACCGTCCCACAGCTCTGTTACCGACGCCTCGATTAACACATCCAAATTTTCAAAATCTCTTGGTACTCATCAAAGCGACGTACAGTGTTGTTTCAATGTTCCGACGGCCATTAGTCAATACGACTTCAACACACAAACATACAATCAAGTCTTGGCGACGTTATCAAATTGCATCGCATTGTCGTGTTGACGTGGACCCGAGGCAGGACAATGTAGTTGCATTATCTGCATGCGTTTAGATACGGTGTCTCAGGCGTGGGTGTCAGTAGTGGGGGGAGATGTGGGGGAGGGGTTATCGCTATCTCCGTAATGTGATGTAGTTCGGCGCGGAGACGGAATAGCGAGGTAAATAATCACCGCGAGCTCGCGACGCGATAATGACTCTACGTATTACAGCAGTCGACGCTCGTACATATACAAAACCCAGCTCTGTGGACGAGATAATGTGAGAGCATTGCAATAAATTAAGGTATAGATACTTATATGTTTGTTTTATGACTGTTGAGCTATATAAATAATTCGGCAGTTCCTCCACTTGTAGTCTCACCGTTGTAGTATATGAGAATTAGATCGGAATTCACAATTTCCTTTCGTCAGACAGACGCATGCGTTACAATGCATTATGAAACTCAGCGACGGACAACAAGAGAGAGAACCGCCTTAAATAAGTGGTTGATTGATTAAAAGCGATCGTGAGTTTTTAACGTTGTTTGTTTAAGCTTTTGTTATGATACGAAATATACTGTGAGAAATATACCTCCTACAAATTTCACGAGGAAATTATCGAGATTACTACAAGTCGTATAGTTTGTGCTGACTATTAGAGCTGATGTAAGTTTAAAAGCACTCGCCGGCGGCGGCGCTAAGCACCGGGGTGGGAGTGGATCGGCTGTCGTCGTGCGGTCGCCGCGCGGTTGCAGTCGGCGGTTGCCGCGCGGTTGCGGCGCGGTGCAATGAGCCGTGACGTCACACGACCCCCGGTGACGTCACGCCGCTGTGCCGCGAATAGTTTGTGAACTTTCACAGCTCACTTGCGGGGCATTGCTTTGTTGGTCGATCTAGCCTGGATTTTTACTCTAAATTCTATGCGATGTTAGGTTAGGTACCTACTCTATTATTAAACAAAATTTTGTATGACTTCCTATTTTTCTGTGACATGTAGAAAACAGAATTAGCTATAGATAGATAGATTCATCATCATCATCATCATCAAATTATTAAATCTAAAGTCTTCAAATAGGTATCTAAACGAAAATTTACACATCTGTGTAAATTTTCTAGGTGCCTGAGATTAAACACACCAACAACTTAAATTCATCTTTAGCAAATGAAAATAAAATTTTACATAAACAAAATTGCAGTTATACAGCAAAATTTCAATTTAAACATAAATTCTCATCGAGCTCGTAGGCGAGTTGAAAAAAACTACACACATACACATATCACACATATCACGCCTATAATCCCAGCGGGGTAGGCAGAGCGTAAACAGCGACCGCAAAAACGGACATTTACGCCACGTCAGACAATTTTTGAGGGTCATTCGGAAAATTGTATATCGTTATAGTGACAGGTTGTCAGCCCATCGCCTAAAATTGCAATACACACCCTCAAGTCCCTTAGTCGCCTCTTACGACTCCCACGGGTAAGAAATGGGGTGACGCTATTCTAAGCCGGCGTCACACGGCAATGAAAATGAAAAAAACTAGGTCTCACTAATAACGGCGAGGTCAGCGTCCGCAGTGGGGCGGCCGGGTGCCGCTCGCGGCCGGAGCCGGATCCGGCAGTCATACATTACCAGCATCGACAGGGATTAAACACCAATAACATCTTCGTGCAGCTTCAATTACAGCCATCCCCCCGCCGCCATGCAACGACACAGTAGATGTAAACGACAAGAGCACAATCAAAATGCGTTTTTGACGTGCGATTGCCATATTACACGTATGCACAGCCGCCAATACTTACTTTGTGACGTATGTTCACGTTAGCAGTAAAAAAGCTAAGAACGACGTAAACTTGCATAAAGAGTAAATATGCACAAAGTGATAAGAGCAGACATCAGCCTTTTACCCAAAAAATAACTTACAGAACTTATACACCTACATACGTTACACCTTTCCTTCGAAGTGGTAGGCAAAAGCTACGACTTTACTTGCAATTCAATTCAATCATCGCGTACTCCTTTGGTCCTTCAACATTTTATTAATATTTCGTCGATTGTTGGTTTAGAGTTACTCTAGTTCTGATATTTCTATTCAATAGATACCCGTGTGATGCTGGCTTAGAATAGCATCACCCCATTTCTTACCCGTGGGAGTCGTCAGAGGCGACTTAGGGACTCGGGGGTGTGTATTGCAATTTAAGGCTGTTATTATGGCAAAACTTTTTACATCGGCGTTGGAAGAGATATTTAAAAAACTCTCGGCATCCTGGTCATCCAAAGGCATCGGCATTGGTGACAAACAATTAACTAACCTCCGTTTCGCAGACGACATCGTCCTGTTTTCCACTTCAGCCGCAGAGCTCGAAACTATGCTACGAGAGATAAGCGTGGCAAGCCTTGAGGTTGGACTCAAAATGAATATGACAAAGACCCAACTCATGTGCAACAGTTCTAAACACAGAGTGGAAGTAGGCGGGCAGATAATACATTATGTCGACGAATACACTTACTTGGGCCAGATAGCATCCTTCGAAAACAGGCAGGACAAAGAGGTCGAAAGACGAATCCAAAATGCCTGGAAGAGCTACTGGTCCATGAAAGAACTGATGAAGGGAGACCTTCCTCTTACACTGAAACGAAAACTAGTCGACATGTGTATTCTTCCCGTCCTCACGTACGGCGCACAAACGTGGTCTTTGACTGAAGCACAAAAGTCCAAACTCAAGGTTTGCCAACGCGCCATGGAGCGCAGCATCTTGGGTGTTAAAAGGATCGACCGGATCAGGAACACAACCCTGCGCTCAAAAACTGGCATCATAGACGTCGGCAAAAAGTCCGCACGGCTGAAGTGGGATTGGGCAGGACACGTCTGTCGCATGCATCCCGACAGATGGGCAATAATTGCCACAAAATGGATACCACAGGATGGGCGTCGTCGTCGTGGTCGGCCTAGGAGAAGATGGCGTGATGATTTTGAAGCCTTTCTCCAAGACTGGCATTTGGAAGCCCAAGACCGAGACTCGTGGCGTGAAAGAGGGGAGGCCTTTGCCCTGCAGTGGGACACAGAAAAGGCTAATTAAAAAAAAAAAAAAAAAAAAAAAAAAAAATTATGGCAATACACAATTTTCAGAATGTCCCTCAAATATTTGTCAGACGTGGCGTAAATGTCCCGGCCATTAACGCTCTGCCTACCCTGCAAAGGATTATAGGCGTGATATATGTATGTATGTATAGATACCCGATCATTATTAGTTATTTAGATGGTGTAATGCCGATCTCCTGCCTGTGATCAGCTGCTCTACTGGTGCTCCTCTCTCCTGTGTGGCACCCCTCGCCCCGCGCACTCCCCGCAGCCCGCAGTGCGACACTCGCCGCCCGCTGCCCGCTCCCGTCGCTTCCTTCCTGCCGGGTGCTCTGCGGCCCTGCCTGCCTCCAGCCCCACGGTGATGCCGCTACTAATATCCTATTGGAACAGTATCCCGAGGCTTTGTGTTTTCATTGTGTTGCCGCCAAATAACGTTTGCGCGAAACATGCAAATCGTAATTCAATGTTTTTTGACGCATCTTGCTGAATTTTTGCAATGGATTACCTGGGTTAAACATATACTGTCTACTTACAATACACCACGCAATTATAGTTACGGTAAAAGAAAATTATTTTTGTTTTCCTAATATTACCTTAGATAAAGTAGAGATTAATGCGAGCGTTAAAAAAAACTAAAAAAAAACTGTAATTATTGAAGTTACATGAATGTATTATAAAACGAAACGGAAAGTTCAGAATTAAATCTTAGTGTTTTGCATTATATTGAGTTTGATTTACTTTTCAATACTATCCGGGTTAAGACATACATACACATATCACGCCTATTCTCCCTTGTGGGGTAGGCAGAGCGCAAACAGCCGCAAAACGGACGGACGGATATTAACCTTTTCTGTAGCCGTCCATCTGCCTTGGACGCACGAGACAATACTCAATTTGTGGCGCAGAGACCTACCTAGATAATTGTAAGAATTCAACCCAGCGTTAGTTATAATTTGCACATTATATGATTTAAGGGTCGGACATGGTAGCGCATGTTGTTTGTGTAAAATCACGACAGTGACTACCTTTTATCAAGTAGCGCGTTTGCTTGTTTCCTAAACAATATCTTATAAAGATTATCAACTATATCTACAATTGTTATTTTTCAGTGATTTCACTAGTATACTACCGGCTCTCGGCATCTATTACAAATGCGAAGCAGACTAGTAGCTTGTTCTACAATTTACTACATCCGTAGTACTGCCTTCATATTTAATAATAAGTAAGAGACCTTTTCCTGTATGACATAAATAATAACATATTTCATTTATGGTTTTTGTTATTTATGATTGTTGTTTGGGATGTATTTACTTCATGTTGAACAAGAAACTTGGCATCGGAAGAATAAACGATACATCAATGTCGTTGTAACTACAAGAAACAAAACTTAAAGCTAACTGCTTGCGTCTAGTAAAAATAAACTACATCGGCGTCGTTACGTTTCGCTCACACTCGCGTCGCTCGCGACTCGTGGGAACTTGCGGCTCCAGAGGAAACTTGCTCCGTCATATCAAACCATAAGTAGATTTATTTCTCTCAACGATATTATATTATGTCGCATCACACCACGGGAACGAAATACGCTTATGAAATAAATATCTGCGTCGTTATTTTTGTTGATCGAATTTCGTGTTTTCCTCTACCACTTTTTGCGAAGTTCGATACGAGTTGTTACGACGGAATTTCGCTGCTACAATATCGAGTTTCCCGCCTTTTGTTTCAGAAATCGAACTCGTTAGAATGGTTAGAGCACGAACAGTAATGAGTGGTTTGGGAGAGGATAACAAATAATGTTCGTTCGAAGAAGCAACAGATTCCGTATAAAAGTGCGGATTGTATCAATCCGATACCTGATGAGAAACTCTAAACCAATCTTCCTCGAAAACTTGGTTTTCCACCCCGTACATTGCGGCCCTCTACTTTATTTCGTTCAAAAAGGTAGCTTTAACATCAAAACAGTCGCCTCAAGCTGTGTTTGTGATAGTGATACGAACCCAGTATTAAGTTTCCGGAATGAGTGATCATTTTTGTCGGGAGTCGTTTAATTAAAGGCATGTAATGATATCTCGTATGATCAGCGGCTGTGAGGCTCGCACCGGAAACATCCCTCATGTGGAGCCGGTGGACGGTGACGGAAGGGCAAAGGCCTTTTCTTGATTGACATAATGTCGCTTGGTAAAGGTTTTATAAATAATGGACTCAGACAAACAGAACAAATATTTTTAAATAACGCTAATTTAAATTAATTTAAGGTATATTTTAATATTGCTTACAAGTAGGTACTGGAAGTATCAAATAAATGTAACAAAAAATTTGCTTACCACGTGTTGTAGCAAGCATCTTTTACAACACGCCCTATTCGTACTGTGTTATATTTTAACAAAAATAATTTTACATGTTTCAGTATAAACATTTCGAGCAACGTGCAATACAGCAGTAGATCAAATTATCCGTGTTTCGCTAAGCACGTTGACAGCATTCCGCCCGGAAACGTCCTCAAGGAGATACGATAATGCAAAGACGACTGAACTGACGAGCGCAAATAAGCTTGTAATGAAAATCTTCCGCCACAGAGTAATTATAACAGCTGTATCGAATTTCAGTACTGTTAATTCACAGAGTTGGCGGTGAAGTAGGTATATCCAAAATACGCGTGTGAGTGGTACCTCGTACACCAAAAAATACAGCAATGGTATAAAACATCACAATCCATTCTTTTTCATCTTCTTTTCGTGAGGGTAGTTGCATTGCACCGAGTTGCATTTCATTAAAAATATTTTATGATGACCGTGTTTTCTTACTCACTCAGCTTAGCAATCGTATTGAAAATAGCAGTGTTCAACACTTAACACGCTGTTGGCAATTTATTTCAATAGGAGAGGCCTATGTTCAGAGTAGTAGACTGTTGTAGTTGTTAATTATACCTACTTTTAATGATGCCTGTTGTAGGAGTTACTTTGTGTTAGACAATAGTTTTTATAGAAATCCATTTACTTCATATTATTTAGGTATAAATAGATAAATTCCTTTGTTTAGTGCTACCGTGCTTCTCCTACCTATAAACCTGCTCTATGTCCCACTGCAACAACGTAGCTGCGAACAAATTCAGCAGCTAACCTTCTCCCGGTACTAATTCAATTGCTGGCGGGCGGCGAAGGGGTGAGGCGCGGGTCGGCGGGGGCTGGAGGGGGGGGGATGGAACTGCTTAAGCGGGTTATTTTCCGGCGGTCCTGCTGCCCTGGTACTTCATTATGCATTTAGATAAACGGACAACGAGCAGTGTTGCCAGACGTACGAATAAACGACTCCGCTCGGATGAGAAAGGACCGTAGTTATGTTTACATGACTCTGAAGCACGAGAACTGGTACGTAAATTCTCTATTTTGTCTACTATTTTCTATTTTGGTTTAACTTCGCCGGTGAAATAATTATAACGTTTCAAAAGTTTTTCTGGTAAAAGTATCCGTTATTAGGGATTTAAAATATATATGCTTTCAAACCCGAAAATTTGAAATATGTAAACAGGATTTTTTGAAATAGGTTATCAGACGCTATATTCACACAAGATAACCTGAAAAAACTAAAATTTTAGATTAACTCCTGGATTTGGCTTTAAATTGATACGCCTCCAACGGGTTTTCGCCTGTGTCAGTAGCTTCAATTTACAATGATATAATTATTTTTGATGATAGATCTTAAAGGTAGCTGAAGGCACCTTGGCTTACTTACTAACTATGTAGTAAACTTATTGAGTTTGGGCTCATTAGACTTGACTTGACATATACCATTCGTTTCTTCCGATGACGTAGACCGTAAACTAGAAGGTTGCTAATGCATCTCTAGAACGACTACTAGTAAACACATTAGCTCATTAGATTCTTCTTAACATAAACTATTATATTTTCCCGATGACGGGCTCCTGAAGAATAAATTGGAAGACCGCATATAATGGAACGAATGATAATATTATCCAAATACATCGATTTTGGCGTTACAAATTTATCCTGGAGTTGAACAAAAAGAAAATACAGCTGAGATATAAGACGTATTCTACAATGTAAAAAGTCCTGGAAAATTTGCACATCGTCGAAGTGTAACAAGGGCGGCTAAGTTACACATTCATATGATTCTGAAAAATATAAGTAAAAAAGAAATAGACAAAGATCACAACACTTTCAGTAAATGAAGAAAGAGACAAACATGGTGGTACCAGTGAGTTCATCGGCCACGCCAAGGCAGGAAACTGTTTCCATCAATTTTAGACTCAATCCAAGTATCTATCATTTAAGAGAACCACAGAACTTTTCAGTAATTTTAGAAGATGTCGGAACCCATTCCAAAAGGTCCCGCTTAGTACATTTTATAAGTCCGTGATTTTATATTTTTACTAAAATATATTTAAGAGAACACAACCCAGTAACAATAAAAAAAATACATGTGGATCTTATTCCATTGAAGTTAAAAGCTTCAATCAATCAGCAACATGCGATCTTCTTCAACGACACGCATCCAATCAGCGGGCACCACCGCTACGGCGTAGCAGAGCGCTACGACACGTAGCCCGTGCCGTAGCCCCTCTACGTGAGCGATGGGCCCATTTGAATACATATCCAGTATCGTGAGAGATACGAGATCGCCTCTTGTACGGATCCGGATCCGGTTTGACATATCGATTGATGAGTTATGGCGTCCTCTTCTGAAGGGAATTGGAAACAGACGGAAATATTTCGCGGTTCCTGTAATTTGCGGTATTTCTCATGTGATTTTTCCTTTTAGGAATTTTCTTTTAACACTTACGCAACAGCCATTTATATTCGAAAGGTAAAACCAAGTAGTTATTACAACGTTGAAATATTAAATTATTATATTTGGCCTAAACTTTTTTCCTGAAACGTCTCTAGGTCATAGTGAAAGTAACCCTAAATCACTTTAAATATAGTATAAAATAAAATCGCTTTCCGTGTCCTTCTGTACGTTTAGATCTTAAAACTAGGCAACAAATTTAGATACGTTTTTTATAAAGTGACCCACAAGCACATTTTAGGTTTTAGGTAGCTACAGGAAAACGGGTAGCAGCGGGTAAAACCGCTGGGCGGGTTGCTAGTTAAATGATAAAAATCCTTTTAGTTTCTTGAGTTTAGATAAGAATCAATGAATACCGAAATATCCATCGGTATTGTGCACTCAAAACCGTTTACGAGGAATCGAACCACCTGAATCAAAGGACCAAATGTTTATGTAGGGCAATTTGTCTGAGTGAAACGGTAAACGTATACTGTGCCATATACTGGCTCTCGTGGAATAGAGATACATCCATTTGGGATATGCTAGATCAATAAACGACCTAAAATTAACCATGTTTTTTAATTTATAATAACATGCAGTTGGCACAAATTTCGTATGGCGCAGGGTGCACCTATAGGCATTGACTTACGACCTGTTTTTGAGACAACAACCATCCACTCCTGAATGCTACCCGGCCGGCTAAGTTCATATGGCAGAGTTTTTCTTCTTGTTGTTTCCTATTGGATTGATGGATTTGGTCCGAACCTGAAAATAACTATTGCATAAAGGAAATAACCCATTTTGTCAGCAAGAATCATACCCGCAACCTCTAGATAGAAAACCTGAGATCCAGACCACAGAACAGCTCTGAGTGGTAGCATTAGATCGGAGTGCAGTATTAACTCGGCCGTAAACTCCGCATAGCCTCAGCCAGCTCGCAGCGCTCTCGACCTCCCAACACGCCAATAGCGCGGACATCCCGGCAATAAAAGCAGTTTCTCTTAACAAAATCGGTGCGCGTAGCGAGAACTCGACCAAATGAGATTAGCCTGCCCCCCTCCGGCCCCCGCGCGCCGCCCACACCCCCCCGCTGCCCGGGTTTTATTGGACATGAAATTAAATCAAGCCGGTGTGAGCCCGCGGAATATTCTTTCTCTAACGAAGCGGCAAACGTATGCCGTGTGGTCGCAGGAAGACATGTTGTTATCTATATACAAATACAATACAAATACAGATCTTTTATTTTCCAACACAAAATACATACAGAAATGATGATGATGTGATGTGATGATGTCCATCCTAGCCGATTTCGAGGCTCTGCTGGTTTGCCCGCTCGTGTGCCCTTATGTGACTGCAGTAGCCAATCTTGTAGCAGCCAGAAATAAAAATATAAGCACAACATTCTAATATTAAACCTAGGTACACAAAAGTAAGTACAGCATGAAAAAAACGTATGGGCACAGCGCATTGCTGATTAATTGAAAGCCCACCTTATCAATAACGAAATAAAAGCATATCATAGTTCGTTCTACATATTTTACTCCTTTTGACTTTCAAAAGCACCGTTGGTTTTATGCAAATTTAGAAGATTGGCTGTCATTAGCTAATTGGATTTTTTAAATCTTTGATTAGCAAATATTGTAAAACGCCATTCAAAGATTTAGGTTTTGTTTCCAAAAGGATAGTCTTACCTAATGATGAAATCCCAAAGTAATCGTGGTAACTCTTCAAGTTTCCCTTGAAATTACTTCCAAAAATAGTAAGTAAATAGTAGCTATCCGGCCATACCTAAAAAAGAAAATGATATTTTGATACGCGTTTACTTGTTGGGAAGCGTCAATAAACGCCGCATTCACCCGTCTACATTATTTGAGACCTTTTCCAAATCTGTTTAAAACATTCAGCCGCGGAATGTTAGCGCTGTTGCAATCAACTATTCAAACATCTCAAGTAGCTCGTCGCTCGACGCAAAGCCGCGCTGCGACGTTTAATGAGCGTGGAAATGAATTATGGCGCGGCTTAAACACTTTTTATGACTTCTGTATGAACGGAGTTTTGAATGAAGAAGCAATAGATGAAGCGGTTTATTTGGTTAAATTAGGTTATGGTTTTTACGCAAAAAAAAATTCTCATGACGGTTTGTTAACCAACATAGAGATCTGCATTCAATGTATAAACATAAGATGTACTTAACTTTTGGTATAACGAATAAATAAAAAAAATTACTTACTAGCTTTTACCCCCGACTTTGTCCGCATTAGGTAGTATAACAACGTGCGCGTTGGAAGTAAAGATCTATCATCAATCGATGAGGTTGCATAAGTCCGCTTGTCTGTCACGTACCGGGAGCCGGACAACAATTTCGAACCTTAACTACCCACAATAAAATTCAAAACCAATGAAATTATTATTGTATGAAGCGACAGACGAGTGAATAAGAGTGATTTATATTTATATAATCAAGTTACTTTAATGCATTTTTGTACACATCGTTTCTAGCTTTCCTTTAGTTGTGTCAGGCACCTTGCCTGACACAAAAAGCAAAGCAATCTACACAAAAATCCTGATCTGATGATTTTCTTCGGCGTTATTCGCTTTGTTTCTTATGTATTACTTTGTTTCCCGTGTTGTTGATAATTGGGCTGCGGTTAAAAGTAGCCTATATCCTTTCTCAGGTTCCTGTCTATGCTTATACAAAATTGTTTCAAAATCGGTTTAGTGGTTTAGGCGTGGAAACGTAACAGAGAGTCAGAGTTACTTTCAAATTTACAATATTATGAAAATGAATGAAAATGAAATAACTTTATTCAATGTAGGATAGCATTATCACTTATTGACGTCATGATCGGTCATTGTAAAAAAAAGAAATTTGCATAACGCAATCTTCTTCTTTTTATAACAATTTTGTATTGTCCTAATAGAAAACCGGCTCGGGCGGGATAAAAAAAATAAAAATAAAAATAAAGGCATTGCCTCGGGGCTGGCCAGGTTAATCACACAGCACGTAACTTTACGCCACCACCATTTGTAAACGACATTTGTTTCAAATTTTAGTCAAGATTTCCAAAGCGTGTTATTAACATGCGTATAATTAACCGGACCCCCTGAACAGGAAAAACCCCCCAAAAAACCTGCCCAGAAGTGCTCCTACTCTAAATTAACAATCTTTCGAGGCCCTAAACTGCCCTAGCTAATTTTGGAAATAACGAATAATATATATGTATAGCCCAAAAATGGCTACATAAAAAAAAAAAAAAAAATTATAATAATAACAAAAAATTGCAATAGATAAATCTACTTGTTTCGTCTAATAAAATATTTACTTTATACATTTGAATTAAACCCATGGAGATTTATCTTGCATATAGTCTGATATTTCATAATAGCCTTTCTTGTACAATTTTTGTTTAATTACTGGTTTAAATTTATTGAAGGGTAAGTCTTGAATATCTTTAGGAAGTTTGTTATAAAAGCGTATACAATTGCCCTTAAAAGTTTTGCTTACTTTACTAAGCCTGCTCATGTGCACAGCAAGTTGCTCCTTATTTCTAGTGTTAAAATTATGCCTGTCACAATTTTTCTTAAAAGAATCTATATTTACTTTTACGTACACTAGATTTTCGTATATGTACTGTGACACAAATGTCAATATGTTGATTTCTTTAAATTTCTGTCTCAAGGAGACTCGAGGTCCCAATTTATAAATTGAACGAACAGCCCGTTTCTGCAAAACAAATATATTGTTCACATCCGCAGCATGGCCCCATAATAGTAAGCCATAAGACATTAAGCTATGGAAGTAGCTAAAGTAAACTAGTCTTGCAGTGTCTACATCAGTGAGATGTCTTATTTTTTTAACTGCGTATGCTGCTGAACTCAGTCTCTTCGACAATTTCTCAATATGTGGCCCCCATTGGAGCGAGGCGTCCAAAGTTATGCCTAAAAATACAGTTGAGTCCGCAAGGTCCAACTTTTCATCCTTTACCTTAATAATTGTAGAGCTTGGTTTAACATTTGGTAATACAAATTTGATACATTTAGTTTTCTTTTTATTCAATAGTAGGTTATTTACTGTAAACCATTGCACTACATCGGTAATAGCTTTGTTCACGTCATCATAGTTGAGTTGTTGCCTCTTTACTCTGAAGAGTAGAGAGGTATCGTCCGCGAACAAAACTATATCATGTTTTTCTTTAACTAGATATGGTAGATCATTAATATATACAAGAAACAAAAAAGGACCAAGAATCGAACCCTGCGGAACGCCCATTCTTATCTTTGATCCAGATGATCTTTCACCGTTGACATCGACCTTTTGGATTCTATTGTTAAGATATGATTCCAAAAGACTAAGAGCGTGGTCTTTTACGCCGTAGTGATGTAGCTTCCTGACCAGAGTATCATGATGAACACAATCAAACGCCTTGGACAAATCACAAAACACACCTACTGCATCATGAGATTCCTCCCAGGCTTCGATTATATGATTGATGAGATCCACACCTGCATCAGTAGTAGAGCGACCACGGGTGAAACCAAATTGCTGCAGGTGCATTAAGTTATTACGATAAAAATGTCCTTGCAATTGATTTAAAATAACTTTTTCAAAAATTTTACTTAGTGTTGGTAGTATTGATATAGGTCTGAAATTAGTAGGGTCAGTAGTACTACCAGCTTTAAACAAGGGAATAACTTTACTATGCTTCATCAAGTCAGGAAACACGCCACTGTCTACACAGTCATTAAAAATACATGCTAGGTATGGAGAAATGCAATCGATTATGGAACTAATAATTTTAACAGAGAGGCCGTGGAGATCTGAAGTATTTTTCATTTGTAAACTTTTAAATACTTTTATTATTTCAATGTTACTAACGTGAGAAAATTTAAAATATTTATCACAATGGTTCACATTATCTTTAAGAATAGATTCAGCGAGAATAGGGCATGAGTTTAACGATTTGGTAGTCGAAACTGGAATATCAGTAAAAAATTGTTCAAAAGCGGAAGCTACTTCCAAATTAGTATTTTTAATTTCATCGTTTATCATTAGTTTATAATTTTCATTACGACGTTTAGAATTTCCAGTTTCATTATTTACAAATTTCCAAGTGGTTTTGATTACGTTTGTGCTATTCTTTATATTATTTTTGATGAAGTTAGATTTAGCTATTGCACAAACGTTTCTAAAAGTTTTAGAGTAACGTTTTACATAATCAGCAAAAGTTTTTGATTGATTATATGTTCTTTCTTCATACAGATCGTATAACTTCTGCCTGCTTCTATGAATTCCAACTGTGGCCCAGTCACTAAATGATAATTTTGTGTTAACTTTAATTTTCTTAGATTTAAATACATTGTCATATTCTTTTTTGGCAAGACTAAATACTGCGTTATATAATTTATTTGGATTTTCGTTATATGGCAATTCAGGTAATTTTTGCAAAATATTTTCTCTATATCGATTTAGCCTACTTTCATTTACCGGTACACACGTAATATCTTGTTTAGGTGCCTGCTCAATGTTAATTTTGAAAGAAGCTAATTGACCCGTATGGTCGGAGCTTAATTTATTTATGACAGCCGCATCTTCAGGTTTAATGTTGGTAAAGATATTATCTATGCACCTGGCTGAGGTAGGTGTGATTCTCGTTGGCACCGAAATAAGATTCACTAGGTTGTAACATAAAAAAAATGATAGAAACCTATTACTGATATTAGAATTTTCAAGAATATTTATATTGAAATCTCCACATACAATAATCCCTTTATTGGATTTTGTTGCTTTATCTAAGGCTACATCCATAACTTTTTCAAAGGGTTCATATTTAGCATCAGGTGGGCTGTATACGCTCATTATAACAAGATCTTCGAGTTCTACGCAGGCTATTTTAATAGTTCGCT
Organism: Tuta absoluta; assembly: GCA_027580185.1. Taxonomy (NCBI): domain Eukaryota; kingdom Metazoa; phylum Arthropoda; class Insecta; order Lepidoptera; family Gelechiidae; genus Tuta; species Tuta absoluta. Next base: position 3,230,012 of record JAQAHW010000055.1, on the reverse strand, counting down.
CAACTGAGAGGCTAACGATATCAGGCCGTTCTTTATATTTTAACTCGTTTTTAAGTAATATCAACGATCCACCGCGTATTGCTGTTGATCTGTTGAACGAACTTGCCACCTGGTGATTACTAAAACTGAACATTAACTGATAATCTCTAAGCCAATGTTCAGTTATACATAGAATATCAATATTATTACAGTTCATGAAAAGTTCAATTTCTAACTCTTTGCTAATTATGCCTTGAATATTTTGGTGTACAATATTCAAAACACGGCTATTTTGAATTTTGGTTGTATTACAAATATTAATTTTATTGTTTATATTATGTTTTGGCAAGATAGAATCACTCAAGTTACTAAAAGACGGCGTTCTGCCAGAGTTACTCTCTGTTGTCTTAGAAATTAATTTAAAGAACTTGGAACCGATTCCAACGTTATAAGATTTGTATGTATATTCTGCTCAATAGAAGCAGTTGTCTGGTTAGCCAACAAATTGGCTGAATTATTAAAAAAAAAATAAGATAGTAACTCTGCTATCTGTCGTTTATAAACTTTAGATAGATAATATCTATCTTTCGTTACATTAAAATATTGTCCAATAAAAATATTTGTGTCGATAAAATGAAATTTGTCAGGATTGCGACATGTCAATGTATGTAAGTACTTGTTACACCAATGTCGAGTATTATTTTCTAGGTTAGTAAATTTTTGGCTGTAGGGAAAAGCAAACAAAATGACTTGTTTAACATTAACAATTGAATACAATTTGTTTGAATACAAAGCTAAGTCCTTTTTTGTTGCATTTCCCCTTCTGCCACTAAAAATAATAACAATGGTTTTTTTGGAAAATTGTGATGCCAACACTGTATTTATGAGTGTAGAATAATCGGCGCCAGGCATGCAATGATTAATTACTGCCTGACCCATGCAATGGCCAAGTTGTAAACCCATATTTTTACCAAGTTCATCACTAAACATAACAATGTCACACGGTCGCTTATCCTGTGTGGGTGGTAAAGGGACATCGTCATCACCCAAAAGCGCGGGCTGCGTCGTCGGCGCCGCCGGCACCGGCCGCGACACCGACCCGGCGGCGGCGGCGGCGGCGAGCGGGAGCGACACCGACAGCGCCCCAGTCAGCTGTGTACAGACGCGAGGTGACGCGGGCTCGGGACACACGGCCGGGACGGATAGCTCTGTTGAAGTTTTCTCACAATCGCATTGATTGTTTGTCAAAGATTGAGAATTGTCACCGTTATATTTACATGACTTCAACCACAGAAAACAGAAAAGAGTTAGAATGGCGATGTGGGCGGGGCAGGCGCGCCACGATTTTGAGCATCTGCTCATATTTACTCGCAAACATGCAATCGCGTCGATCACTCACCCGCAGGCTCCAACGGAGGAAACTACTGTGACGCGCAACGTACAAAATTAAGTGATAATGCCGAGTTGTGCAATAATTACTTGTAGATTAAGAAGTCAACGCTGTAGTGTTCAAAAAGGAGGCATTTCTTTCCACCAGGAAGCAAAAAACCTTCTTATTTTTACGATAATTAAGCAAAAATGTCTCAAATTGTCATTCAAATAATTCCTGTCACAAAAATCATACATTGCAGGCTGCGTGCGCTCGTTATTTCTACCACTTCAGTTCGAACACGCAATGTACTCCGCTGCGGTCCGCTGCGGTCCGGTATCAGTTCTAGTGTTGGGCGTAGTGTAAAATGATATCGATATGTTTTCGAAGTTATATTAAAAGCGAAGGTCTTAAGCTGTGGTCTTAAGTAATGTTAATGTTATTGGGTCGAGATAAATTTTATAAATTGTGCACGCAATAAATAATAAAAATATCTTTGAAATATCGCAAAAGTGGCGATCATAATTTCAAGCGCCTTCGAAAAAGAGGTATACGTATGTATATTGGTATATTGGTTTTTTAAGCTAGAGCGAGAGTTAAAGATTTGAGAAATGTCCTCGCATACGTGATCACCCCCCCCCCCCCCCCATATATTTATTAGACGGTGCAATACCACTTAAAAAAGTAGTATCCATACAGTCATATGTAAGTATCACTTTAGTTCTGTAGGGGAGAATAGGGTAGTAGGGTAGACAGATAAAAGCGACTGTCTGGAAGAGAATGTTTTTAGTTAACTTTTGCTATGAAGCTATTTTCGTATCTCATATAGTTTGGATGGGATCTTGTGGATTATATCAGGTACTCCAGATCCTCGATGACCATGTGCCAGTAAAAGCGGCCCATCATGCTGAACAACTTTTGCTATGAAGCCATTTTCATATCTCATATAGTTTAGCCATGCTCCTGATGTCCTCCATCAGGTGTTTTTGGGGTGGTATGGGATCTACCTCCTAGCGGTCCACCCCGGGCAACGGCAACACAAGCTTGCCTGTGGATAAGTCCGGCTGAACGATCCCACTAAGCGGTGGAAGGCTCCGTAAGGGGCCGCCTGGCTCGCGACCACCATCCCACCGAAGTCTGGCGCCAAGTAGCTTGCTGCGTTCCGTCAGTGTGTGGGAGTGCCAGTGCCTTAACAGGCTTCTTCTGGGTGAGCTCGCTCCATCTTAGACTCTGTCTCTGTCCTATGACCTAGACTAGAGTCAAGAGCAAACCCATCATTAATAAAAAAAAAAAAAGGTACTCCAGATCCTCAAATGCTGACAAAATGTAGTTCATATTCATCTCTGATAAAAAAGCAATTTAAGTGCCAAATTTCGCGATGATCCGTTGAGCTGTTTGGCTAATTTGGGTAATATTCGCTATATTTCCCCGTTTTCTCGCTTCTTATCGTTTTCCCATCGGAATAAGGCATTTTCTTGTGGTGAAAAGTAGCTTATATTACTCAAGTATGTCGTAGCTTCTTAATAGTAAAAGAATTTTTGAAATCGGTTTAGTAGTTCCGGAGTTTATCGATTACATACCTACATACAAAAAAAAACAAATCTTTCCTCTTTATTATATTAGTGTAGATAAATACGTGTCGAATTGATAAACCTCCTTTTATGAAAGCGGGTAAAACATTAAATCTTTACAGCAGAACACACTTTTATTCGTTCAGAAATTATATAATGACGGTTTGAATAAGCCGTTGACATTCTGCCTACACCGTGAGGTATACAGACATGATTATAATTTATTTTAATATTGCTGCCTGACTTTTGTATGCAATTGTGTAATTCATAATTCAATATCGATAACAGTTTATCGATAGCCGTGTCCCTAGTTGAGTTTACATGGTCACTCACACATAAGCTATAAAAACCGGCACGTGTATGCGTGCATGCGCGTGATTGGTTATTTTGAATTTACGCAAGCCGTAGTGGCCGCAATTATGTGTGCGTAAGCGTCATCTTTATTAGTTGGAGATGTAGTGATAGGTGAAAGGTGGGGAAAAATCGGCGACGCTGGTTCTCGTACGAACGGCTGAAGATCGCCATTCTAACTCTTTTCTGTTTTCTGTGACTTCAACAAACTATTCATGGCCAGCACATGTTCCTTTATTTCTTTTCGCGCTGAGTTATACTTAATGGAAATGTGTTCTAATGACCGTTTTAACGCAGACATTTCCGACTGGAGGCGCTGTGTGTCACGCTCATAAATTTCCCTAGTTTGTTCTAATGATGAAGTGCAAAATTTAACTTCTTTAATTAATTCAGAACGTTCTATATTACAATTCGAGTTATTGCAAAACAGTATGTTACGCCTAATAAGAGATTGCGTTTTCTTTATGAAATTGTTAAGTTTTACAATTTTCTTTGTTTTTTTCTTGCTATAAGTGACTGAAGTTATGTGTGAGTTTTTAAATGGACTGTCACACGTAGTGAGATCGATGGTCTCGACTACCTGTTCCTCAGTAGTCTCGACCGATTGGTGCTGGGTGAGTGAGATGGTAGAAACCGCAACAGTAGGAGCGACCAGCTCCTCAAACAGCGACTGGGTGGTAAGTGCACTTTGTGATGACTTTAGGTCTTGGATAGTCTCATTCAAAAAGGAGATTTCTTTGTGTGCATCGCGCAATTCTCTTTCCAGGACAGTAATACGGATTAGTATGGATTTAATGGAGGCCTCTGAGTTTATTTGTGTAATGCTTAATATCTAGCAGCTAATTAACACCAATATGGCAGAGACAGGTGTACCAACGGATGAAAATATCGTCTTCAAGTAAGTCATTTGTTTTTGAATGTGATTCTTGATGTGTTTTAGGCATCGACACAAAACTGCTGATTCATATGACATCGTCAGTGGCGACATTTTCAGCGCACGTAATGAAGAACATTGTAAAACATGAAAGGGTATCACTAATGGCAAGCGTTACTCACAAGAAATATACGGGGTGTAAGGGACAGCTCTTCGAATACTGATAGAATGCATACAGACTATAAAACCGAGCAACTTTCCCCTTGGACATATGTTAGGAAATAACAAAAAATATTAGACCCCCGATACAAAATTAAGTTAGTTTAGTTAGTTCGTTTTAGTTAATTAAGTAAGTTCAACTTTTTTTGACGTTTTCTAAAACTTTTCTTATGGAATGTTGTTCAGTTTCGTGGTCTATTCGGTATTCGAAGGGCTGCCCCTTACACCCTGTATATAAATACATATCCTGAACAATTCACACAGCGCCATCTAACCTCAAACTAAGCAAGGCTTGTCCTATGGGAATTAGATAGCTGATTTTAATAGTCTTATACACTCTTTTTAAATAAATTTTTATACATAGAAAACCAGATCGTCTGTCCAACTCGCGGGGGGTCGTCCTACGCTGCGTCTGCCGGTACGTGGTCTCCACTCAAGAACTCTTCTGCTCCACCGGTTATCAGTCCTTCGAGCTATGTGGCCTGCCCATTGCCACAAGCGGCAAAATGCGGGGAAATGCTGGATGCAGGCCGCTTCTAATCGGACGAGGTGGAAATATTTAGGGGAGGCCTATGTTCAGCAGTGGACGTCCTATGGCTGATATGATGATGATGACATAGAAAACGCCCAGACTACACAAATACTTTAAATTAAATTAACAAAAATTTGTGTCTTGTGGGTATCAAAACCACGACCCTCAGCTTAGCAGGCAGGTACTATCCGCTACGCCACTGTGACGAAGTCATATTTTTACAGCGTCGTCGCGCGGAACCACATTTCATACTTGAATCCGCGCGATGGCTGCGATGATAGCGCCTGAGCCGAGCCAGAGCTCTAATTGGTGGTAAATCAAAAACATTCCCGGTTATTTAATAAGGAGCGATGTAAATGAGCTTCTCGAAGGCGGAATAAATTACCGGGCACTTAATATCGCGCGGCTGGAGTCCGGAGACGAGGGTGGTTGTTGATTCCAGCCTGTCTCGATTAATGGACAACTTTTAATTTCCGCTTCTGGTTTTTTATTCCGGCTCTGACTTCCGGCGTGCGGTGTAGACGTAAGAGTTTATTTGAAGTTTAATCGCAGAAATCACATAAGTATAAACTAGGTATTGCTTTTCAGATTTACTATAATTTTGGAATAAGAAAAGTATGTCGTAGAGCAAAAACTCAGAGAGAGCAAAAGGATTCATTTACCCCATATGCGATTAGAAAAAAATAACATGTTCGTAGGAGAGTTTCGAATATTCTGAAAATAGACGGCACGAAACGGTGGCGCGTTTTGATTCAATTACCCCTAAACACGAGATAGCGCGACTCGCTCGCCCGATTCGCCCCGCACTGTAACGTGCCTGTTATTAAATCGCGAAGCAATCGATCGGATAAAATCAGCTGTAATACCGCCCCCGAACCTACACCTAATATAATTTCATCACGCTTTAATCCGACGAAATTTGTATCCTCAAATTGCGAACACTTTCATGTTATGAAATTACTATTCAAATGTAACTTGACGGAAGCCAAAGCCACATAATTTTATGTTTTTGAACTTTAGTTAGTACCTTTAATTCACACACGTGCAGTTGCAGAGTATCACGTGTTCTATTAAATGACACAATAAAATTATACAAACATTTATTGGCGTCGTAGTCGCGTCATAGCCGTGTGATGCCGGCCTAGAATAGCATCACCCCATTTCCAACCTATGAGTGTCGTAAGAGGCGACTACGGGACTCGAGGGTTAGTTGCGTATTGCAATTTTAGGCGATGGGCTGACAACCTGTCACTATAGTAATACACAGATATCTGATTGACCCTCAAATTTTTGTCAGACGTGGTGTTAATATCCGTTTTACGGCCGTTAACGCTCTGCCTACACCGTAAGGGATTAAGCGTGATTTATGTTTGTATGTATGTTATTCGCGTCGAATTCTTCACGTGCACCGAAATCCAATAAGTCGTACTAAACAAATGAAATAAAATATTTCAGTCACAATTTCTCATTCCCGTACTATCCCTAGATAACTGATGTAATGTAATTGGAATGGAATTAGGAAGTAGAGTTGTCATGAGTAGATAATCCGTCGACGCTTGCACGGTTTCGACGCTCGACGCTCGCAGTACGCTTCGCTTGACTTTTCCGATTCAACTCGCTAATTCAATTACAACTACGAATAATCTGGATCCCTTTCTTTGTTTGCCATAGGGTGTTATATCCTGTTCTTGGCAAGCTAAAGCAATTTGTCAGTTTATTTTACGTTTTATGTCAGTTGATTTTTAGTATCCAGCGTAGGTACTGCACTCCTAATGAAACAACAATGACATCAAGTGGATAATTGAAACCCCACAAATAGAAGATACATTACGAATGTGGGTTGATCTGAGAAACCTTACGAGCAGCAAATGAACTGATTTCAATCCAATAAAATGTCGGTGTGATTAATCGTGTCTCACATAACGTAGCACACTATTTCAGGCGTTGCTAGTATTCTAATCAAATTAACATTTGCTAACGTGATAAAAACAAGTATCTGCTTTCGTGCGGGTTTAACCTAATTGAAATAATTTAATATTTGGAACTGCAAAATAGCTAAGACCACATAAGTACTCTTGAAAAAAGAGAAAATTGTACGTACTTTGACTTCTTGGTCCAAGTATTCAATAATGAAGTTATTTTACCTAACCCAACCTATTAGTGAAGTGAATACAATGATCGTTTTTCTACGACATGTGGTACATAATTCCTTGGAGGGCGAATGTGATTGAAATCGGAACCAAACCCAAGGTTTCTAAAAAAGAATAGAAAAACGCACCCTATCATAAAGGGTAATTTGTTGTTGAAGACGAGACAAATAGTAACTTTTTCATGTAGAGTCATCAAGAGTCATTCTGAGGTCGGTCAAATGTCACCTCATCTCATTGTAATATACTGAAGCTTTTAGCACAATACATCTCAAATTGAGTGTATCAAAATTGCCTATAAATTTGGGCACAAGTAGCAATTACGGTGGTTCCATGCCCTCTGCAAAGTCACTTTGAAGGATCAACTCGCCTGAGCTGGAGATATACGCATAATAGAAGATGATATTGCCCCGACGCTATGGACATCAATAAAGAAGGCTCCACAAACTATGTCAACTATTCAAATCACACACATACCTACATTATTACACGTAAAATGCTGCATGAGTGAAAAATAATAACAGAGCACCAACTTATAGTTCTCGTAAATAGTATTTTGCAATTCGATGAATATAAAATAATGGTATGAGAAGTAAGACTGGGTTTATCAAAAATATCGGTAATAAATGTTTTTTGAGAAATTGCGTTTTGAAACTGACTGTCGTTTTATTTCAGTGGTACGTCTGATAAATATAAACAAACGCAAATTACGCTTCTCCACGCCGATGAAAGAAAATGTGTAATAGCGATAACAGTTCGTGCTGTGTACCAAGTGATGAAGGTAGAGCGGTAAAACACATGAAGTTTCTAGTGCTAGAGTTTTTGTAGATTATACAGGGTATGCAGTAACCACTTTATAACAACACAACTAAACTTGGAAACTACAAAACATTGCGATACATACAGGGGTTGTTTCGGATACCCTTCAGTGTAAGGCATTCAAATATTCAGGCCATCCTGTATAATAATGCACAAGGATTGGAATATTGTTACGTGGATATGCTTGTTATAAGTCGAAATGCAATGACACAAAAATGGAGAATAAAATGAGAAATGCAATGACGCCTTTTAAAACCAACTCAATGTAACTCCACCATCGCTTGTGCACGCGACAAATCTCAGCGCGCTCATCGCGAGGATTTCACACCGGATTTGCCGCGACGCTCCTCCCGGCGCCCGCTGATAGACGTTATTGAAACGCTCTCATCCTCACGCAGCTTCACCAGCTCTTCGAGAGATACGACAATCCCATAAGCAGCCCGCGCCGAACAACGGGAACCATTCCGGGAAATAAGCGAGCGTAGGTACTTCAATTCATACGCGATCTTCAAAGTAATACATCGTAATGTAACTTATATCATGCGTGAACCCGGCATTGATAGGTAATCGGAATGTCGGTTGATAAATTCGACAAACAAACTACGAATAAAAGGAACTCGAGAGAAAATGATACATTATTACATTTACAAAGAGTTCTGCTAACGGAACGGGTGTTCAAGAAATAGCTCGCACTCAGAGGCCCCGGGGAGGAAGTTTGGGTGAAGTTGCGCTCGCGATCGCCCGCTTAGCACCTTTGTTGCACAATATGTTTCCAGTTGTGCATTGCTGTCGGCACGTAAACTCCTTTTGAATGATAAAGCTAAGTCCCTAAGTAGCTTTTGAGAAGTTGGTTCATTTCAACTCCTTTGAGATAGTGAGGGGAGTGAATCCGGTAAATGGAAGTATAATTAGTCAATGTGCATAATACCCTCAGTGTGTCGAGGGGAGCTAATCTCGTTGGCAGCTCGTCACAAATTCTTGGCTCACATTGTGACGGACGAGTGTGCAACACCCCTATCTGTGAGTTAAATAACAACAAGAGCTTGACATTCTGGAAATTCTTTGAATTCAGCACAATATTAAATGATAGATGATTTATTTTCTTTGCGCAGCGCATTCATTGAATCCCACCGTACAGTTAATCAGATAAAAATTCGGAAAAAATATTTTTGTCATCTATAAGAGCCTAATTTCTTCTAGTAGCTTAATCGATCGGTATTGTGTTCGTATACACTTTACGTCAAATGCTGTTTCTCTCCATTAAGTCTTTTGAAATAAATTTATATGTGAGAGATAAGCAGTGCCTGTTTTGTAATGTTAAGTCTTGTAAATTTATGTGAAATTGTTAAATAAACAAATATGAGCCCTTTACACATATTTTCCTTTTATCATGTACTAGCTGGTGCCCGCGAACTTTGTTTCGCGAACTAATGTTATGATTAGCCTACCTCCACCTGGATAATTCACACAGCACCATCTAGCCCCAAACTAAGCAAAGCTAGTACCATGGGAACTAGATAGCTGATATTAATATTAAATGTGTGTAATATGTGCACCAGCGGCAAATCATAGCTATTTCTGAATCTCGTATAGAGTAGCCAGGCTCCTGGTGTTCCTCATCAGGTTTTCAAGACATTCAATGTCAATATATCAGCTACACAGCCAATCATGTTGAATAACTTTTGTTATGGACCAATTTCCGTATCTCTTATAGTTTCCTGGGCTTCTGGTGATTCACATCTAGTACTTCCAGACCTTCGATGTCAATGTGCCAGGAGAAGCAGTTTATTTTTAACCATAACAACTTTTGCTATGGAGATATTTTTGTATCTTTTATACTGTAGCTTGGTTCCTGACAGTCTAAATATTTTACTTTTAATTGTTTTCCCTTGGGAAATGATCAATTTTCCTGCTATTAAATGTAGTCTACATGTTGACCAAGATAGCTACGGACAAAAAGTTTCATTTGAATCTTACCATTAGTTTCGGTGATTAGCGAGAACAAATAGGTAGAAAAAAGAATCACCCTATTTAAAAATCACACCTGATTACATTTTCATACATTTGCTCAATGCACGTATGCGCGCGACTTCTTCTCTCTATGGTTATACCGCTCCTTCATTTTCCCTGTGTCTTAACTCTTAACCCTCCTCCCCTCCTTGCAGCTCCTTGAGACGAGGTAATGAATACCGCCGACGAGAGTACTTCCGGGTTACGTCTCGACGCCTCTATTACCGGCGCGGCGTGTTGTCCTCTGCCACCGGCTAATGGAATACCAACTATCGCGTTAGACGACGCTTAAGGAACAATGTGAGGTCAATGTTATCTCAGAGTAATAGGATAAAATACAGTTTTGCTTAGTTAGCGCTCGTAAATGCGTTTTGCACAGTTCGTTGGATCGTTACGCGTTTCATGACAGTATAAACTTCTTTGTTTCGTTTCCCCGTATCCACTCTAGTAAAAAGAGCTACAATAAAATAAACTTCACAGCCGAGAGGTTTATATAAATCTAGATCCCAGCTCCCACCCCCTTCCTTCCTTCTGTACACAACATTTCAAAGTGAAACTGTCGTGTAATGAACTCGGAACCTACATTTTAGTGATTTCCAAGAATGTCGCGTATGAATACATGATTACCGCTCGAATAAAAGTCTATTTTATGGTCGGCGCAATAAACGTAGTAATTGGGTGCGGCAATGAGCGGGGCGAGGGGCGGTGCGGTATGCGCTCGCGAGGGGAGGGGGGAGGAAGAGGCCATAAACCCTCGCGTGCGCTCGTAAACCGAAACCGGTTACTTTGTCACCGCGCCCACACTCAAGAAAGGCCCACACTGACAATTCGCAAACGCCTCACTAACTCAAACCTTTTGTTTACTACTAGAGTACCAGGAATGAGATGATATCTGCAATTTTACGAATTTCGGTTTTCAGTAACAGCCAATACACGCTAAGTGCCGCGGGCGTATTCCACGATACATTGAAATAAATGTCAGCGTGAAAAGTGCAGAGATCAGCGTTGCGCGTGTGAGTGAGGCGAGCGGGCGGATCTGCATGCAGGCGGCGAGCGGGGCTAGCGGGGCGAGCGGCGACGTCATCCGTCATGCCTTGAGGGAAATTGCTTCTTCGCTGTCACATTTTAAATTTTCTCTTCAACGTTCTTTGATAAGGATTTATTCTGAAAAATGAAACAAATTTAAAAATAAAGCTCGCGTAAGCGAATTTGGTGGCAACCAATTGAATTTGCTGAATAAAAAGCTCAAAGAAAATTAAGTGAAGTGCCTTTAAAAATAAAATCAAAGTACTTTTGACTAGAGAGCTATTATTGAGATTCGTCACGTCGCTGTCTCCCAGTTTTAGAAATGTCATGAAATTATTGTTTTATTGAAGAGCGACACAAACGACTGGAATACGACTCGAAATCATACGAAAAAATAATGCGTGGCCGTTTACTTTTCTAGTTAACTCTTCCTAAAACAGCTGCACTTTTTAGACGCAGGAAATAAAATAAATAATAATAATTAAGTACCTACTTACTTGCTTGCTTTTTTTAAGTAAGTAGGTAAGCAATTTGTCCGGGAAAAGAGGATTTCATTTATAAACTTTGACCTGGGGCAAACGCTTTTAGGCCAGAATAAAACGCGAATTCATTTGCATGTAGAGAGACGATCCGTTTAATAAACAGCGATCCGTCATCCGAATTACGAAGTTCAAAGCGAGCCTGGTAATGTTGTCGCTCCGGTGATTCATAGCGCGGGTCGGGGCACGGGCGGTGGGGGGAGGGGATGCCGCGTCCATACATCACCCGCTTCAGCGCCAGATGTGGCCGCTCCCAGCGCCGCGCGCCTGCTGCTGGCCGCGCGCGATTGCAGCCCGATAGCACTCCGCCATGCGCCGCCGCCGTCAGCCGAACCCGAGCCAAATGAAATCACACCAAAGCCCCAAAGAATAACGCACACTGAGGTGACGCTAACTTAACCCCGTCACGAGACTCAGGGAGGCACCCTCCTAAAGAAATCGGGTAATGGCCACGATTATCGGCGCTGATCCTAAATAATAAATGTCCGGGCATTGTGTGTGTGAACTGTGTACCTATTTTAAAAGCGAGGGCGACTATAGGTTTTATCGCAATTTTATTTCGGCAAAGGGGACGAGATTTGTGACACGGCTCGTTCGGGCGCCGTCGTGACAGGTGCGATTTATTGTAACACTAACGTGTGTTACTGTCACTCTTATCTGAAAAGACATGTTGAATACATTGATATCCTCATGGGAAATTAAATACAAATTCACCCCACAGTGTTTATCAACAGCGCAACATTCTGTTACTCTTTATCGAGCTCCGATCTGATGTGAAGTTTCGCTTTTCGTTACAAAGCAAAATTTACTTCGGGGCCACAAAGCAAAACATAGCTTCCATTAAGACGAGCAAAAACGAGGGCTTGGAGCTCGGGGCTCCTCCGGGGCGACAGGCGTCAGCCGCAGCTCGGCGCGGGGCGTCGCGGTCGGTAGCGGCCTCGCCTGCTCACCTAGCTATCGCCACTATCGCCGCCGTTCAGCTGATAATGGTTGAGATAAACCAACCACCGCTAAAAGCAAAGCTCCTACCGAGACTATTTACGAGGAGGCTAAGATCCGCTCCCGATGGGTTTAAGAAACCGAGGGATTTAAGAATTCTGCGGAGACTCTTTAGCCCGGGATTTAAAGAAATACGAGTTTATTTATGACCTGCAATTCTAAACCGTATAATCGACAAAACCGAGCGCGGGTCAAGCGGCACACAATAGGACTGTTTTCAATCCGCCCCTCACGGATTACCTACCGTCACCGTTATTTATAGATTCCTCAGTTTGTCCTTAAATACTCCGGTATTTCTGTGAATCAGAAAATATATGGCCCCCGTCTTTTGATATTGTAGGGGACATTTGCTATCTACGGCGCTGTTACGTTTGTCCTGTTATTCCGTAAAATTTATGTTTCCGAAATTAAGCTGTCTTTTGGAATCTTAAAAATTCCTTTGCGTCCAATAAATTAAAAAACTTCAACTTGAAACATCTTTTAGCCATATTTAGTATAACGCGACAACTCCATTTTATATTCCAATAAAATAGGTAGCGGTATAAGCGAAATATGAAATGAAATGGTTTAAAATTCTCAAGCTGTGATATAAATTAGAATTGAAAACTGTAATGGCTGGCATTTCTTTCCTACTGCCAGTTAGCGTCCAAATCTAGACAAATTGAACGTGGCAGCTGGAAATAGTTAAAATTCTCACAATTTATTTCAGGATTTCCGCTGAAGTTCCAATACGACGACGGAGGTGTCGGCGTGATCTGTTTCAATAAGAGGGAGATTGAGAAAAAGTCGGCGGTGAAGTCGGTGGGGCGGTTCAACTGTCAACACTTGTTTTGGTCGTTTAGAGAGTCCGCGAACAGTACATTCCTCTCCATTAGCTGTGTGTAATGTGTGCGAGGGCTCAGCGCAGACCCGGCCGCCGCCGCCGCCGCCGCCGCCGCCGCCGCCGCCGCCGCCCGATGTCCAGCGCGATATTTATTGCGGGTCAAACGCGCCGGACAATATTGTCTTATCCTCCCCTTCCGATCGCCCCACCCCCACGTCGAGCTCGCGCCTCCAATACAGTTACATATTGAATACGTGATTTCCTACTAGGTACTCAATGCTTCTATTCTTGTTTGATATCGATTATTTCAAACGGAACAGTAAATTGTGTTTTTCAACAAAAAGTTTTGTCATGGCGTAGTTCAACGTTCAACAAAGTTGTAAAGAAGGATGAGCGTTACTTTTCGTGTTATTACAAAAAAGTTAGACGCTTTTAGGCAGTGTTTAAAATATTTTTCTATATGTTTTGATGCTGTCAAAAAGCTGTAACTACGTCCAAGTTTTTTTGTAATAACACCTTTTATGTTTAAAAAAAAGCTCTAAAGGTGTTCATCTGGTGTTCACGAATGTTATATTTTAAAATTGACACAAACTTTAAGCTCGTCACATGTTCTTGTCGCGGAGTCAACTAATAGATGACAGGAATAGATGACAAAACGTCTTCTTATTAATTAAAAAACCGATCAATGCGAGTAAGTTTGTCTCACCAAGGGTTCCGAAATATTCCTAAACTTGTAATTTAAAAGGACGCTTCTTGCCAAACATAATCTAGTCCACGGAAGTTCACTGAGAGAGAGAGAGGGTCATAAACAGCCGTATCTTTTTTTAACGTTAAGTTAGGAGTCATGTGACGCCGGCTTAGAATAGCATCACCTATTTTTAACTTATGGGTGTCGCAAAAAGCGATTAAGGGATAGATTTAACCAGAAAATAGACAGCCTGTGAATGCAACATCTTACACTGCGATCACAAATCTACCTGCCAAACGTGGTGAGAACGGCAATATCCCCCAGTGGGGGGAGGTTAGAAGTAAGAGCTTGATTTTTTAAACTACATTCGACCGTGATCCTTATTTTAATTTCAACTCGATATATTTACGCATTCGCCGAACGGACGGACAACCAAATGTACGGAACCAATATAAGTAGTAATAGTATTGGTTTAAAGAAAAAATATATGAGCTTTTATCTACATCAATTTCACAGTTTCACTTTCATTTACCCATCTAAATTATGTTTTTGATTTTGTTTCTATGTGTATCTGCATAAGTTTCAAGTTGCAAGTTTTTATTTTAGAGCAGAATGTGATACACAACCTTCGTTCTTTCCTAAAAACTGTATGTGTTGTTTTGGGAGCGGAATCTCCGCCGTTCCCGGGGTTTAGAGTAAAAGGAATGGTAATCGTCCGCGGCGGTGAGAAATGTTGTATCGAGTAGTTCGATTAGGGCGACTGCAGCCCTACGGGGACCCATCACGACACGCAGCCACGACTCCGAGACTATTCGCAGCCAGTATCTCTACAATTTTGGTGATTGAACTATTTGTTTTTATAAACGTGATTTACTTTTATAGCTTCGCAAACTGGTTACTAAAATGTATCGTACTGACACCATAGGTAAATAATAATGAGTTTGAATTTTGATAGTATGCTATTATTGTGTATACCTTCCTAGCACCTAGAAAACATTGCTGGCAACCAGAAGAGTCAGAAATCTTTTCATGTCATGATTGCTTGTCTATTTTTGAACTGTAAATTTTGTTATTTATTCAGATTCGATTCAACTAAAATTTAAATGAATAATAAACATCTCGTCACATTCTCTACAAGTTCGAATACGCCAGTACTGCTTGTCCTTTTTTGAGTGAATTTCGAGAGAAAATTAGCTACACTAATTTATACACTATACAATTTAACAAATACGAAAAGAAAACGCATCTGAACGAGTTACAAATCGCGGTTGATGCATACGTGTCCTAGTCCGGGCGACGCTCACGCGGCTGACGCGCGGTTGTCGTGCGGTTGTCGTGCGGTTGTCGCGCGGCTTGTCCCGGTTGACCGCTGCTGTAATGACGTAATGAGTGGGCGGACATCATGAAACAATGATGTTACTGGACGCGGGTCAATTGGCTTCGTAATTTGTAGTTGTCACTGTGAATTTTAAACATCCTGTGAATAAATCTATGGGAACAGCAAATTTAACGCCAGGCATACGAGTATCAAGCGCGGTAATTAGTTGGTTTATTTTTGGTATAAATCGATACATATGTTCCACGAGACCTTGTTTAGACATTTGAAGTAATTATGTTTTGTATGAATAAGAATTTTAGATTTATAAACTTTTTTGAAATATCTACCTACGCACAGTAGTACTTACACAAGAAAAAGTGGTTATATTTGATCTCAATCACACATTGACTTAATTTTTATCGCAAATACACACATGATTGCTTGTAAGTTAGTTATTGTTGCTTCATGCGCCATTAATTTATTTCAAGAACCGTTCTTTTTACACAAAAGACATGACATCAAATATCAATCTTCTAGAAGTTTCTCGCAAATCGGATGATGGTGTTTCCGGTACCAAAACGCCTTTTGCAGTTTCTCTGCTTTGTACTTCCCTCTCCGGCCGCCGGTTGAATATCCGAGCACCTACACTAGCCCTCTTGTGCCCAAATAACAAGGCACCGAGCGTTCACAGCTGTCAAAGGATTGCAGATATAACTGGCTCAAAGCATGTTGCTATCAGGTAAGGGCCAAATGTGTATGCCTGAGGTTGATTACACCACACGCTGGCTAAAAGCGTACTTTACTTAGTATTGATATGAACATTTCACTCCGTGTATCCTTTTGAAGCAAACAGTCTTCGTGTTACAGCAGTTCCTTTTGGAATCCATTTTAGCTTGTACCCTACACTCACACGTGACAGGAATGTATGTCACCATCGCGAACAGTACAACGCAGGAGTGATGGTACACACTCACACCTGTAACCTCCTACTCCATATACTTTCAATGCGGTTGTATTATTTAATTTTTCCTTACATGTAAAAAGAAGTAACCATTCAAGATCGAGAGCCAAATAAAAAATTTAAGCCAATTTAAAATATTATTAATACTCTTGAGGCAACTAGTTTCAGCAAACTTTTTGAACGCCAAGCTCATTAACATTTGTGCTTCACTGAGATAAAATTGTGGTTCTAGATTCTAGTTTAAATTGGCCAACACAAAACTACAGATAAAGAATACTGAATGCCTACCATTTATTTTAAATCGATTTGTTATGTTTAAGATTTTAAATAAATTAGCAAACACAAAACGTTCACCGTTTCGTTACCGATTATTTATAAAAATTAATAATCGGTAAAACGATGTCTTGATCGCGCCGTAGATTTGTAGCGCGACTGATACCGGCTCCTACACCTGTGAACCGAACTTTGTGAGCCGTAAACAGATCAAAACGATTTGTTTGGGGCACCAAGTGTTTGTTATCTACTGTTTGTTCGCCCAGAAAATTTGTGAAGACGATTTCAGGAGCCTGAAACGGAAAATTACAGGTTAATCAAAATATTTGTAAAAGCATTTTCATTGCTGAACGTGGAATTTCCGAGAATATTTGTAGGTGAAATTAAATTGAACGAACATTCTTCACAAGATTTTATATTAATTGCTTACCTAAATTCCAAAGCCTGGAAGGCGGGCGGTTGATTGGGCTGTAAGTTTTGCACACGTGTAAACAGAAAAGACGCAGTAATAAATCAAACAACACCCGTGACGAGAATAATGCAGCGACGCATTCACGGAGCAAGCTGTGAGCGCTGTGTAGCGGCGAGCGCAGCACGCAGCGTGCGTCTCTCCCTGCACTCTCCGCCTCTCCACGCTAACCGGCGATTGAACGACAATTAAATGGCGAGTGACGTTACGGCTGAAACTAGAGCACAGGCAAAAAGCGTCGCATACGATGATTCTGATGATCGTGACGTATTTTGTCGGCTGCCCTTGCATTTAATGAATCATTCATATTTGACTTGAAATGATTCATTAAATGGAAAACTAATTGATTTTAGGTTAGGCTACTGACAATTAGAAAATAAGCTCGACCGTGTGATGCCGGCTTAAATTGTCGTGTAGTGGTCACTATAGTAAAACACGATTTTTCTAAAACGGCCCTCGCATATTTGTCAAACGAGACGATAGTAACCGTATTTTACGGCCGTTTACTCTCTGCTTGCCCCGCAAGAGATAAAAGTGGGATGTGTGAATTTTTGCTAAACTTTTGATGAACATTTGTGCACTAGATACACCGATACATCGTTATAGTAATTAAGTCTTGCAAACCGTATTTTATTTAAATAATAAACACGTCTTTTACTATCTTCTACTTCTAATTAAAAGCGTGAGCCAGTATTTAATTTATAGGAAAATCACTACGTATTTGCTTTCTCTGAATATTATTTCACTCTTGTACGAGTTAGCTCGACATTATTGTAAGATCCTTTATAATAAGACTCTGTATTCATGCGATTCATACAAATGCGATGATCGCGCACTAAATTGTAACCATGCATTACTATATTCATTATGCAATTTACTTCAGTGTGAACATTAAACGCTCTACGGATCAGACGCATTTATTTATTGTGATTTTCTTTCCGTATAACAAACCAACATACAACATAAATTAACATCAACATAACATTAAATGAAGAAATCGCTCCTTCATTTTGGTCCTTCGAGCCGGATCTCGAAGGACAGTGTTTTTTGTGTCGTATACTGTGGTCTTGCGATCGGTCTGGTAGGCCTCCCACCAGCGGGTCTCACCTACCGGATTTAGAAGCGCTTTACGATAGATTACGGTGCGGCAAAAATACACGTGTTCCTGTGTTCCGGCACTACATACATCTATGCTCCACTGAGTATTAACTAACATCAAACAACCTCTGACATCTGCCTGAACATCCAACATTTCAAAATTTGAATACAACTGGATTGCTTTCGTCATGGAGCAACTTCTCAAACGACAAAAGGAGATTGACAAGAGCATCTTGAGGATAATCAGGAACTTTAAAAAGGATCCTGCCGATCGAAAAACTAGCAAGTATCTAAATACTAGAACCGAAGCCTTACAAAACTTGTGGGGTGAGTACGAGTCAAATGATGAGCTTCTACGGGACGAAGAAGATCAATCAGCTGCTTACTTTGTAAACAAATCATATGAAGTCCTAAAAGAAGAGTACGTCGCTGGGTTGAAATTAATTAAAACCACTAAACCAGCTGACAAGACCAACGACAATGACGGCGATGATGGTGCTGAAAAATCAAGTTCTGAAGATGACAAAGGATCACCCTCACGATCTGACGAGTTACTCAGTCAGCAGAAGACCAACTTTCGTGCCTATCAACGCGTCATAAAAAACATTAACATCGAAAATCTCACTGAAGGCTGGGAGATTAAAGATAAACTACAGATGCTCCAGACACGCTGGAAAACTGTGGATGAACTACACTGGAAGATAGACAATTTGCTAGAAGGAGATGATCCTGTTTACGAAAGGGAATTCTCTCAACATGAACAAATATACGAAAAAACTAAAACTGAGTTACATCGTAAACTGAACTCTGTACAACATCAACAGGCCTCAACACCACACATCGAGCTCCCAACATTCGCCGGTAACTATGCTAACTGGCCAGCTTTTTTGGATCTTTACTGCGAGGCGATACACAACAATCCTACATTAAACAAATGCCAAAAAATGCAGCACCTAAAAGGCAAGCTGAAAGGCGAGGCTGAACGGTTGGTTCAACATTTAAATATCTCAGCAGATAACTATGATACTTGCTGGGATATTCTGAACCGCAGATATAACAACTTACAACTACTATTTACAAAACTTATGCAAACTTTCATGAACCAGCCAACTATGCAGAAACATACTGCCTATGAAATCAAACGACTTCATGATATAAGCTTGGAAACAGTGCACGCCATCCATAACCTTGGAGTCGATACTTCAACCTGGGACCCGATTTTGGTGCACATCGTTACAGATAAAATGGACCCAGAAACATATACTGCATACATGGATGCACGTAAAAACAAACGTGACCTCCCTTCGTTCGAGGAAATGATCACCATCCTTGAATCAAAATTCATCGCTTTGGAACCTTTGAACAAAAAAGGAAAACAGCACAAACAAAACATCCCTGCAAAGGAAAATGAACCTAAATACAAAGAAGGTGAAAGGGAGTTAAGAATCAAATTCGCTCGGTCATACAAAACTCATGCCGAACGTATATGCCCACTATGCCAGACAAATGAGCACGTTCTACTTACATGCAAAAAGTTTTTAAACATGACACCAGAAATGAAGGTGAACACAGTAAAATCCATGTCAGTGTGTTCAAACTGCCTATTCTACCACAAGAACACTTGTAATTCAACAAAGAAATGCAAGGTCTGCAATAACTCGCATCATACTGTCCTACATGAAGTATACGACAAGGCGGCGTCGAATAACCAAGAAAAGCCGATGAACTCGCAACAACGCAAAACATATCACGTGGCGGGAAATGATGATGAAACAATGCTCGCTACGATTGAATTGAACATACGATCAAAGGATGGAACATTTGTGCAAATGAGATGTCTTCTAGACCCAGGATCTCAAATCAACTTAATAAGTGAGTCAGCTGCTCAACGCCTCGGACTCGAGAGATTCAAACAAAAAGCAACAATCTATGGCATCGGTACAAAACCTATCCACAGCAATGGAGCTATACAACTAGTTTGCGAGTCAAGTTATAGCAATTACACTTTCTTAACAGAGGCTGCTGTAGTTCCTCGGCCTAAATTAATCGACAGTTTGCCTAACAGCACATTTGAGAGGCAACCCTGGGAACATCTACAAAGCATACAACTTGCAGACCCCAACTACAATATTTCAAGACCGGTGGATCTTCTTCTAGATGCGAAAGTCTACGCACAAATTATAGTGGATGGACTGCTGCGAGGTCCTGCCAATGCCCCAGTTGCCCAGAGAACACAATTAGGCTGGGTACTGTTTGGATCACAAAATGTTAATGCAAAAACATTCAACTGCCACGCAGTACTTAACAACCTCGAAGAAATTTTGCTATACTGGGAAATGGAAGAAATAACTCAACAAAAAAGTAACATGACGCCCAGCGATGAATATTGCGAAACATTATACAAAAATACAACAACACGGTTGCCCGATGGACGTTATGAAGTAAAGCTACCTATGAAGCCTAACTTTGAAGAGCATCTGGGCCCATCTAAACCGCGAGCGGTGGCCCAATTTAAACAGCTGGAAAAACGTTTTTCTAAAGACTCACAACTATACAGTCAATATAAACAATTCATTGACGAGTATAAAGAACTTGGACACATGAAACCATGCACCGCGCCGCGAGAACCGAGTTGCTACCACCCGCACCATGGCGTTATTAAACCTGATTCACTGACTACAAAACTGAGGACAGTGTTTAACGCATCCTGTAAATTAGCCACAGGATACAGCTTAAACGACCTTATGGAGGGTGGCCCTAACTTGCAAAAGGATCTGCAAGCTATGCTTTTACTATGGAGAAAATTTGCATTTGTCTACACTGCTGACATTGAAAAATTTTATCGCCAAATATTGGTCAAAGAAGAAGACCAACACCTCCAAAAAATTGTATGGCGCGATTCGACTTCAGATAAAATACATGACTATCAACTTTGCACCGTAACATACGGAACCAAGGCCGCGCCCTACCTAGCGCTGCGAACAATCCAACAACTGCTACAGGATGACGGCGACAAGTTTCCGCTAGCTGTAGATATACTCAACAAACAGCTGTTCGTAGACGACTTGCTCGGAGGTAGCAACAACATTGAAAACGCTATAGAAGCACAAAAACAAATCACTAACATTTTAAAGGGCGGCGGTTTTAAATTGCGAAAGTGGGCTAGCAACAACAGCAAGCTCCTTGAACATTTACCACCGGAGTTAATAAGTCAAAATATGTTTGACTTCAAACACGCCGAAACAAACAAGACACTTGGTCTATCATGGAATCCGTGTACCGACCAATTCTCATTCCAACGCTCGGTACATATGAATGAGAAAGCTGAGTGCACAACAAAGCGAGAATTACTATCGCACATATCGAAGCTATTCGACCCGCTCGGCTGGCTGTCGCCGGTCACAATACAAAGCAAGCTCATATTCCAAAGGGTGTGGACTTTGAATCTTGATTGGGATGACAAGCTACCACTGGATGTACAACAAGAGTGGGACACTTTAAAACAAGAACTACCTGAAATAAATGAGATAAAAATCAATCGATGGATCGGAAACACCGAAAAACCTATTGAACTCCATGGGTTCTGCGATTCCTCGGAACGAGCCTTCGGATGCGTCATATACTGCAAGTCCATGGGCAACGATGAGAATGAACAACCAGTAGTCAGACTGATGGCAGGAAAAACAAAACTAGCGCCACTCAACAAAGTAGTTTCATTACCGCGCCTGGAACTATCAGGTGCATTGCTACTAGCGAAACTTATGGCAAAGATTATAGATTCGCTAAACATACAGAAGCAACAATTTACAGTACATGGCTGGACGGATTCAATGGTCGTCTTGGGATGGTTAAAAGGCGACATAGCCCGATGGAAAACTTTTGTGGCCAATCGTGTCTCGAACATAAAAGACATCATGCCATCTTCTTGTTGGAACCACGTTAAGTCTGAAGAAAATCCCGCAGATTGCGCAAGCCGAGGAATCCTACCATCTCAACTTAAGTCTCATCCTCTTTGGTGGGAGGGCCCAGAATGGCTAAAAAACAACAACACTCCAGAAGATACACCTATGATAAACATTACGCTACCAGAAGAAGAGAAAAAACAAAGAGTCTGCCTCGCTGTCAACAATACACAAAACACTATGATTGAGGAACTTCTGGATCGTCACTCATCTTTGCAACATGTGACGCGCATACTCGCCTGGGTGTCGCGTTTCATTCACAACGTACGACACACTGATATCAGACTATCAATGAACTTGAAGGTGACTGAAATACAACATGCGCACAACTTGATCATTAGGGCTGTGCAAAACAAACACTTCAGTCAAGACATAGAACAACTCAGAAATAAAAATAAATTGCATCGAAAAAGCAAGATTTTAAACTTGAACCCTTGGATTGATGACGACGGCATAATGCGAGTCGGCGGAAGACTGTCCCAGTCCAACTTAAGTCATCAGAACAAACATCCTATGATTGTCCCGAACAACGACCGATTGAGCTCTCTACTGATCAACTGGGCCCACCGTACAACACTACACGGTGGGGCGAGATTAACATTAACTTACCTGCGATCAAAATACTGGATGCTTGGTGGTATGACTGCAGTCAAACGACAATTGCGAAAATGCCCAACATGTGTGAGATTCAAGGGTATCAGCAAGAACCAACAGATGGCTGACCTGCCAAAGCCACGAGTTACCCCGTCTCCTGCTTTCGCCCACTGTGGCTGCGACCTGGCTGGACCTGTAGATGTCAAGTCAAATAAAGGAAGAGGAATTGCTACAACAAAGGGCTACATAGCAATTTTTATTTGCCTAGTCACCAAGGCAGTCCACATCGAACTGTTGTCCGATATGTCATCGATAACATTTCTGGCTGCTTTCAAACGGCTATGCGGACGTCGAGGAAGACCTCGCCACATGTACAGCGACTGTGGCACTAACTTTGTCGGCGCGGCCCGTAGTCTAGAAGAAGAACATAAGAAAGCATTGAAACATTACCTGGAGGCATCTGTGATTGATGAACTGGCAAACAAAGAAGTTCAATGGCACTTCAACGCGCCGTCATGGCCAACGGCAGGCGGGCTGTGGGAGTCAGCTGTAAAACAGATGAAACATCACCTGAAACGAGTGCTGGGTGAACAAAAACTAACATATGAAGAGTTTACTACTCTTCTAACGCAAATCAAAGCTTGTTTAAATTCAAGGCCTTTGGTTGCATTATCAGACAGCATAGAAGACCTAGAATGCCTCACTCCTGGTCATTTTCTAACTGGAGACCAAACATTGGCACCACCACTCACACAAGAGGTGGAAGAGATCAGCCTAAAGACAAGATGGAAGCTAGTAGAAAAGATGTACAAGGAATTCTGGCGAAAGTGGTCTACAGAGTACCTTCAAACCTTGCAAACACGAAGCAAGTGGCATTACTCGGACAAAGATCTTCATGTTGGTGACCTGGTGATCATAAATGAAGATAACATACCTCCTGCGCGATGGCTCATGGGAAGGGTCATCCAAACCCACCCAGGCAGCGACGGTCGTGTGCGCGTGGTAACTCTGAAAACGAAAAACAGCGATGGAGTAAAACGCCCTGTCAACAAACTTATACCCTTACCTGTTGATCCGGAACAGAAACCTGCGCTACATATGCTAGAACAGCAACCTGAAACAAAAAATGAAACAAACGCTAAAACAAAACCTAACACAAAACGAAAGAAGAAACAACGTAAATGCTTCAGTACGTTATTCAACATAGTTTTCGTACTGTTTTCATTCTTCTCAACTGGGATCTGTGACAACACTACAAAATCGATGAAGGTGACAGCCCTACACGAAAAAAAACCGCTGTACTTTGATAAGATCGCAGAGATGCAAGCTATACAGGATGAGTGGAAGATGGTTGTATACTACAATTTAACCAATTACTTGCACAGTTTGGCAAATATCGATTACTATACAAATATCGATTACTATACAAATATACTGGAGGACTTATGCAAAAACGAGCCAGCATTCAAATTTATAACTTCTCAACTGCGACATGAAGTTACTGAGATAAAGCACTATGACATGATGCTCAAGAACTACCACGGAAGACGATCTAAACGAGGTCTAGTTGATGGAATTGGATACATAGCGAACGAATTGTTCGGCGTCCTTGACGGAAGATTTGCCGAAAAATACGATCAAGACATAAAAACAATTCAATATAATGAAAACCATCTACGTGATTTGTATAAACAACAAACATCAGTCATCGAGGGAGAATACAATATTTTAAAAAGACACGAAGATATGATGACTAAACAATTCGCCAGTATTAGTCAACAAATAGCGGAACTGAACAACTGGATACAGGATGAACATAGAAAGGCAATGTACGTCACTGCAGCTACACTTACGGCTAACCTCATCATCAATAACTTACGTCGAGTTCAAGACGAGCTACTTGACCTTGTGACGGATGTACGCAGTGGACACATAGACAGCCATCTATTATCACCAGAAGAGTTTCAGAGTCAGCTGAACATCATAGCAGCTCAAATTCCAAATGACATAACATTACCTTGTGTGAGCGGCCAACAAGAATGCATACGTGAAATGTATAAGCTATCCAGAGTACACGTCAGAGTATTGAACTTCCTGATTTTTGAGGTCAAATTACCACTGCTTAGCATCGAGCCTTATGAACTGAATCGGGTAATACCTATTCCCCGAATCGATTACCAAACATCAAGAGCAAAATACATAAAACCTACAGCAAAATACTTAGCACTGAATCTCAAGAAAGACATGATAATACCTTTGACAGAAGAAGATGTGCACGCGAGCTGTCTAACTTTCACAGAAAAGAAATTATTATGTCGAATCAACCTACCTATACATACAACAACAAAGGCCTTATCAACACTCTGTGAAGCGCAAATTATCAACAATAATGAGATTATATCAAGCTGTGAATCTATAGTCAAGGCATGCTACGACGAGTGGATCATGTTACACAGCCGCGCCGCTTGGCTGTTTACTTGTTGCCAGCAACGCACTATACGCGTTTTTTGTAATGATGCAATTGTGACGTCTGAAACTTTACACGGCACAGGCATTGTAAACATATGGCCTGGATGTATGTTAAAGGGAGAAAACATCATAATACATTCACCTAAAACATACAACACAGAACTAAAGATAGAAGAAAACGAAAATTACTTGTACTTACCTGAGTCGGGAGTCAATGACATTCTGAAAGAAATCAACTACACCTACGCTCCTGAAAATCATACACAACAGTTTGAGCATATACAGAGTCAAATCAAAACAATAAAGGCCAGTCAAGAGAATCTTAGCACACTCAGCAGTTCACATGACACTCATCATTATGTCACCTATACATTTATGAGTATATGTGTACTGGCTACTATACTATGGGGAGGCTACAAAGTTAAACAGCACTTGAGACAACGACGTCCTGCGGAACCAAAAACAACTATCCTGGAATTGCAACAGACTGTTTCTACACCTGCACAGCGAGCCAGAGACGAAACAGACCATGAATTCTATCGGATCAGCACCGAAGATGACATCGAAAGAAACATCGACAAGACAAATAAGCGAGTCAACAGATCAACGTCAACCCGGGACACGAAATAGAATTAATACTATTGCTTAAATATTTACAGTTTCTTTATACATTGTTCTATTTTGTTGTTCTTTTCTTAAGTCGGGAGTATGTACGAGTTAGCTCGACATTATTGTAAGATCCTTTATAATAAGACTCTGTATTCATGCGATTCATACAAATGCGATGATCGCGCACTAAATTGTAACCATGCATTACTATATTCATTATGCAATTTACTTCAGTGTGAACATTAAACGCTCTACGGATCAGACGCATTTATTTATTGTGATTTTCTTTCCGTATAACAAACCAACATACAACATAAATTAACATCAACATAACATTAAATGAAGAAATCGCTCCTTCACTCTTCTATCGTAAGATGCTCGCTCAAAAGAAAATAATATTTGGAAATTGAATCTAGAGAAATTCACCGGCGAAATTGTGAATTTTTATGCTGAATCAAATATTAACTCAATCTGGAGAACTAAAACATGTGAAATTGTGTAGGTAAAAGTTTCAAGTATCCGTTTTTAGGGGTCCATACAAAAAAAATGAAAAAACGGATCTCTTGTAGGATGACTTTGGTGTCCATCTGAGAAATGCTGCCAGCCCTTCTCAACGGTCACCCGTTGCAACACCTATACATAATTTATACCTAATACCCAAGAGCTTACCTTTCTCGCTTACAACTACATGAAGCAATTTGGAAACGCAAGGCATTGTGCAGAGAGGCTCAGTGTCGTATTAACACCAGACGGGGTTTGTTAAGCCTGACGCATGTGTGACACACGCTAACTGGGCTGCCCACTAAAACAGTTTACACATGTGTGAGAAAATTAGTTATCCTTCTTTTGGTGTCGAGTTTTTTTAAACCGCCTACCACTAGTAGTAGGCCTCTGACATGGTTGTTTAACGACCCCCTAAATATCAACTGTGCACTCAGCCCCAACGTGAATCGAACTCGGAACCTTTGCGTCGCCACATTGGCCGACGAGTTATTGAATTCACAGCACTAAAAGTGAATATTTTTAAATTGTAATGCCGCATGGAGTATGGCTTACCTCTGGGCGAACGTAATAATGCTTTGTTCAAATTAGCAACAGTGTTCTTCGTGAATCGTTCATGTTCTTCACTGGAAAAACTACCGTCCACGCTCCGTAGTCACAGCATTTAGTAAATACACTACAATCGGGGCATTGATGTGGCTGTTGTTGAGCAAATTTGAGATTGCCTCTATTATGGATGCAGGTGTTTGTTTGCACATTCACGAAATGGATGTATGTTGTTATTACGAGGGAGCTGCGAATGGCGAGCGTATAATGAGTCGAGTAAACAATCAGTACCGAGTCAATTATTCAGCGACGCAGAAATGGACGCAGAGTTCAGGAGAGTAAAGTCAGCTATAAGCAATCGCCTCGGCAGGCGTAGCGTTGGACGATTTCCGGCTAGATGGACCGATGACTTAAAAAAGGCGGCTGGTAGCGACTGGATGGCGAAAACGAGAGATCGTGCCCTATGGCGTACCCTTGAGGAGGCCTACGTCCAGCAGTAGACTGCTGTAGGCTTATGTATGTATGAAGCTATTTAAGTCTCCTGTACCTTTTGATTTCTTAATAAGAACAGAAAAAGATGGCATAGTGGGCAATAGATAGGAAGACTGATGCTGCGCCTACGCTATACGTACGTATTTTTTATTCTAAAAATCTCAAAATGTGCTAAAATACCATTTATTTCATTTTATTACGTTCGCTGAAATCGACGAATTGAATGTAGCATGTAAATGTGAACAGTGTACAGTCAACCAATGGAACAATTACACGTCGAAATGACTAACAATTGCGCGGCGTGTTGCATTGCGAGTGCGAGTGCGAGTGGAGCTAGAGGATTTGAGTGCATTACAACAGTGTTTGCTCTAGGGATGTGGATAAAAATCGATTTAGTCTATCGATTTTAAGTAGAAGTTATTGTTGGACGACTCAGTGCCGTAGAGAAAGTGGAAGTTTATCAAGTATTTGCAAAATGATTAAATTTCACAGCATTATTTTATTTAACTTATCGATTATAATTTACATATTCGGTATGATAGACTACTCTTACATTTGCTTTTCTCATTTTAAATTGGATTTTCCTTTTTTTGTTTTAGTAGCGTTTAGTTTTAAAAAACGAAATTAACAAACGATGTCTGTTACAATATTGATTTTTACGTATGAAAATCACATTGCTTGTTTGATAACTCTACCACCGCGCGCTGATAGAATAAGCACTCACTGCAGTTGAGCTATTGTAATGGAAGCTGCTAGATACCCAATGTTTTATTTTACTTTTTACTGTAGGCGTGGAGACTTTGTGTGGTATAGAAAACAAGTAAAGCATAAGAAGCGTCCTCGACAAAAAAGGAATAAAAGATGTCCTTCCTTCCTTGGCTGATTGCTGGAGCCGAAACAACTTCTACGAATGGTACACCCGACTCCGCAACATTTCCGACCATAGACACATAAGAGCTTGAATACTGGGTGTTATAAAATTGCTTTTCACTAATTATGGTTAAGAATTAATCAACCCACGATAAAGGGTCGTTCATCGAACGGGCGACCCGACAAAACGAAGAAGCACATTGATAGGTTTGTCGAAGCATACACTCGGACACTTAAAATGCGTGAGCCGGCCGATTCGTTTCGAAAGAGGGAGTTGAGTTTCTTTTCACTTAAACTTATAAATCCAATGGAATTCGATAATTTGCCTTTAAAGTAACTTTACATAAATAAAATTTATATGCACATTTTTATTTAACTTATTAAATAACGTAAAATGATAAAGATTGTAAAAATACTATTCTCTACCAATCATAGAACAGCTGTACAGTTTGGCAGACTGTAAAAATGTAAGACGATTTATTTTTAAATTTTTCTCAAGTAGTTGTTGAGTAACATGAGCCGATGGATTCCTGACAGAAAAGCCTTGTATAGTTCGTTGTGAATAAAAAGCAGTAGCCGAGCGACAGGACCGGTGACTGCCGAACGACAATTGTAATGGTTTGCCGGAACAAAACCGCCGCGTTTTATCTTGGTCGTATTGTTTAAGCGAACAAAGAACGTCGCATGCTGCTTTACGGCGAACAACCTAGTAGGTACCTCCGTGCGCACTCTTAGGTTTACTACTACTCGGCCACGGGTTACTCTCCTAGTTAGTATATCGGAGAACATAGAGATAAAAGCGTCTAATCTATTTATTAGAATTATATAATGTTTAATTATACTATACTCAATAAGTAAGTACTATCACTTAATAGTAAATGCTCCAAACCCTATTTTATATCAGTCAGTATCTGTGGAAATCAATAAAGGTTATTCATCAAAATAAATCAAGTCGCAATCATAAATCATACCAATAACATGCCCTGAACATCTGGTGCGTGCGCCAACAGTCACGTTCTATTATGCTGTTACACAGTATCCGTATTTTAACCTCATTTCCCAAGAACATGAAGCAACACTCTGGGCAACACTTCACTTGATAGTTTTTGTATTAGTTTAAGCATTTCATCAAAGCGCCGCCGTTTTGTTTGTCCAAGTGAACGAGTGGCGAGAGAGAGCTCATAAAACGCGGGGTGATTACGCGCTGCAAACAGAGTTAGCGCGCCGCCGCCGCCGCTGCCGCTTGCACAGCGTCCAACACTTTTAAACAACTTAAGACGCAACGTCAAACAGCACTTTGTACTTTTATTTGTGATCGCTCCAAACAATCGCAGGAGAAAAACAATCACCGAGCGTCTGCCAGATCCCTCCTTCCCCTCTTCACCTCCCCCTCCGGCATCAGCCAGCCGAGCGCGAGACACTTTATGCGGATCAAGAGCTTTCCCGACTGACACAAATATATACAGGAACAGTTTTCTCTGCAATATCTACTTCTGAAAAATAGGTTTCTCAGACATGCGAAGTATTCGTAATTTTATTGCATCTATCTGAGTACTAGCAAACTTTAGCCGCGAGCATCACGGTTCAACTTTCGCCACAAAGAACAACAGAACGTTAACATTGTTTAAGTCTATCTCAAGCCGTTTTCCGCTGTGTAATTATCTTACCCAGGCAAGTTTTATTAGATTTTCTTACCTGGCATTCTCTTGACCTAAGAAAATAAACATCGTAGCAATTTAAGCTCGAGAGCTTTAAGCTCTGCAATTATCTTCTATTAATGAATCTGAGTATTATATTTAACAAACTGTGCCTAATTTCATTTCAGGCTCTAGAAAGCGTGAAGTTATAAAATCTTTTGGGAAGTTCTTAACAAGCGTCGCCCGTAAATATGTAATGAGGACGGAAAAAAGCTGAAAGTTGGTTCAGCGACAGAAGCGTCGCTCCCAAAAGGGACATCAGTTCAGCCGAGCGCTGCCGAGCGGCGCGAGTGGAACGAGCGGGGCGAGTGGGGCGAGCGGCGCGGCACAGAGCCACGAAGTACGTATTACCTACAAGGTTCATAATCAAATTCCTCATTTCTCGCAATATGGAATTATGGATCAATACCTGCTCTTATTATCTGAGATTAAATTCATTCATCATCCTCAAGGCTAAGATAAAATAATGTTTTACTTACAGTGATGAAAGAATCCTAGCAACGTCTCTGAAAAAATATATTAAAGATATCTTTTGAGATGATGTAAGAAGACCATGCAATAAGTAAAGGGAAATTTCAAACACAATAACGTTTTCTACTTTAATTTTAATTCATCCTTCTCCCAACCGCATTCATTTTAAATGATTCAGCCGCGTGATGAACTACGTTGTTGTTTCGTAGTTCCGTGTGACACATACACCCGCGGTGGGTACCCGGCTGTACCCGGTCGGCGTACGGCGGTAAATTTATTGCGCTCCTGATAGAGCCGCGCTTTATGTCTCCGCGCGAATGCTCGCTCGCTGCTTACACTGCCTCGCCTCGTAGCCTCAGCCGATGTGTGCTTTAAGCTGATTTATACAGCGTCACGGTCGGCTGACGTTGACTCGCTCACGGTTTTGGAGACGATGGGTTATGCTAGTGTTTCTTACAGTGCCATGGTCTATATGACTGTTTGCTTGCTGTTTAGTGCTCCAGCCTCAGTTGATGTGTGCTTTAAGCTGATTTATACAGCATCACGGTCGGCTGACGTTGACTCGCTCACGGATTTGGGAGACGATGGGTTATGCTAGTGTTTCTTATAGTACCATGGTCTATATGACTGTTTGCTTGCTGTTCAGTGCTCCAGCCTCAGACGATGTGTGCTTTAAGCTGATTTATACAGCGTCACAATCGGCGAAATCAGGTGACGATGGGATATGCTAGTGTTTCTTATAGTGCCACAGTCTTTGTCTCCTGCTAGATGCTGCCTCAGCGTCTTTGTATTTCAATTTATTCAGATATAAATATGGATCCCATGAAGTACCTATTTGAAACATGAAGATTGAGCAACATTCCACGCCTAAAAAGAACAATCAATGTTTGAAATTAACTCTCGGTTTACAAGTGTCTATTGTTGTAATTGAATTTGTAGTAAACATGACGAAAGATTATCTTTGTTAATAATTCAAACGCGTTGTTACTGCTAATACCTCGCGTTGATTTTCAATTAAGCCAGATTCCTGACAAAAAAAGAGAGAAGAACCATCGAGGATCTTCAAAGGAATGAAATCCCCTTGACGATGCAAAGTGAAGCGTTTTTTTCTTGAGTTGGGAATTGGATTAGCTAATAGCGAGTTTAGATACGTGGCAGGATCGAACGATCGTTCCGAGACTAGTTTAGATTACGCAGCCGTTGTTAATGTTGCGGAAACAGTGCTTATCGATAAACTATAGTCGATACTTTTTATGTGGCAGTAAAATTTTATTATGTGCCAAACCAACAATAACAACATTATCCGATATAGACCGTATCATTCTGAAATTAACTTGACCAAAACAGGCCTGTTGTTATTGAAAAAATAAGTATTCTAATACATAAAGTAGCTATAACTTTCAAACGCTTGTATATTTTAAATTTAAAAATCTTTTCGATTATCCAGCGATACGAATATTTCGTGTTATCGTATTTTTTCAAAATCCTCTCGTTGAAGGCTAAATATATGTTTCCCTGGTAGCTTAAGAGTGATGTAACGCAGCACTTGCGAAACCCATCATCTCGAGCGGTCAGGAATATGACTCTGCAAAATCCACGTCCAAAGGCATTTGCAAATTCCCTTCAGCTAACAGTTTGTAAAGTATAGCTGAAAGTAGTATTTAAATGCGCTGTTTGAAAATTGTTGACTGTGAGATTCTTCAATAAAGAGCTCTTTAAATTTCGCCGCCACATTGCAGAGAATACCGGCTACTTTTGTAAACAGGCTTAATTATTTAAGGGTTGAATTGTCGGAGCAAAAGAGATATCTACATGAGTTCATCTTTGGTAGAAAAGGGACAACACGAAAAAAGGGTGAAATGAAATTGTTTTCCTTTTTATGAATAGCATATTGTATTGCAAAACAATACGCGGTGTTGTGAGTGGAAACATTTGCGTATTTGCAGTTATTTTTTTAAATTTCGTACTAAGCACAAAGCTGTGAGTTTTAATCAATCATCTTTCGACCTATACATAGGTACCAGTATTCTGTAGAAGTGAATACCACAATAACCTTTAGGAAATAAACTATTTAAACGTTGTAAAGTTATACTTTATTAAAGTAAACAAAGATAGTATAAAGGGACTAATAATAATTAATACTAAGCTAAACTAGACTAAAGTCGCATAAAGTTGCTATTATTTAAACGGATAAAATAGAGTTTAATGAAAGATAATCTAATTTTGTCATAATTGTCACGACCATGCATAACACAGAAACAGATTAACCGGCTGGTTCTACCGTCAATTGCTGGCCTAGTTTGCAGGTGTCACACGGTCGCACATGCGTCAGGCTTATCGCGGCGCTGGTGTTAATACGACACTGAGCCTACCAACACAATACCTTGCGTTTCCAAACTGCCTTATGTCTAGGGAACATTTGTAAATAAAAAATATATTCTTTTATTTGTTTAAGTATGTGTTTTACGAGTTAGAACTCTTAAAGACCGCAGTTTATTTGCAAATGCAAAAGTAACATAAACTGGTGACTCATTTAGAAACTAAAGTGTTCCGCGTTCAGCTGCAAAAACATCTTCAACAATAGCAATTTCCAATAACTTGCAATGTTTACTGACGGCAGATGCAGAAAAACATTAATTTCCTTGCGAGGGGCTGTAAGAGTAAGCGACTACGAGGAAAGGAGTAAATACATGAGGAAACGATCACATTCGAGTATTTACTTCATGTGCGCTTCGGGTGTGGTGCTACTGTTGGATTTTGTTGTTAAAGTAATTCATTCAGCTGTTAGGCGATCATGGACTCATGGATATCTCTCAAACATCTAATTGAAATTGAAATTGAAATTCTTTATTCAATGTAGGATAGTATTATAATATCACTTATTGACGTCATGAACCGTCATTGTAAAAAAAAGAAATTTTTATCACACAATTTTCTTTTTTTATAACAATTTTGTAATGTCCTAATAGAAAACCGGCTCGGGCTGGATAAAAAAATTAAAATCAAGGCACTGCCACGGGGCTGGCCAGGTTAATGACACGGCATGTAACTTTACGCCACCACCATCTGAAAACGATATTTGTTTCAAATTGAAGTCAAGATTTTTAAAGCGTGTAGTTTACATGCGTATAATTAACCGGACCTCCTGAACAGGAAAAACCCCCAAAAAACCTGCCCAGAATTGCTCCTACTCTAAATTAACAATCGTACTAGCCCCTAAGCTACCCTAGCTAATTCTGGAAGTAAAATAAAAATATGTATAGACCAAAAATGGCTACATATATATTTTTTTGTGAAAATTGCAGTAGATAAATCTACCAGTTTCAACTTATAAAATATTTACTTTAAACAATTGAATTAATCACAGCGTTACAGTATGACATGCTATTCGTTTTTGTATCGGAATTTGGAATTTCCTTTCGTCTGACAGGTACTGACAGCAGATGCATCAAAAATACGTGTCCGTCAGTCAGTACCATATTTTTACCAGTCCCATACAAAAAAATTGTAATGCAGTAATTGGCCGCAAAAGCTGCGTTTATAAAGCAAATGCGTAAGAAATAGGATAAATATTAAGTGTCATCTAATCAGATAAAAGTCTACTTATTAGTGCGGATGATAATTATCTTCTAGTAATTTCAATTAAAATGTGCCATTTTTGATCTTAGCTAGGTACATATTTTTTTGCTTTTATGTTCTCTCTCTCTCTCTCTCTCTTTTCGTGTGGGACACCGAGTCGTCCAACGACCCGATGAACCCTGGTGTCAGAGTTTTTCAACCGTCTCAAAACATATAACAGAAAAATTTTACGAGTGTAAGAGTTTGTTTTTCTTTGAATGCTGGGACCAGACCCTTCTAAGGAGATAGTTGAAAGAACTGTTTGTTTTGGGTCTTGTATTTGGCGTTAATTTTATTGTTCTGCTATTCGTTGCATACTTTATTTTTCCTTTGAAGTAACTTTTGTGCTACAAAAGAATTGTGTCTGTGTTGAAAAAGTAAGATTTATAACGCTTACTAGTGTAAACTTCAACCACGTAATTTAAGTTTAAGCTTTTCTATTTTATTTTAAAAATTGATTTAATCTTATTATAACAGATAGAGTACAATATACTCATTGAATCAAATTTGAAAATGTAACAGAAAAGCTTAAACTAAAATTACGTGGTTGAAGTTTACACTAGTAAGCGTTGTACATTCAATCGTATATTCGCGTATACAATATTCAACAAAATATATTTTTTCCACAGTAATAAAATGCCCACATAATTTAAAAGCGTCAATGTTTGGCTCTACGTGTTTCCAATGCAGGCAGCATCTTGCAGTAAATCTCCCTCGGCCCCGTCTTGGGGCGAATATCCATAATATTGACTCTGGGCCGCGCGAGTTTAATAACGGCCTCGAAGGACCAGCGACCCGCCAGACCTCCCTTCATAATGTACCTTCTACTGACATGTTTCCTTTTTATGTATGTATAACGGATCGTCTGCACGGTAGGAATTATATAAAAAGAAACTCAGACTTTACTTTCATTCAGTTTTATTAGTAGGTTTTCTCTACACATGAGTTGACACATATCACGCCTATAATCCCTTGCGGGGTAGACAGAGCGTAAACGGCTGCAAAAACGGACATTTACGCCACGTTTGACAAATATTTGAGGGTCATACAGAAAATTGTATATCGCCATAGTGACAGGTTGTCACCCCTTTGCCTAAAATTGCAATACACACCCTCGAGTCCCTTAGTCGCCTCTTACGACTCCCACGGGAAAGATCTGGGGTGATGCTATTCAAAACCGGCATCACACGGGTTTGTTAAACAAAGTTAAATATAATTATAAAAAAAAATCACAGCTCTTTTTGTGAGACATTAACTAACCATTTATCAAAAAAGTTAAGTTAAAATAAATACCACATTTGCAGTCAAAATTAGTTTCAGTAAGCACTCTTTGAAAATACTGCAGTTAAAATTACCATTATGAAAATCATACACACAGTACTTTACTACATACCTATTAACACTACACGGCTGACTTAGAATATCACTATAATCAGTTTAAATCTAAATTAAATCTTATTATTAAGCCTAGATTAAAAAATAAAGTACCAGGTTAAATAAAAAAAACAAGAAAGTAAGTACAATTTTCTTCCATAAATTCTACGCCTACGTTATCATCAGAAACTAACCTTTCAGAAATTATACATCACAATAAAACAATTTTAAACGGATTAAAGTTGTGTTTAAGTTGTGTTTATTATACATACCTTGTGAACCGTTGTGGCATTTGAATTTTTTATAATTACAAATTCATGCAAAATGTATACATAACGAGCGTCATCGGAAAGAGTCATCATGTTTTTGTATCTGCTCCAGTTTCGGCGGACTGTGACGTCATTGGGCATTTAATTGTCGTTCAATTCAATCGCCTGTCAGCGCAGAGAGCCGAGAGGCGGAGAGGCGCGCGCTGCGTGCTGCGCTCGCCGCTCCATAGCGCTCACAGCTTGCTTCGTCAATGCGCCGCTGAATTATTCACGTCACGGATGATTGTTTACTCATTGCGCTTCGGTGACTAATTGCTGCGTCCGTTCTGCATACAGGTGACGCTTTTGTGAATGTGTGAAAACAGTAGAAGCGATAGAGTAGAATTACTTAACAATTTGATAGAAGTTTGATAATTCATCTGCATTATTCAATACATTAACGAAAATAAACTGTCTCTGGGTCTCTGGCATCTGATAAGAGTACCAACTAAATCTGAAACACAGTTCGCAAATGTTCAGGCGGGACAAAAAGACGATAACACTTTGTGCCCCGAACAAATCGTTTTGATCTGTTTACGGCTCACAAAGTTCGGTTCACAGGTGTAGGAGCCGGTATCAGTCGCGCTACAAATCTACAGCGCGATAAAGCGACGGAGCGACGACGCTATCGGCTATTTATTGAAAACGGTTACTTTGTGTACGGATCCAAACATATAAACAGAGAGATTAAGGTTCAACTAGGTTTAGTTGAATGGTTGCCATATTACTGTTTCGTCTTGTTTTGCATTTTCACCTGCGTTATAATGTTTATACCAAAAGGTATCTACAAAAAACAATCATTTTTTAGAATACAAATCAATTTTTACAAAATATTAACTTTGAACGTTTTTTATACTTATATATTATGTTTGGACTCGTCAGTTTGTTTACTACTATTCTTAAATCATCTCTACGAGCTGAAACGAGTGAGTTAGTCGAAACTTTTTAGTTTACATTCTAAGAGCCAACACTTCAAAGGGTTCAGCAATAATCTTACCTACTCCACGAAAGCCAAAATTAAGTTCAAAAGCTTGCTTCTCTTCAACTTGTGTGCACAAAATATTCAACTGCGCGCCAAAAGTTATGTACTTGGAGGTAATAGGTCTGAGTATGTACCATCACTCCCGCGTTGTAATGTTCGCGACATACATTCCCGTCACGTGTGAGTGTTGCCAGTACCAGTCGATACTCGTGTATCATATTAATGGGTACATGCTCAATTGATATCGATTACAAAAGAACCTGTTGTTACACTAGGCCCCAGTTTGAGCTTCAGGTTCAAAGGGAAATTCACAAAATTGTCTTTCATACAAGCTTATTTGCGGTTCCATTAAATTTCGAATAAGTATTTGGGAAGTATGCCCATATCAGATCCCAATATGCACCGATTCAGGCAGTTATATCTGAAAGTCTTTGATAGTTGTGAAACGCTCCATGCCTTGTTATTTGAAGAGTTCTAGTTTTGAACATCGAAGAGTGATAATAACACATACCTTATACAAAGCACAAAGCTTGCAAGAGGCATTTCGGTCTCGTGACTGAAGTTGAAGACTCATCTGATATCTGAGTCAATTGTGTGGTTGATTTCATGTTGTTTATGAACAAATAATTTACAGCTTTAGACATGTTAATGTAATCTTTGATCATGGCTTTAATATTTTTTAATAATATTGCTGAGATGAATATGCCAATAATAATAGTATAGATATTTAAAGTTTTATCTGGTGTAGTCTCGTAGCCCGCATGAATCAACTCATGACAGAGATTGAAACAATGGATTAAATGTATTCTTTGTAATCGCTGAGCTGATGTTTTGAAAACCTTTCTACTTTAACCAATTCAGTTTCACTATTATCATACTTCGTAGAAATCTCTCAATAATATGTTTGAAAATGCAAATATAATATTTTAAGGGTTATTGAAAAATTACTTTATCAATAAATTGAAAAACTTCATTCATTTCATTACAATAATAAGAGTATAATAAACAGTTTTACTCTATTGTAAATACTTATTTTTATGCCAGTTCTCATAAAAATAGCATATTGACGTAGGCAATCTAATGTAAAATAAACTAAAATTATGCTAAATACACTAAACATACGAGGTAAATCATTTCAGAGCTATGTATTTGTTGGCATTTTGTTTATCCAAGCCTCCGGAAAGTTCATTGACTTGTCTCGTCAAAATCTAGTTGAGTCTGTGAGATTTAATCGCTAATTAATTCGTACCCAGACTCAAGTTATACGTGACTGCCTCCGGCACAGTTTTTGTAGTCGTCGGGTTAAAGACCTTAATACATACATACATATATCACGCCTTTATCCCTTGACGGGTAGGCAGAGCGTAAACGGCCGCAAAAAAATTAGATTTACGCCTCGTCTGACAAACATTCGAGATCATTCGGAAAACTGTGTATCGCCACAGTGACAGGTTGTCCCATTGCCTAAAATTGCAATACACACTCTCGAGTCCCTTCGTCGCCTTTTACGACACCCACGGGAAAGAAATGAAAGAAAAATAGACCTTAATGTCAGTAACAAAACGTATGCTTACCAAATACTAGAAAATCTGGCGCATCAATAATATTACTGAGGTTTCGTTGTTGGTAATTATTGTGCTCAGTACTGAATTCCCCTTGCCCAAGTTTTTACATGTTTTACTCGTGTCTTAGTATTTTTTGTAAGCCCGGCTATGCTTATAACTCAACTCCCTCGTAAATAAAACTTTTCCGCCCTAACACGCTCTTCAACCCATACAGGCCTACGGTGTACGGTATTGAATCGGAGCGGAGCGGAGCAGGTGCGCAACCCCTTTGATAGTTGCGTAATACGCCAGCCTTGTTAGCTCAGAATGCGGGTAGTCCGGGCTGGTGTTGAGCATTATCGAAACACATTCTTTATAATGGGTCTTTTAAATGAGGCCAATCTGTACAAGCCAATATTATCTCGCTTTTAGCTATTCAAACGGCCGACTTATTGTGAGAGGAAGCCAAAACTATTGCGTAGGATAGAGGAA
The DNA here is from genome assembly GCA_027580185.1 of Tuta absoluta. NCBI lineage: Eukaryota > Metazoa > Arthropoda > Insecta > Lepidoptera > Gelechiidae > Tuta > Tuta absoluta. Next base: position 3,191,418 of record JAQAHW010000055.1, on the reverse strand, counting down.
GATGGAAAAGACTTGTTGGGGCCTTTTGTACCAGCGGGGTATATTAGGATACAAAAGAAGAGAGAGCTAGGTGCTTGCTTTGCTAGTTATAAATGCAGATGCCGAATTGCAAAATTGTTCTATCGCATTGGATTGGGTCATCATACAGATGAACAAAGTCATTTCTTGTTCTTTACGAAGGATGAAATCATTATTTTCTGTCTAGATGATTTTATCAAACTTGCTGTTAAAATTGTGTATAGTTTTCAATCATCCATCTTCCACCAGAGCCGTATGTTGGCTAGCACATGAAATTTAGACATTGAACTTACACGAGCTAGCATGCTTTTTCCCCAAACTGCTTTTAACTAATACAACTTCGTGCATTTTTTCATTTCTACCCCTGTAAATGCAACAGTATAAAATTTGTTCCATATGAGTGTTCAAGTCAGTGTCCGACACAAAAAAAGAGAATAAGAGACGTTTTATCAAATGCCAGTATTATTTCTGTTGTATGGGACACATTGCGTGCCGAAAATATATGCCTTTTAGAGAGAGCTAAGCTCGATTCAAAGCAAGCACAGATTGTATTGAATCCGAAGCCTCCATAAATCAGTCTCAGCGAGATCGATAAATATTTACGAACGCGACACGCGGCGCGGGGCGGTCGCGGGGCGAATGTACTGCGGTACAGATATGTAGGTACTTGTATTGAAAAGGCGAGGTCGTAACTCATAGGAACAAAGTTGCAAATGCGTGACCCAGAAAAACATGTCCCATTATTATCATAAAAATGAATTTGTATCAAAAGATTTCCTCGCCTATGTTTATAAATAAAAGTGATTTATTAATAAATTTGGCCACAGCCTATAAAACACTAATTATAAATCTGCATTTATTGCAACATTTCGGCATAAAACGGAATCAAATAAGATGTAGTAGAAAGTAAACAAAAAGTAAGTACTCAAAAACACTTTGTTTCTTTTGTAAATTTTCATGGTTTTCCGTGCGTGTACCGTTAAAAATAACGCACCTATTACTTGTGCCGGGGAAGATACTGAACGATTTTCACAAAATAAAGACAAAGTTAAGGATAACGGAGACTGGACCCGTCCACGAGACGGCTCGCAAGGGAACAATAGCCGCCATAATGGAACTATTTGATAAGACATCCTTCACCACGGTCTCAAGATAACCGTTCTGTTTCCAGTAAAGCCCTAAAATTGATGAGCTTTTTTTCTGCTTACTAGATTGTTTTAACATTTCAAACTCATACACATAATAAGATATTCCTACATGTCTATTGTAAATTGGCTTTCATTCCTGATTGAAATTTAATTTACAATTCATCAGCTGTTGTCGAGATCACAGCTTCAATCGTCGCGAATTCTGCGTCGCTGAATAATTGACGAGGTTCTGATTGCTTAAGCACATGTGATTGTTTACCAACAGCAGTGCCTACAACATCATTCATATTAACGATTCGAACGCTTTAACTGAATTTCCGTATACCCGCATTTCCTGCTTGTTGTTCTTTTGGCGTTGGTATTTGTTCCGCTGCAAAAAAACATTTTCGAAACTAATAGTAAACAAAAATAATGATATTTAAAACATGCGATGCATTTGCATTTTTATTCGTTCACTTCATAGGGGAATTCAACGTTTGTAATGAGTTTTTCGTAATAAAATTATATGAAAGTTATACGAACGCACGTCTAACTATGTAAAAACTATAATGATATGAATCATGTTTTAGTTCAATGAAATGAAATGTTTTCTTTAATATTTATAATCGTTTTAAAATTATTAATTAATGATGAATGCTGCAATATTTTAAGTAATTTAGGGCAGTCGGTAAGTATTTTAGTCTACTGAGAATAAACATTCCAAATCCCTTTTTATTTGGTCTGTCCTATTTGAATACTGTGAAATCCCAAATGGACATTTACAAACCGTTTCGGGATTCGATCCTCCAAAACGTTTTTCCTGTCGCCGTAGATTGCGACAATTTGTGCCGTTTTTTTCATGTGATCCCTTTTTGCGTATTCTTGTGCTGCAAAGACCCGTATTTCCGGACATTCCGGGTACTTTACGACCGTATGTAGTTGCTAGTATGAATACACGACATATGCGTACTGCGGGACACAATGAACAATGAAATGTGGCATGAAATATAAAACAGCGAAGCATACCGTAAAGCGTGAAAAAAATTACGCATATTTGAAAAATGGCTTACAAGGATTTATTGAAGTCTTAATCCCACAATCTCCTGTCTATTTCAGTTTTGAATGGATCACCTTGTTTTAAAAAGCAATTTCTCCCTTTCCAGTGTGGGCGACGTTGAAAAGTTGCAGCGATTTAGTGCGGGGACAGCTTTGCGGCGATTGCGTTCCGTTCAACCCTTCCCTGTAATCTTCCAACGTAACTACAAGCGCGCTGATTGAAACGTTCGCTTTGAATCGCGCTGGCACTACGCCAGTTCTCGGAGAGCGCCGCGTGATCTGCAAATTATACTCCATCGTGGACGTGTCTTCCAGCTGCTGGAGCTGCAGTAGCTCTGGACCTCGAGTGAGCTGTTTTCACTTTCGCGCAAGTTATCAAGTTCGCTCAGTCGTGGACGGAGCGGGAATACTAATCTTAGCGCTGAGTCGCGGACTTAAACGGTTCTTACTTCCACCTAACTGCTTGCTGCAAGCTTGCCAACTTGCTTTATCGTAGGAGTTAGATCGAATAAATTGAAAACTATATCTTTTTTATTTTTTGTTGTTTCCTACTAGTTTTCTATAAAAATCTTAATATTGAGCTTGAAGTTTCCCACAGTTACTTGTGTTAAAATATATTCTCGGAACCATAGAGGAAGTGGATTCAACTAAGCCGAGTAAAGTAAATAAGCGAGACTTTATTATCTAAGGCAGCCGCAAGCAGAGCGTCTCACTAAACAAGATAAGCGGGGTAAGCATTATGGTGGGCGCGGGCGCGGGTAGACGGAACTTCTGAAAGTATTTAACCTCACGATAATAACTACATATGTTACACGCTAGTAGTCACCACCAAAGGGGGTTCTGAGCTATCGTGAGTACTATAAAAATAAAAAATAAAATATCTTTATTTCAGGTCATAAACCCATAGACTTAACGGTACTACATTTAAAATTATGGTATCATGGATTAGAATGGTTTTAGTTATTTTACTACATGTCATACTTACTTAAGTTTATAAATATTTTCTATCTTTCTTCTAATACAATGTCACCCTTTTTTGTTACAAATTGAATTTAAATTACAGAATACGTCGTTACAATAGAAATTGAGATTAAATTACAGAACAAGTCAAAGGTTAATAAAAAGCTATTGCTAAATTACTACATGAACACACTTGCTAAGATGCATCTGCATCCAGTGCTTGGTGAGGTAATTGTCCCATCTACAACCCAATGCTGACAGGATGGTGTTGGTGCTGGCGCGGAGGCGCCCCAGCGCGGCGGCTATGTAATCATAAGTACAATAAAAAACACGATTGAATGCCTCATTTTGTTGAATAATTTTTTGTTCGTCTGCTGATTCGTTCTCAATCATGAAATTTTGTAATTTACACAGAAACTGGTTTCTACTCAACTTTCTTCTAGAATTTTCACTCGATGCCCATATTTATCTCAACACGCTTGTTCACTTTAGACACCTAATTATGCGGACCAGAGCAAATTAAATTAAACGTTGTGCGCTTCAAAGCTTTGTTTTGCTATTTTACATGCAAATGTTATACTTCGTTGGCATACTCCAAGTATTCCAGTACTTACAATCCGTAGGGACAAATAAGAGGGCCAAATAAAACTGTAATGAACGATCACGAGTTACCTAAATAAACATATTGTATTTTTCTTTACTTGTGTTTAATGTCAGACAGTATTTTCCAAGATATCATCATTCATTAGAAAGCGCCTCAGGCTCTTTGGCCGGTCGTATATCAGCAGGCTGGCCCCAGCAAACTATCCCCAACAGCAAACTGCAAACTTTACTTTCTGCGAGGAATGCTGCCGGGACAAGCACTAATTTTACGCTCGGACATTACTGGGACTCGTTTACTTGAAAATACTCGACGTGTAAATACCTACTGGGTCATATAAATTACGCCTGAATTCTCTACGTAGAGTCGCAATTATGGACAAAATGTTAGTTGAAATAGACAAACTTCTAAACGTTTGTTCTTATTTTCAGTTCAATGTAGTTCCTCGGCCAAATACTGGAAAATTACCTCACTGAGTGCTACCAAAGTGCTGTTATGTCTATTGCTGCTATTGTATTCGTAACTCACGACCACAAATCACTAGCAGAAACTTCATTGCTTGAAGAGGAAATAAAATTACGTAGGTAAGCTTTTAAAATTGCAGGGCTTAAAATTAATTTTGTGTAAGCTTGCTAAATGAACCCAATTTATCTTTCAGTTAGATGTGTAAGGATGTTCTTAATTTGTAATTTATTGCCCAAAATTATTTATTTACGTAAGTTAGGCGCAACTTCCACCCCCACCTGTCAAAGTTTAGTAATACCAGGCAATAGCCGCGGAAAAAGTAATTTGCTTTTGATAAGTAATTTAATTTAAACCCCTCCTGTTCGGCCGTTCCTTGTTTTGATGTCGTCAACGAGTTACACGCTCCAACTTGAGGTGGTAATTAAATTATTGTGCCATATAACTCATCGACATGCAATAATACCAGCGATTCCGACAACCGCAGAAACAAAATAACTTATCGCTGGGAAGTTTGTTTCTTATTGATTTCGATAATCAAACACAATAATTGTTTAAAAAATAAAAAAGGAATTACCAACCTAAATGTTGGTAAGTAAGTAATATGTAAGAGCAAATTCCTGTTACCAGACAATGGTCTACATGTCTAGTTCTTGTGATAAACTTGCAAGTAACAAAACGAATTGCAAATAATACATCAAAGAATTGATGCAACCGAGGGTGCAAGAAAGGAGGTATGAGACATTAATCTTATCCTCCCTCCCTGCACTTCACCCTCTATACTTGAAGTCTACATTTAGCAACAGCTTTATTTTCGTTCGCATACACGGGTTGGTGTAAAAGACATGACAATACCTTGGTGGAAGCAACTTCTATCCAAAATTATGAACTACGGGCTATTTACCAGAGTTTGGGAGAAAATGTATTCAAACAGCATGGAACGATCATGTCAAAACAAAAACTCAGCAACAAAAGAAAGTGTTTACAAAAGAATTCCGGGGTCTCGGAAAATTACAAAAGAATAATCCGAGCTTCTCAATACACAGTTATACTTAAAGGATATTTTGTTGAAGCAAACAAATTTGTCTTATTTCTTTGCATTGTCCGGCTTTTCAACTGCACGAAATTGGAAACTCGTATATTACAGTGAAACTTGTTTAACTGAAATCTCATGGTGTTTAAGATTTTTCTTACTTATGGTGGTTTATTTATTCACTGACCCAGATTCCCAATTTGCATGGAAGGATAATTATTATCCTAGATTATTCTATATCTCATTTATAGAGTTTCTCACTAACAGAGGTCAAAACAAAACAATTCATTATTTAAAGAGGTCAATAATTTCCTGTGCGATAGAGACGACGTGATATTAGAAATCTCATTTAATGAGGTCTTAGTTAAAAATTAGGTACTTATTTACAGAGATCAGCAAATATTAAAAAACTGAAAATTCTACTGAAATAAAATATGAATCACTGTCTCAATCACAGAGGCCATACAGCTTCCATAACTGATACGATAATTTTAGTTATGGAGGCAAATATAAAAAAATATCAAAAATAAATCTCAGTTTATGAGATTATTAATTCTCAGTTATAAAGGTAATTCGATGCCAGGAACGGTTGAGTGCATCAGTTATAGGGGTTCCAGTTAACCAGGTTTCACTGTGTTTGTATTATTTAATATTTAAATTGTAAAGGTAGAAATTTTCATAAGTACCCATTACTTTTCGTGTTTCAGATTCATCCTTCATTAAGTTTGCAATCTCGTTCATTGCAATCTCATGAGAACAATAAATCGCACATTCCACACAAACATAGATATATTTTTCATCGAACACCGAGCTGCAATTACTCCTTTGTTGGGGACCAGAGGTTAAACCGGAGCCAAGTAGTAACTCACGGTAGCCGTTAGCCGTTCATTGGCGCTCGTGTGTGGCAATCTAGAGGATTAGGTGGAGCAGACCGAGTCATGGACACTAAACAAGCGGCTAAAGTATCGGCTTGCTTGGATTTACCGTAGCTTCCTCTCGGCTCAGGGGGAAGGCAAGTGACTTGCAGCTCAGGTGCACTATCTCTCGTGTAACTATTCGATACTTGTCTTGAATTAAATATTTATCATGTACAATTGCAAATATAAATAAGACTAGACCTAAATCATTTAAGTGAACACGGATCAAACTCACTGTTATTTTAGTTGCGCGTTATCGCGACGTATTCGGACCAGTCGGTGGTCCTTCCTCAGGCTATGTCGTGATAACGCGAAACAAAAATAACAGTGAGTTTGATCCGTGTTCACTTAAATGAATTAGTTATGTCTCACTTAAGTTTAAATAGTATAAAAGACTAAAGCCTAGGTTTTTGCATGTGTTTGATTTAGGTGCCCCCTATTCAACATCATAACCATATAACCATCAGTTGTGGGACATCCACTGCTGCACGAAGCGTTCTTCTTCAGGCAAAACCGCAATATTTTACCAACCTCATTAATTTATACTAATAGAAGAAGAAATAAACAATTATTCCCTTTTCGTCTTCAAGTCTATTAATATACAAAACAAAGTGACCCAGTTTGGGATGTTTTGGTGTTTGTGAGGAATGGCCGGCGATCCTGGCGACCGGGTCTCGACAGCGCGATTCATAAATCACAGAGTAATGAATGAGCGAGCATTCGGTCCAAAGGGATGCTTGACTATACTAGTACTTTTATATATTCTCACTGCGACTGTACCTACTACATGTTGGTTAAAAATAACCTTTACTTTTAGAAATGTACAAAGTTACCACAAAAAAATCTTCAAGTTACACGTGCCACTGTCCTCTTGCAAAATTAAAAAAGTAGCCCACGATGAAATATTTTGAAAGAGGAGTGTCAGATTTGTCAACAATTTTTAGTATGTGAGATGTAGGTACATGGATACATCAGCCTATTGCAGTCCACTGCTGGACGAAGGCCTCCCCCAGGTTACAACATAGGACATCTCTAGTTTTCGCCATCCAGCCGTTACCCGTCGCCTTTTTTAAGTCATCGGTCCATCTGGCCAGAGATCGTCCAACGCTGCATTTGCCGAAGAGTGGCCTCCATTTTCCATTCGATCCATGGACCGCTGGTAACCACCATGGACCATGAACTACTGGCCCTATAGTTGTAAGTAGAGTGAAATGAACTTAAATGATTTGCCATCGCTTTCCTTTCCTACAGCAAAGTTGTTTGCTGTCCAACAAATCAGAATCGCAATATTCGGAATACTTATTCTGATATCCTGTTTAGTATGGTGTGACTAAGTGTGTGACTCTGACTGTCCGCGTTTCTTGGTGTGCGACGGCATGGCGCGAATACCACTGCGCCCTTGCTGGGAATGCGATGTGTGAGAATTCTATGTTGACTGTTGGATCTTCTGTCGAAAACATTACAGCACATGTATGCATGAGTGTGAATTCCACGCAGGATCAGTCGCACACTCGAGTAGTACTATTGTTCGACTGGGACAAAATTATCTTAGTTGTACTATGACAAATTGGACTATGATTCCACACGTCTTGACATGCATTATCTAGTTAAAAATTATTACATATTAGAAAATATTACTAAATTTTTCAAAACTCATTCATAATGAACATCAGTTGAGCCTTAAATTGAACGAAATAAAAATTATACCAATGCCATTTAAACATACATCAAAAATAAACTGAATACAGGTAAATAAAAAAAGCAATATTATATATTTTCAAAACATAATAAATCCAATAGAGTGGATTTACAATAACAACTGAAAGTATTTTTTAATCTTGAAACACATTCTCGAAGTGAAACCTATTACGAAGAACAAAACAATCCTACTCTTATGTCCTGCTATTGTTTCCACGTGTAGTACTTACGATCGCGATATTCCTCGAGGCGACAGGCGGGCTCGTGTTGCTCGCTCGTGTAATATGACGTCACGTGTCATGTGTTTGTGTCACACACACACACACCTATCAGCCCCCGGCTGATATCACAGACCACCGCCAACTTTCTCCGATACATGTATTATTCAGTTTACATTCATACTCTACATTAACATAAATAAGTGTAAGACTGATGTACCTATTAGAGACGCGGAAAATTTATCAAAATCCTTTTAGAAACAGAATATATAATAGCAGTCATCACTACATAGTAAATTCAATTTCCGTGTCCTTTTGTATGGATGTTAAAACTACGCAACGGATATTGATAATGTTCTTTTAAAGATTGAGTGAGCCAAAACTGCCTTTTGGGTACCTTTTTTAGGTACCTTTCACCGCGAATAGCTTTGTTCCTCCCGAAGAACGGGTAGCAGCGGGTGAAATTGCTGGATGGATAGTCACATATAAAATGCGTGTTCAAATCATAATTCATGAAATTTAATTTAATATACATATGAAATGCAGGGCGCAAAGACTGTGAAGGTAGAAGTTGAGACATCATAAAGGTTTCCATACAAACGGTAAGAGAAAAAACTGTGAGGTAATATGAAAGGACATTAAGAACAAATTTTGAAAATATAGCATACTATACTGTTTCCAGTACTTAAAGTCAAGCAAATTTGGACCAAAATGAAAGAAAATATCGAAATTCGAAGAATTTTTAATGGCGTGTAGAAAGTAAACTACAATATAGTTTTATATGTAAGAATTCGTTATTATTCTTTATATAGACACTTCTACGACGGCGCAGATTACGCGCTTTTTTTCTCACATCGTTGTGTTCAGGGGGACTTTTTGAGTCTTTTGATACCAAAAATTTGCAAAGTAAAATGTACAGAAAGTAACCTTAAAGCTTGAAAAACGGCCTCGAAATGAGGTGATGTTATTCAGTCAACTAATACATACATACATACATAAATCACGCCTCTTTCCCGGAGGGGTAGGCAGAGACTACTAAAAAACTAATAAAATCAAATCAAATCTGTACAACGATAAACGGAGCACGAGAATAAACTAGTTTTCAGAATAAAGACCTGTCCACGAGCTATTTTTGTTTCATCGTTGAGAATTCCAATGACTTTCAGGCTTCTGAGTGATTTTGTTCTATCAAGGGAATTTAGTTGTCTTTACTAGAGTCAAGAACAAACAAACCCAACATAAAAAAGCATATGTATTCGACTATTTTTTCTTCTTACGTAGCAGACTTTAACTGGTTTTATTCCTCAGAGGCGCATAATTCAACTCTAGTGGGACAGACTGAATGCATTGCTTAAAGTAAGAACTGAATTATTTTCTCAGTCGTGCGTTACGACACAGTCTTTTTACTTTTGTATTTTCTTTTAACTCTGGTTATGATTGCTACATAATGCCGAGACGACACAATCTCATCGGGGAACCTAAATTGGCACTTGCATCCACACAAAGACAATACACAGAGTGGATGCAAACCAAGTGGCTTCGGAGCCGAGAACTTCTTAAGTGGGAACGTTCAGCCGGACGTAACCACAGGTAGTAAGCCTGTGCGATCGCCACGAGCTAAGTCCAATACCACATGCATACATACACATATCACGCCTACAATCCCTTGCGGGGTAGGCAGAGACTAAACATCCGCAAAAAACGGACATTTACGCCACGTGCGACAAAAGTTTGAGGTTGTCCAATACCATCCCAAAACAATTCGCACCCCATTTTTTACATGAAGACATATCGGAATAATGTGTTGAGCAGTAAACTCAGTAATATCTCAGTGCTCGCTCAGCGGGCTAGGCGCGCTTGTTTGTTGTTCAGTACATTATTCTTGGTCGTGGCAATATTTGCCTTGTCGTGTGGGTAACATCCATTTCCTCGGCACCCGGCTAAGTCTATGTTGCTGCGAACAGTTTTAGTATCAGCAACTTGGGCGTATACATTCGGGCGCTATATATTTCACTAGTGTGTTGGCTTTAAAATATTAAAGCTTAAATCAACATTTAAATCTTGCAGTTACTTGATAACTTTTGCAGTGTTCTGCAGGTACCATTTTTCTTATTTATACATACACATATCACGCCTATTATCCCTTGTGGGGTAGGCGGAGCGTAAAAGGCCGCAAAAACGGACATTTACGCCACGTCTGACATTTATATTGATATTTGAGGGTCTTTCGGAAAGTTGTGTATTGCCATAGTGACTGATTGTCAGCCCATCGCCTAAAATTGCAATACACACCCTCAAGTCCCTTAGTCGCCTTTTACGACTCTCACGGGAAAGAAATGGGGTGATACTATTCTAAGCCTCAGACATCACACGACACAGCACTTCTTATTTATTACTTCTGAAGAAATATTGTATCGTGGTTGTGATTCTTTTCGTATGGGAAACCGAATCGTCCAATGACCCGATGAACTCTGGTGTCAGAGTTTTTAACTTTGGTGTCACTATTTTAATTTTTTCTCAAAGGAATGATTACCCAGATGATTTGTCAGGCAGGCGACAATCTAGCCGACATTTTCCCCACATTTGCTGACTTAAGCGAGTCTTTATCGTCCTGATCTGGAAACATTACGGCGCATTGGGCCAGGGTCGGCCACAGTAGAAGAAGAAACGAAATAAAATACTAGTATTCACGGTTTCTGTAGATAAATGTCAGCGACTAAGTCCTATGAGTCAAGTGTTAACTGCCAGTATAGACATTGATAACTAACAAACAAAGAAGTAGAAGTAACTACTTCTGCTGTTGTGTAGCAGCCGGAGATTTTTGCGAGCTTCCATAAGAGCACACGTCTGGCTGACTCCAAAACGCACTAAAGAGACTAAACAGTCTATTCTTGAGATATTATTGATCATTCTGCTTGTTGCTCTACTGTGATGGGGCAGCGGACGGAAGCGGTCGGCGGTGTTTGCCGGCAGCCATTAGTGCGTGACTCCCAACACCCAACACCGCCGGTAGACACAGCGACTCTGTTTGTTCAATAGATATAGCGAGTGTCGCGCAAAACACTTCATGAAAGGTAAATCTAAGAGATCAGGACATCGATCAACGAAAAACAAATGTGTTTATAATTTATTTATTTTATTGAACTGTTTATTGCACACAAGACAAAAAACACAGAACAGTTACATTAAATACGATACTTACGACATTTTTCCGGTGGGCACAAATAAGGAAAACAATTTAGTTATCTCATTACGCTGATCAATTAATTATTCTTTGACGTCTTGTGGATGATTGGTGGCAAATCTCAGGTTGCTAAGAAATCAAAGATTATTAACCTTGCAAATAATAAATAATATAGAGTCCATTAACTCTAGTAGCTTTTTTCTTATTATAGGGCCCGGTTCAATACTCTTTTAATGGACTTAAGCTGAGCTTGCATTATCTTTGACTCCCTTTTGGCTCTCTCTAACCTAGACTTGAGTCAAGAGAAAACCCATCATTCATAATAAAAAGTTTCAATTGCAGGTTCTTTCAATTGATAGGTTTTCATAAGACCCTTTATCCTATCTTGTAACTGTTTGCTTACACTGAGTGCGACCCAGCCAAGAAGAGCTGTCGAATAACGCTATGATAGCCTTATTGTGTCAATATTAATAGTAGAGATTTATGAGCATTCACATCGAAGACAAGCTGTCTGATGGGAGAATATTAAACATTCTAGAAATTGCCTAGAACACGATTGCGTCAGAATGAAATAGCTTTTAAAATTGTACAAAAACGAATGTGTGGAAATAAAAAAGCTGTATGATATACTCGCATTCAATAACACTGCAAATATTGAATTTTGCATGTGTAAGACAGTGTAAGTCGGTACATATTACAGAATTGCTGTAGAAAAAGATACTCTAATATAAAATCCCACAGAACTTTTCGTACACTAATCGGTCCTTTGCTTCCCACATGGTAACGATAGAGAAAATCATTTTCGCCTTACAAAAATAAACAGAGAGAGATAGATCGATACAAACTCATCTATAAGAGAACGGGACCGCGAGGGCAAAAGCTTAGGTCAAATTGGTTTTTCCTTTTATGATATTATTAATATACATTGTATAACGTACGTTGTAAGCATAAATGTTGAAAGTATTCTCTAAATATTTTTGAGAGTTCAATGATCTCGTTAAATGATATCGTGTACAAAATTGGCAATTCCCATAACAAAATTGTTTGGATTGTCGTAGAATCTGTGCCGAAGCAAATTCCATTAAACACTAAACGGTACACTGTAGGCTGCGGTTTTATTCAATCTAGACCGGCGTCGATGGAGGGCTGCAATAATTTAATGGCGTGACATTGTAGGCTCGTGTCCGCCGTGCCTGGTTCAAATCGGCACTAAACCTCAATAGAATTAGACAGATTGGGCAATACTGGCAAGCTTGTATATGATTTATAGGAATAAAGCTATAATGATACATAATCAAATTGTTCCGGTTTCTTCTTGCTTGTAGTTTCTCAAATATGCTGTCTACAAACTAATTAGTTTTATGGTCAGTTATTTGTAAACCACTTTTCCGTTTTCTCTATGAAGTTTTTTATCATATTATAAACTTAGAGGAGTTAGGCCAATGCCAATTCATAATTCTTTGAAAAAATTACACCCAGAAAAGAGGATAAAAACCTATAAGGCTGTTTTTGTGCTGAAGTGAAACCGATATGCGTACATTTGCAAATCGTTCGGTTGTAAGTGCGTTCTTCCTATGAGTGATTCTAAAATAATTACTCTACGTGCATAGTTCCACTGTCTGAGTGACATCACACGCGTCAAGTAAAACGTTGTCCTTGTCTCAGCGCTAATGCATAAAGGCGAGTGTAGCCGTGAACGACCACGACGGTAGCGCCACTTCACAAAAAAATATTTCTCTTTATACAAACAAGTAGTGAAGGTAAGTGCCTAAAACGGCCACGTGTAGTATTAATTGCCATAACTTTAATAACAACGAATATTTCATTGAGTTTGCAGGTTCAAATTTAACTTAAGGATAATAGAGGTACAAAAAAATTGGGCAATGTACATTTTGATGGATTGTTTGTATAAAGAGTAAATATCTTTTTGTGAAGTGACGCCACTGTCGAGGTCATTCACGAGTACATTCGCCTTAATGGGTCGATGCGTGTAGCTGGTAACTGCAAATTGCCTCCTGTCGGTCTTACGTTTGCCGTTTGCCGGGTTAATTGTCACTCGAGACGTATATCATGGTTTCAAACCATCGATTTAGCTATTGCATTGAGGAAATGCGATGAAATTGATACTAAACCGATATCAGCCTTATTCTGCAAACAATTTAGACGATCCAAACTGACGTAGAACTCTTTGAACCCATTTAAAATTAGGGGTGTGGCCTTTGATATTGTTGCAGAAGCAACAATGAACTTTCTGGAAAACAAAATCTATTATTCCCTAGGCTCATTATTTTCTTTACAAAGTAAAGTTTATTTTCCATCACCTATTTACATTTTCGGCAAAAGTTGCCACTCTTGAGGACAGCGCGTTGATTATTAATGAGATGGGAAGAGTTGTTCCAGGAAGGATGGCGACAACTCGAATACATATTTTATCGATTTAAGGTTCCTGTGAAAAAAGTTGTGGTCAATAAAACTGCACGGCTTCTTAATACACCTAAAATTTGCAAAAGCGTAGCAGTTTTCGTAGCAATAAGAATATGATTCATACAACGTAGCCATTTCCAATGTCAGGCAACGGCTTTTTAAGATTAATCTTCGTTCCATTTCAATCGTATTTTTGTCCAATTTAAGGCGAGTGTAGCCGTCAACGACCTCGACAGTAGCTCCACTTTATAATAAAAAAGTTTTCTGTTTATACATACAATCTATTAGAATATCCGTCGCCCAAGTTTTTAGTATTATCCTTAAGTCAAATCAGAACCTGCAAACTCAATGAAATATTCGCTGCAATTTAAGTTATGGAAAAAAGTACCTTAAAACGGTCACTTTTGGTATTAATAGCCATAACTTTAATTTCAGAGAAACATGTGTTGATATTTAGTATAAGCAACCAATTACCTCGTGTTGGTCGGCGGAAGTTGCGGTTGCTTCCAGGTTAGGTTTCCGCTCAAATTGGGGATGTTAACCAAAGCTCCCGGATCGAGTGTAGCTCAAGCCTGGACTAAGTTTGCATGATCATTAGCTGCTCTGTAACTAGGAGTATTATTAGTTGCGATTATTTGGGTTTCCGATTACCGTGTATTATAACGGTCAATGGGTTGGAAGGTTCTGGAGTGGCGGCCACGCATCATAAAACACAGCAACATCGCAAAGACTCCTACCAAGTGGCCCAACGACCTTGTAAAGATATTGGATACTGTCAGCCTGGAATGTTTACAATGGTCACGATGTTTCATACTAAATTAAACGTTCGGGGTCGGAAGGTTCTGTAATGGCGGTCACTTATCAGTATTTGACACCACTGGTGGACCAACGACCTTGTAAAGGTATTGGCTGCTGTCAGCCCGGAACGTTAATAATGGTAAAAATCTTTCATACTACATTAAACGCTCAAATATGTTTTCATAAATCAAAAGTATTTGAAGAGGTTGCAGAAGCGCAGCTCGATCAATTTTGAGGAATATTGGACACCCGACGTCACATAAAGTTTCATAAGGCACGACACCGTTTGGCTCGAAGCGTTCTCAATGCAGACCGCATCTTGCAGTAAATCTTCCTTCCCCCGTTGGGGCGAATATCCATAATATTTACGTTGGATCCGTGTTCTAATAACGGCCCCAGCCACCCATAGCCCATGCCCATAGGCAACCCCTCGTAAACTACTTCACAGATACTTAAGTGTTCCCTCATGTTTGTTTAACAGATCTCCGCATTTATAGGCACATTCAGTTGTTGTGAATGATAAGGAGAAATTAGGATATATCAAAATGAATTTAAATTATTTTGAAGCCGGTAAATGGTTTACCTTAAAATGTCACTGTCTCGTTGTCGGTTCGAAAACGATGTGAAACCAGAAATTATGACAAGCTACATTCAGGCAACATTAGCGGTGTTGGTTACAAAAAGTTAGACGAGATTTTAGACAGTGTTCAAATTATTTTCCAATACGATTCAACGATGTTGAACAACTTAAACCATGTCTAACCTTTTTGTAACATCGAGGTAGGTGTTTTATATAATTAAATAAATTAATGCCGTGTGATGCCGGCTTAGAATAGCATCACCCCATTTCTTACCCGTGGGAGTCGTAAGAGGCGACTAAGGGACTCGAGGGTGTGTATTGCAATTTTAGGCGATGGGCTGACAACCTGTCACTTTGGCGATACGCAATTTTCAGAATGTCCCTCAAATATTTGTCATACGTGGCGTAAATGTACGTTTTTGCGGCCATTTGCACTCTGCCTACCCCGCAAGGGATTATAGGCGTGATATATGTATGTATGTATGTAAATAAATTAAAGGCCTTCATGAAGAAAATAATAATAATATGATCGTAAAACCACTTTGCTATTCATTTTACCCCGAGTGAATAAATTTATTGTGATTAATTCAATTTATGTGCATTAAATATTTAGTAATAACTTCGTCATTGTTACATAATTGCGATTAAGATAAAAGTACAATATGAAAAACCTAATTTAATTTGAACTTTTAAAGACAGAAGACAGGTAAGCGTATTATTAGTATTTACTAGTATGAGACAGATTGTTGGTCGGTCGGTACTGTTGAGATAAAATTTAAATTGTGCATTTTTCCACTTAGGCTAGAGATATACCATACTTTAGTCAATAGGCAAAACATAATTACAAATGCATGCAAATACCTACTTATATATTTTTAAGAAAACTTGCACAATTTTCTATCGCAGGCAGGATTTGAAACTGCGACTTTTGCGGGCAAGGAATGATTCGTGGTAGCCCAGATGAAACAGGCGTTGCCACTAGTGATGGTGAGATTGACAGGTTCAAATCCTGCCCGTGGTAGAAAATCTTGAAAGTTAAAATAAAAATGGTATAAATACCTACCTAAAGGGAGGTGTTTTCAATTTGGTGTTCAAAAACTAATATTACGCTTTCGTACTTTGGCGAGTATATAAAAGTACATTTTATATCTGTAAATCATCAATGAATAAAATAAAGAAATAAACAATATCTGACGGATTATTTTTATCTAAGTATATTTTTGAATTCTTGAGATTGATATAAACTTCGAGCAACGACGGCCTTCGAAACGGAAGACCGTGTTGCTCGAAGGATATAAAGGACGTTCTGACGGATACAATCAAAGATGACCAAAGTGCCTCCTACTATTGATTTGAACGTATTTGGTGATATTTGTTCAGTACAAACTAGTTACCGTCACCGCTACCGACCTATTTCTCAAATCATGTACCTACTATGTTTTAAGCGTTGGGGATTTTAATACGTGACCTTTAAAGGGCAACATTATTGATGAGTCAATAAGCTTACAAAGATGTCGAAATAATTTGTAAGTGGGTGGTGAGCCGTAAGTTTAATCACAAATTGTTATAGCTAGCTTTATTCTATTGTTATAAATAGCTGGTTTTTGAATCACGTACAAACTACGTAATAGTACAAGATTTACTTGTTTAATTGGAGGAGTAGCACTTCGGGCTACCTTTGCTAATGGATTTACCCACCTCTATATACTGATATTTCTATGACCTATATTGGGTTGTTTTGAGGGTACTACTGTTAGTAAAAACTTTACAACTTTAAAACAGCTTATATAACAATTTCCACCAATACACCGGGACAAGACCTGTGTTCGCAATAATGCTGACAGCCACATTAACCTTCAAAACCTGACATCCCTCGGATATTACGACTCACATCTCCTGACCCTAAATAAAGAACAACGTTTCTATTCACGATAACCCCCACACAAATGTCCCCGGATTATTTGTTGTTATCCTCACTTAAATTATGGTCACTGTGACATAAGCTGGAAGGTCAGGGAAATATTAGATATACTTGAAGTCTGTTAATAATAGATGTTCTGTCTCCGAAATAATTTTTTTTACTGAAAAGTTATACCTGGAAGGTTTTCAGGGTCCATCAAAGAATACTTTGTTTATGTTATTATTGTAGTTAAAAGAAAGTTATTCCTGGAGCGGATCTGCTATGTGTGGACTGTCGGCTTAACGTGTTCTTCGAATCGCGGAACCATATTTCTTTTCGGACAGTCAGGTGGGTGAGTCTACAATGTCTTAACCAGTCTAGGAACGAATTCACAAAGTGATAAATATCAACTTTGTGAGTGCCCCACCGAGAATCGAACCCGGAACCTTTGCGTCGCAGGCAGTCGTACTACCACTACGCCACATCAGCCAGCCAGCTTACCAACTACAACTATCTGTAAACGTTGTGTACTATTTTAAAAAAGTGAACTATTGAGAAACTTCTAACGTAATAGTTTACCTTCTCTATTGGATATACCTGGATTCCATTTTCGCTGAATTCCAACTAGTTTTTCCAGTGATTCGCATTCATTTTCAGCTTCGAATCGCATGGTTTTGTTTAGAAAAGTCTACTGTTATCTCGCAGGCTCAGTGCGGGTTCAGCAAACTGAACGTCCCATCGGTCAACATGGAACTTTCCAAATTTACATCAGAATTGGAATAGCTTGTTGGTTTGACCCGTATTTATTAAATTTTAGTTGAAAGGCTAGCTTGTGGTTTTAGGTTTAAGGAGCTACATAAAACTTGTTACTTGTAACTCTCTTCCTCCTGTAACACCAACAGCCATTTTTTTTTACAATACGTATTTCGATTAACGTAGCTGGTTTAAGGACAAGTGTGAAGCCGGCTAAGAATAGCATCACCCCATTTCTTTTCCGTGGGAGTCGTAAGAGGCGACTTAGGGACTTGAGGGTGTGTATTGAAATTTAAGGCGATAGGCTGACAACCTGCCACTATGGCAATACACAATTTTCCGATTGACTCTCATATATTTGCCAGACGTGGTGTTAATGTCCGTTATACGCAGCCGTTTACGATATGCTTGCCTACAAGGGATTATAGGCGTGATGTGTATATGTATGTATGTAAATTTGTTTTTACAATACGTATTTATATGAACATAGCTGGTTTAAGGGCAACATTGATTTTTTAAATATAAATTACTCAACAACAACAACTTTATGTGTATGTGACAACACATTTACCGGAGTTCCAAACTTTGATTCTAATACAGGCTTAAGCCATCTCAAGTGGCAATTAATATTAAGTAGCGTACATTCTAATACAAACTCCTCATTCTCTTGTGGTGGCAGGCAACACTGCAGACAACTTTATCCACAACTATTAATGTCCTCCACTCTCTAAAGTGTAGTCCTTTCAATCTTCGTGTGGGCCCATGTTGCTTCTAACTTCAGTCGTTCGTTGAAGGTTTCATTGCATTGCTGTCTTGGGGCGCTACTCATGAATAAAGGAGGGTTGTAAGCGTTTAATGGATGTTTAACTGAAGTAGTGGCTGTTTGTAGAATGAGGCTCTTGCTGGACCCGCGGCACAACTCCGCAGTTGTTTGTAGTTGTTTAGGATCACTCTGACGGAGGAACTGTTTAGTGCAGTTTATGTACAAGCGAATTTGTAGATTTATCTATTTTGCAACAAGCTGAAATAAATTGGGGTTCAAATGAGTGTATACCTCGTACCTGGGCTCAGATGTTCTTATTTTTTTGTCATTGTAATAATGCAATCGCTACTCAATTATCATTGTATTGCCATTGTGATTTTCTTTACTTTAAACTGTAAGCAAAATACGATACGGCCAAAAGCATTCATCTGAAACACAACTGAAACGCTTTTCAAATAGTGGAATACTTCCACTGGAGTATAATTCTCATGGAATTGCCTTTACCTTCAATAACTTTTTATTTAACCTAGGATCAAAGCCGAATAATTATTTGAGTAAATCAACCATAATTTTTCCATAAATTGCCCGTTCCGTAATAGCATTATACCAATAAAGCATCAATCATGAAATAACAATCAACATTTTGTTCGTTTTCGATTTACACAGCAATATGATTCAATTGAAATCCAGTTACGTATGGACAGGCAATCTACGAAACGAACAAATTTCTCCGGACGAAAATAGATAAAATATCGATTTGCAGACCTCCGTAATGGAATAGCTCGAGCCTTGAGCTCTTGGTACACAGTTCTAAGTTTATTCCGGACAAAGCAAACTAAATAACCCGGCTCTCTGACAACGAAAATGACTTCGTGCTTTGGAGGGCACGTTAAGATCCGTTTGCTGTATTTCAAATGTCTTGAAACGATAACATTGACAAACGTTGACTTGCTAGTTTTTACCTAACTGCCTCAGATGAAGGTGTAGGGGGTCACCTGGACTAGATCAACTGGCTCACTCGGAAAAGGTTCAGCTTATTCTTTTTGTGGTATGGAACCCTTAAAACACAGGAAGTACTCTAGTATTTTTTGTGTTCTTTAAATGCAGAATTTTATACTTAGAAGCCTAGTGGCGAACATATTGAAATATTATAATATCCTGAGAATGTTCGTTTTCTCTTATTGACCCTTCTTGGGTAATGTTTTTAATCATTCTTCAAAGGCAGCTAAAATTATCCATTTCAAAGACAAACAGTGACCGGAAAACTGGGAACTCTAACTTGGATAGATAACATTCGAAGTCGTAAACTAGGATTCCACCAAGCAGCCAAGCTTACAAGACAAATAAATTCGCCAACAGATTTGTGTAGGTTTGCGCGAAAGTCGCTAACTGGCGAAGTTCCGAGCCGGTTACAGGTGGCTCCAACTACTTACAAGCAGGTAAGAAATAGCTTTACATAGAAACATTTTAAGTCAAGGAAAACCAATTCCTGAACTAAACCTAACCTGATGGTTTTTAGAAGAGCAACAGCTGGACCTAAGGCGAAGCTGTACTATGATGGACTGACAGTTGAGTTGGTCAACCACCTTGGTCAAAACGCAGCGTGACAGTGTGCCATGGTATCCGTTTATTGAAATTGGAAATTTCCTTTCATCTGACAGACGGATGTTTTAAAAATACGCCGTCAGTCCGTCATAATAGGACAACTAACTTAAGAACCTTTGCAGCGACTGGATGGCAAAAACAAAAGAACGTGCTTTATGGTGTAACCTGGGAAACGCCTTTGTCCAGCAGTGGACTGCAATTAGGCTGATGTATACAAACTAAGTAAAAATCACCTTGGGTACTTGACTCTGTATAATATGAAACAAAAATCGTCCGTTTGTGCGTGACAACAGCTTACCACATATTTTATGTCTTTTCATCAAAAAGGCCGAGTTTATAAAACGTTAACGGCCTGACATTACCTAAACTTGAATAAGTACCTACTATAAAACTTATACGACGGTAAACCACTTCTTGTTTGAACAAATAATCACATAGATATACCAGCTTATCGGTATAATAGTGGGTGGATGTAATGTCTACCGAAATCTACGTCGAATTTCCAACAAAACCCTAAATTATTCATCAGCCTACGCCCACCCAGGCCCTTAACTCACAATTCATTTGAAAAGAAAGCTAAATACAGAGAATAGAATACTTTTTGTTCTTATTTATTAAGGCTGAAATGTCGATTACGTGGCCGACATGAGTTTATAGTCACTCGTGCGTTTGACACTTTGACAGATATACATTGCTGCATTTATGTGACTTGTATTTTACAAGTTATGATGTTAAGCAGCGATACATAGAGTAGAAACGGTCCAAGATCTTCTGCTGGGTGGATCTCAGACACAATAATTAAAGCGATTTATTTTTTCTCTCGACGAGGTTTGTGTTTGGAATGTTGCCAGCTTGCTGTCAAGCCAAGGACGTTGTTTTTTTAATGAAATGTGAGAAGGAACATTAAGAGGCTAATAAACAACTTGATGGTGAAGGAAGATTGCCGTTTATGGCAGATTGAAGACCTACCTATAAATATACACAACATTTATTGAGACGAATTAGCTAATACATTTGGTTAGAGGGCGAATTAGATATCACGGATGATGAATCAGTAGCAAATTGAGTATGCTATAATTGTACTTAGATTTCAAGAAAAATTGGAAAACTATTTTGAGATATAATTTATTTACAATATCTTCTTATTAGAATAATAAGAAAGTTCAAGAATTAATACTAAGATGTTTAATAAAATATATTTTATCTTGATGACCTTTGCCTTATAATTATAACATAACCATATTTTTTTGCCATAGTTAGAAAAGTTAAATATTTTTCGTAACTGACATTTGTCTTGCGAAGTCATATTAACACTTAACTAATATCTGTGACGTCACCTCCTTAATAGTATCGAATCATAAATAATATATATAAAAATTAAAATTTTATTTTGTGCCGTGTAATGCTGGCTTAGAAAAGCATCACCCCATTTGTTTCCCGTGGGTGTCAAAATATTTGTCAGACGTAGCATGAATGTCCGTTTGTTGAGGCCGTTTAAACTCTGCCTTCCCCACAAGGGATTATAGGAATAATATGTGTGTATGTGTTTTTTAAAATGACATATTTTTAAAACAAACCATTAAAAAAAATCCGGCATACGGATTTGTTTTCTGATTATCACATTTGTAGGTACTTTGACATTATCAGATGAGTTTAAATAATCTTAGATTACGCCAAATAGAACAAAATATCATTACTTACTGCTCAACCAAATATTCATTTTTATGTCACAATGTGTCCAGCTAAAATAGTTATATTACCTCGATAGGAAAAGTTTACTTCCCGTAGGTACGGGTATTTTGCTCTCAATAGTTATATTCTTTAACAAAGGTGTTTCATCGATGTATGTCGTGGCTTAACTAAGGTTGAGGTACCTGATTAGCTCATTCCTATGCCCGACTGCCCCCGACCGGTCGCTAGCTTATCACACCCCACTTTATAACCACCCTGGCATAAATACTTTTGTTAGAAAGTAGCCACTATTCTCTCTACTCGGTGCTAGTAGTAGGCGGTTGAAAACTCTGACACCTGGTTTCATCGGGCCGTTGGACGACTCGGTGTCCCACGCAACAAGAAGAAGAACGTGCATTCATTACTTGGCAATCTTGTACATATACATACACATATCACGCCTATTATCCCTTGCAGGATTGGCAGAGCGTAAACGGCCGCAAAAACGGACATTTACGCCACTTTTGACATATATTTGAGGGTTATTCGGAAAATTGTGTATCGCCATAGTGACAGGTTGTCAACCCATCGCTTAAAATGCAATACACACCCTCAAGTCCTTTAGTCGCCTCTTACGACTCCCACGGGAAAGAACCGGGATGATGCCATTCTAAGCCGGCATCACACGGCAGCTTTGTTGACAAATTCCTAAATATTGTTAATATTCAAATATCAAATATTATTTCGCAAAGCTGAAGCGCTGAAAGTTTGGCGAAGAGTTGCTGACGTATTCGTACAAAAAACCTTTTTGTCTTTTAATATTTCCGTATTAGCCGTAAACCAGCGCCATTCCACGTAATATTACATATCTCTTCATGATAACAATATATCAGAATATTCTTATTTGTTCCACAAGTTTTTGATCTTATCTTAAAGTTCACAAAAACTCGATAAAATATTTGCAGTAGTTTAGATAATGACATTAAGAACCACCATTTGCCGTGTGATGCCGGCTTAGAATAGCATCACCCCCTTTCTTTCCCGTGGTATTCGTAAGAGGCGACTAAAGGAGTAGAGAGTGTGTATTGCTATTATAGGCGATGGGCTGACAACCTGTCAGTATGGCGATATAAAATTTTCCGAATGAGCCTCAAATATTGTCAAACTTGGTTCAAATGTCCGTTTCATGCGGCCGTTTACGCTCTGCCTACCCCGTAAGGGATTATAGGCGTGATATGTGTATGTATATGTATGTATTAGAACCAAAAGTGGCCGTTTTTGATACTTTCACCCGTAACTTGAATTACAGCGCATACTGTATAGCGTCTGCAGGATTTTATTTAACTTTAAGGTAACACTTAATCTCATGCAAAGGACTTCTGATGTTCCCATGAAGAGTAATGTTCGTCTTTGCAAAGTGGCGCTAGTTTTGCGGCACACTTACAATGTCCCATGCCCCAATTGATTCCTCATGAAAACAAGTACTTTGACTTCTGGTTTGTTAATTTTGAAGACTACTTTAATGAGTTCTGATACTAGAATGCCTCTCAGTTTAGCATCGGTACTTCGTCTGGACTTACAAAAGATTCAAAAATAGAACTTACTCACATTTGCGATACTTACGAGAAATTCAAATGAGTAAACACACTTGACTTCAGACATGTCTCAATCTAAACTAAGTATAAACAATAAACATGCTAAGAGATAAGCAAATCATCAAAGTAATAGGTAGTTTTAAAGTTCCCAACATTACACGTCAACCTTTATTAAGACTGTGATATAAGTTTACCTGCTTCTCTCTTGAGGCTAGATTAAAGCCGGAGAGGTAACTACATAAAATAGTATTTGATGTGACAAGAAACAACAAACTTAAGTTGATGCGCCACACATAATATCAACAACTCCAAATGTAATTTTCTTCACTTACTAATATTTATCACCCACAATTTATGTTGGGTGCATACTATAAAGGACTTACTTGCTCACGTTATAACACTTAAGATATTTTCACTTTTGATTGTTGATAATAAACTAATATAAACTCTTACATACTTACGTGGGCGTTTTATACAGAAAGCATTGGTTGCCATTGGTTCTAATCGGACGAGGTGGAAATATTTAGGGGAGGCCTATGTTCAGCAGTGGACGTCCTATGGCTGATATGATGATGATGATGATGATTATTGGTTGCCAAATGGTATACTTTTTACATTGCCAGCTCTCGAACTATAAGACGCTCGTGACACGAAGAAAGTTTAGTGCAGCGAAGATAAAGCAGAGGTAGAGGAAATTAAAAAATCCTTCTGCGTTCAAGAAAATTAAAATCTGGTACTGACATAAGATCAAATAGTATTTTCAATGAAGATTTTATATCTTAGACTAATCTTAGAGACGGAAGTCATCTGTTCATAGTTCAGTCGCGTAATTTTAGATTCTAGATAGATAGATTAGAAAACTACCTGTATATTATTCATAAGCATTAACCTAGAAGTTCAAAAGGGTTCGTACCCGGTCCGAAGGTACCCTTAAGTAGGCTAGTTAATCAATTTCTTTTAATGTAAATAAACTAAGATTAGACAACTGTCATATTCAATCAAATACCCAATTTTGGGACTGCACAAATACGAAAGTGTTTTGGCTCAAATTCTAAGACCATTGCAAATATTTGTTTAACTAAAACTAGAAACTGACTAATGCGGCACTCAGCACGAATTAGTTTGTCGTCGTACATTCTATTTGATATTATAAGCAACTCTAATTAATACCCCGTGTATATTTGCTCTTACCCCCCTACCCCCGGTTGTTTTAAGTTTGTCTTACCCTCCCCCCCTTGTCCTACACAAACACGAAAATCTCCTAGCGACAAGGCGGAACACCTTAGTATACATTAGGACAGTTTACTTTAATCATATATCTCTATCTAAAATCTTCTCTACAAATTATGGTCTTTTATATCTGCAAGTGATACCTGCTGCCTCTTATAAAAAGAAGAATCACCATCATTTTTATACCGTTTCTTAGAACAGTTAATAACGAAAATGTAACTTAATGAACTGGCAGATATATGGAACTGATGTTGAAGCCAATAATGAAGAAAGGGATAAATACGTGAAAATAACATTGGATGGGATTTTCCGGAAAATGTTATTGTCCACGTAGTTGTTTATTCTCAATTATACCTGGACAATATGAGATTTTTCCTTGACGACAGATGTGCTCGAGTATCTCTCGCTATTAAACCCATTCCAATGAAATTGAATCCAAAAGGAATCTTTTCTATTCAGCCGCTCGCTTTTATGTCAGATCCTCTATCGTCATTATTTTGGCGGAGAGCCAAACCTTAAGAAATATGATACAATATTGAAAACAAAATTGTAAGGGAAGGGTCGATTGCTTGAACTTAGTAGAGGGGGACAATTATACTCAGTGAGTGATGAATGAAATGAACATTGGAAGAGAGTTGCCCGGCTGAATGGCTCCACAATCACACGCGACGCGACGAGTTTGTTTGACCGCTGTTCAACAGACTCTGCCTGCGTCGGCTCGGCACTAACTTCGGCTGCAGTAAAAAACGAAAAATAGAAAAAATACATATATTTATACAAAAACACAAATTTAAAACGTCTTAGTAGAGCTTCTTTACGTTTATGGAGCAAGTCTCTACTGCATAC
The DNA here is from genome assembly GCA_027580185.1 of Tuta absoluta. Lineage (NCBI taxonomy): Eukaryota > Metazoa > Arthropoda > Insecta > Lepidoptera > Gelechiidae > Tuta > Tuta absoluta. The sequence continues at coordinate 3,165,979 of JAQAHW010000055.1, read as the reverse complement.
GTAAGCGTCTTCACCCCATCCTAATTTTTGTCTTAAACTTAGGCGTTTATACACATCAGTTTCTATTTATATGTCGCTCATTTAAAGAAACATCGGTCACTTGCATTGAATTTGATAATTTGTGATCTCGTGCTTGTATGCTGTTCCTTTATCATGTACTGTGACCAGCTAAACTTCACTTATCGCCAGAGTGCAACTACAGCGTTTCAGCTTTTCGCGCGTATTTCTTCCGGCTAATAACGGACATAAAGTTTTAAAGCCTCTAAACCTGCGGCCAAATTTACGGATATAGAACGATAAAAATTCGATTACTCTAGGTTCAAGTATTCGAAAATATTATAGTGGGAAGCAAAGCGGTTTGACGCTCATACGTTAATTCATTTCATAATATCTACGGTGTTGGTTCACACACACATTTTATCAATCTACAGAAGAAATAGTCCGGTACCGCTGACATCATTTACGGGCATAAAAAGAAAAGAAAAATTCTAAAGTCGCTTATTTCTTGTATGAATTGTGTTATGTGTGTCTGAAAAGCACATATGTACTACAATTTTTGTGCCATTCATTACGCTTGCGTAAATTTTCAATTTGATGTATCGCACCTCGTTCATTAAATTAAAATTTGAAGTATCTATACTTTAATAAATATTGCAAAGTTTAACAGTATTGTTTATGTGTTAGTTCAAACAATATTAGAACCCAGTTTGAGTCGTTTTTATCCACTGCAAACGACAGTATCTTAGCATATACCCAAAATTACACAAAATACTGAATCGGGTTCGGCCAATGGTACAAAAACAATGAGCCAAAAATAAATGACTTTAATATTTTTGAAACATGAAAAGCTAGCCATACTGGACTAAAAAAAGTTTTCAATTTGTATGAAATTGCATAAAAAACGGCACACTCAAGCACAAGACGCCGCATCAACGTGTAGTTATCACAGGCTGTTTGGTGGCTAGCGGTCAGGGTTCATCGGTTCGTTGGACAACTCAGTGTCCCAAACGAAAAAAATAAGAATAAGAGATCAAAAACCATATTATCGTGCGGTACGTATAACCACTTTTTACCCACATCTTTTCGCGTAAAGGTATTAATTTAAGCCACAGTCTACATAGTAACAGAAAGTGAGAGCAACTTGCCATATACCTATCTATCAGACTCGCCAAGTCAGAGAGGACAATCTTGTACTTAGGACCTAGAGCACAAAATAACCATATAATAGGTAGTATATATTATACATATAGAACAAACACTCACCTCCCCGCACCCCAGCCCCCGACCCACCCTCATCCGAGAAATGACAAAATACCAATGGAAAATAAAGTAAACTAGCGCTAGGCTTGTTTCATCCTGTCATACGTATGTATTCATCAGATTAGGTATAAAAAATAGGTGTCGTAAGAGGCGACTAAGGGACTCGAGGGTGTGTATTGCAATTTTAGGCTACGGGCTGACAACCTGTCACAATAGTGATATACAGTTATCTAAATGACCCTCAAACTTTTGTCAGACGTGGTGTTAATATCCGTTTTACGGCCGTTAACGCTCTGCCTACCCCGTAAGGGATAAAGGCGTGATTTATGTATGTATGTATGTAGGTATAAAAACCAACTTGCATGCCGACCCTGCACTTATGCATCTGTGATCACCCACACATGCACATAAAGAAATGACAGTTGTCTATTTTAAAGAGCCTGCTGTATGGAGTGTCCGAGGTGTGCCTGAGGACGTCAAAGATACCCGTTCCGCAAAAGTCTTTAAAGAAAATTTTTTAAAGTGGCTATAAGCACAAGTTTTTAATCATATAAATGACTTTGTTGTAACGAATTAATGTATTGAATTGTTTAATTGCTTCTAGTATTTATCAAGTGTGTTATTTTTTATTGTATTTGAAAACTTATAGGCTATAATCTATAATTAACCAAATGACTTGTAACTTTTGTTATTAATAAAGTTTTCTTTACTTTATTTATACGTTGATTCACGATACCTACTCAAACAATTATGACGAATATTGAACTAAATGTCATAAATGTCTAGTTATGAAGGTAGATTTGATTCAAAAGCCATTAGAAATGTTCATTTATCATGGTCACGTCATGTCTCGATGATGGCGGATGAAAAATGGTTCGGTTTAAATTGATACATCGCATGTTGTTCTATTGAAGAGGGGACTATTCTATTATTATAACTTGTTTTCCCCGTAGTCACAATATTTGTACACGATGAAAGCTATTTACTTGAGTTACTAGTTATTATTAAATTGCATCCTCGATTCGTAGTAAGCAAGTCTATTTCTGTCACATTTGTGTTGCTTCGACATTGTTATTAATAGAACTTTTCCTCACTTAATCTTTTTATTTTGGTACGCAACCAAAACAAATACAAAACGGTAGTCGTTTGAACTGAGTGTATCATTATAGTCTTTTACTTTAACTCAATTAGTGACGCGCTTTGAGATATTTTGTACTCGAAGTTTATATTTTTCCTTTTTAAGTTTGAAACAAATAGGGGCGTTGTTGTTCTGTGCTGTGACGTCTGAATCTCTTTGATCACATTGTTCTGAAATATTTTCTCTTGATGCAGTGAAGTCTTGTACATTTATAACTTAAGCTCTCTTGTGACTGGCGAGGGTCCTCGCGCGCCACGATTTCTTTGTTTGTGTTTCATTTACTAAGGGGAACTAAACTTGTCTCTATTTAACGAGCAGTAGTTTTGCTTTCATCATTTGGCCGGAGTTTATTCCGTCACATTAGCGGGGCGAGCGAGGCAAGCCAGCGACTCTCAGGGGAAATTATCATGACTATTCTTAGCTGTGCGGTGATAACGTTATGTGCATAAAATTATTTAAGTATCTCATCTACACACCGACGCAAATTATCTCGACAGCAAACAAAACACCACATATATATCACAAAAGACTTAATCTCACTATTTTCAGTGTTGCTATTTGTGAATGGGTTACAGAATTAACGAATAGGTTGATATTCATCGACCTTTTAATTACATCAACTAATAGCCTGAAAACACACAAACCATCAAATGGGTCATAAAGTCGACGAACGACCTAAAATTAAAATACTGATTTCTGAGTCGTAAGCTGACTGTCAAACCTCTATTTTACTTTTGGGTCATTCGACGACTCAATGACCCACTCGGACTTATTCGACTATCGAGTCATTCGTTAATTTCGTAACCAAATAAAATAAAATAAAGTTCGTCAACACACTGGCTGGTCGTCTTTAGTCCGATCAAGCCACAGATACCAAGCTAAGTAGGCCTTCCCAAACACCTTCCTCCTAATAGTTGAGTATCAATATTACTAATAACCTTTATGAGTAGGAATAATATATATTTTTAACAACTTTCATTGATTTAATTTTAAGGTCATTGAGAGTTTATATATAAATCCAATATATTAATAAAAATGCACTTACTATTAAATTCAAGGATTCAGAATGTGAAAAGCCTAGATCTAGGACACGCTTAACGCTTCGCTAAGTTTTTGACATTTCGTTTGAGTGTCCGTTCTGTGTGTAGTAGATCTATACTACATACTATTAGTTAATAATATACTAGATACGCAATCCAACGTTTTATAAAATCGGACTTTCTGATGAAAGGATATAAAACACTTGGTAAGCTGTTGTCACGCACAAACGGACTAATTTTGTATGTTTTGCAAGTACCCTAGATGATTTTTGCTTTGGTACATACATACCTTTACATAGTCCACTGCTGGACGTAAGCCTTCCCCAGGGTACGCAGAGTGCTTAAACTTCTTAACTAAACCATTTCAGTGTTCTATTGCGATAATTCAATACAAGCTACAACAGCATCGATTACAGCTAATAATGTTTAGATTTCATGGTCGGATATTGTGTAATGGCTTGCGGAAATTGATCGGAACAGAATTGTTGTTCAGATGATGGTCGCGTGATTTACTCATTGAATTATATACACAAATACAAACATATCACGCCTATACTTCCTTGCGGGGTAGGCAGAGCGTAAACAGCCACGACATTTATGCCACTCATTTCGGAAAATTGTGTATCGCCTTAGTGACAGGATGTCAGCCCATCGCCTAAAATTGCAATAGACTCGAGTACCTAAGTCACCTCTAAATACTCCCACGGACAAAAAATGGGTTGCTTTGCTGCTATTTTTAGCCGGTATCACACAGCACCAAAATATGCAATTGAATAACAATTTCTCACTAATAAATCTAATCGATGTGTACCAACAGAATACCAACACAGAAAAAAAAACATTACCGTATTTTGTGATCGGGGTTGGAATAAATTTTCGACAGCTTTGTCATTTTCAAAACAATTGAGTCGCGAGGTATTTTCGGAACTACCGCCGCCCCTTGCGCTGGTGGCAATGCGTCTGTCAACGTCAGCGCGTAAATTATCACGTGGGTATCCTGTACTATTAACAGCTGCTCCTTGATTTACCATTTATGAAATCTGTTTAAACTGCTCTTTTGTATGTTGATTAAGAAAAACAAGTATAAATTGATCTCTTAAATTTGTGACTCTATGATTTTAAGGATATGTCTGTCTGTTTCCCGTGCTACTGGAACTAATGAGGGACAGATCAAAGGGCGCTGTTTTAGAACCGATGGACCGCTGGATTTGGATCAAACGCCAAATAAGGAGGCAGTTGATTAACGGAAAAGAAAAATTATTGAAATTGGGTGAGAAAGACATTTTATTACTGCCATGTTCAAGGTGAAGAAAACATAGACGAGAAAATTTATAAAAGCTTGTTAAAGGAACTTACTTTTTTATTCTTTGATGGACGAAAATAGGTAACACTTTTCATGTTTGATAATCAAAATATGTTCAGAAAAACCAAGTTCCCGGGTTTATTTTTACTTGTACAGTCAGGTTAGACACTCAAACCGCCAATGTAAGTCATAATACTGAAGCACACGCCATAAAACCGGTCCAAAAGCAAAACTGTCTAACCTAGCCTGGGCTAGACTGTGCATTCTTCATTAGCTAATAATGTTATTATAGTATCAATGTTCTTTGTTTGCATAATTAGTATTTGCATTTGGCAACTAATAAATTATCGTGCTATCAGCAGCACCCAATTCAAAATATCAACATTATAGCATGAATCAACATGATTGTACACTTTGAGCGTAATACGAAACGGCCAAAACCATCCAACGGACTCTCTTTTGAACGACAACTGAGACAGTTTTAAAATAGCGGGATATGGCCGCTGGGCGCTGGTCACTGACTGTACCTGCTATAATCATACGTTGATACTAGGTAGATACAAGCCTGGTATACTTAGCTGTATTGTACCAACTTTTCAGACGTCTCTTACAGGATTATAGCTATTACCGAAATTAAACAGCATCTCATTATTCGAGTGGGTGTTTGAGCAGTTTGAGCTCGACTTGTGGTGTGTACGCAGAAACGAATTGTTATTGCTCTCTACAAGTTCATTCAAACTTTTCCAATTTCATTTTATTCTGTTTTTGAACTGCGTTCCTTTGCTTCGAAGAATGTCGATGATGGTTAAACCGACATTAAAAAAGGAGTTTTCTGAGATTAAGGTTGATTTTCATGTATGAAAAGGTTGATGCATGTTGAAATGCGAAAGTGGTGTGTTAGGGTCGTAACAAGTCGAAAGATGTGACCTCTATCTACCCCTCCGGGAATTAATATATGTATGTACATTCTGAGATTTCTAAAATATTTAGAAATGTTGGTCTTCTGTTGGCTTCTCTTAAGCAGAATGCATTTTTTCTGAGTCTTGTAAGGTACAATTTCTATAATTACTCACTTATTCGTTTTCGCCGATCTCAAAACTTTCTTGTCAATTTTTAATGATGTTTTTTTGGTTTGGGAGTTACATAACCTAGAACTCGCAATATTCATCAAAATCGGTTTAATTGAGTGAAAGTTAAACTTGTTACATCGATAGTAGGTACGAGGTCACGCTATTGTTCAATCAGTGTTTTTTTTCTTTTCAGAGTCATTCTATCTACATATATTTAGGTTTGTATGTAAGCAACGTGTAAAATACGTTTGTTTTGTTTCTAGTTTTACAAGTTTAAACAAAGTTTAACATTTGAAAATATCTGCGACGGTTAAAATTTAATTAAAAAAGGATAAAATGTTAACTGCAGCGGCCGCTGGTGATCTGTAAACGTACCATCTACTCGTATCAAAAGAACCACCAGGGTTCTTCGGGTCGTTGGGCGACTTGGTGTCCCACACGAGAAGAGAGAAAAGAACCACGACCAAGTCAAATCAAATCAAAATCAAATCAAATCCATTTATTTGCCAGAACACACGTAAGTTTTGATACAGATGGAATGTAAGAAATTCAATTGTCACAGCGTATTCTACCATTTACCATGGCATGCAAAAATCTTATTAAGTAGTATTAAAATAAGTAACTACAAGATTATACAATTCATGTCATTATTAATAAGTTCATGTCTAATAGTTACATTGATCAAAATTGTCACAAAAAAATTCATTAAGGTTATAATAACATTTGTCAAGAAGCATTTTTTTTAATGTCCGTATAAAGAATTTATTTGGTAAACATCTGATTTTAAGAGGTAGCTTGTTATAAATTTTTATTGACATTGCGTAACAGTTTTTTGAATACATAGCAGTGCGATGTGGTGGTAATTTTAAGAGAGTACTGTCTCTTTCTCTCAACCTAATGTTTTGGATGGGCTTTTCGAAAAAATATGGATGTTTTCTTACAAATGATGCTGCTTCTAAAATGTATAAACTTGTCAGTGTTAGAACTTTAAATTCTTTAAATATTGTCCTACAAGTGTCAATAGGTCCAGCTCCTGTAACTGCTCTAACGCATTTTTTTTGGATTAGGAATACGTCCTTTACATCGGTGCAGTTTCCCCATAACAGCAAGCCATAGCGTAGTATTGATGCTACGTATCCGTGATACGCAGTCAGTGCAGTTTTTATTCCTGCTGCATGGTGAAGCTTCCAAAGAGCGTACACAAATCTTCCAGTCTGCCTGAAATCTGATTTATGTGCTGTTTCCATGAGCAGAAAGAGTCTAAAACTATACCTAAAAACTTTGTTTCGGTCAGTCTTTCAATGACATCATTTTGACAGTACAGTTTCAGGTTCTTTTCTTTAGTTTTATAGTTCAAAAATTGCATATAGTTGGTCTTACTTGAATTAACTCTTAAATTATTGTCAATTAACCATTTAATTATGGAATCAATAGTAAAATTTATGTCATGTTCATATTGGGTATCATTGTAATTTTCATTATTAGGAATTATAATAGATATGTCATCTGCGAAAAGTACCATTTGGTGACTTGTAACGGTTGGAAGGTCGTTAATATATAATATAAAGAGCAGAGGACCAAGTATGCTCCCTTGAGGAACCCCCACGTTATTTGCTCTTGATGCTGAAAGATATGACTTATTTTCATTATATTCATCAAGTTTTCCAACTTCTACATACTGTGTACGATTTGACAGGTAGCTGCGGATCCAATTTACAGCAATCCCACGTATGCCGTACATTTCTAGTTTATTAATTAATACATTATGGTCAACAAAGTCAAACGCTTTAGTCATATCAAAAAATGTCACTATAACTGGAATTTTTTTGTCAATATATTCAACAACACTTTTTATAAGAGAATATGCCGAACCTGTCGTTGATTTTTGTTTTTGGAAACCATGTTGTTCTGCTGCAATAATATTGTGTTTGTCCAAAAAATTAGTCAGTCTTATATGAAATAATTTTTCGAATACCTTTGAAAAAACCGACACGAGTGTAATTGGTCGGTAGTTTCCCAACTCAAGCCTATTTCCTTTTTTGTGTAAAGGTTTAACAACAGCTTTCTTTAGAGCTTCCGGGAAAACACCTTGCTCTAGTGAAGCATTTACTAAAAATGTTATGACAGGTGCAATAATTTCAACTGATTGTTTAAGAACATGTGTTGAAAAACCATCAAAACCAACTGCTCCAGTATTATTTAAAAGTTTGACTATTTGTATGACCTCCTTCTCTGTACAGGGTTTCAAAAACAAACTGTCACCTATTCTCTTAATTCTCGCTATGCGGTCATTGGTAGTTTTACAGTTCTGAGTACTCCCAATATTAGTCGTATCAATCATAAAATCATTAAATGCATCGGCAATATCCTTTGGGTTATGTATTATACGTCCATTATATTCTATTTTGTCTATATTATTATAAATCTCAATGTCATCCTGTTTATCCTGTATGATTCGCCAAGTGGCTTTCCCCTTGTTTTTTGCATTCTGGATTATTTTATTATTTGTGATCCTCTTAGATCTGAATATACAATTTTTAAATAGTTTATTATATTTTTTATATGATTGCTTATTTATATTCGTTTTGTTTTTATAATAATCATATCTTAGAGCTCTTTTCCTTATGCTACATATTTTTAAACCCTTCGTTATCCAATTTGGTCTTTTTGGTTTAGTATACACTTTTATCTTTTTAGTCGGAAAACACATATCGTAGAATAAGAGTATGAGATCATGAAAGCTATTAAATGCAGAATTTACATCACCCTCCGCGTACACCCCCGACCACGAGATACTCGCTAATGCATCGATAAACTTCTGAATGTTATATTTACAGTAGTCTCTTCTAGTTTTATACCAGAAATGACATTTTTGGTCTCTTGCTTTAGTTGTAAATTTTAGAACTTGACAAGTATCGTGGTCGGATAGATGTAAGGGATAGGTGCAGCCCTCTGCATCTGGGATGTTACTGGCTATATGATCAATACAAGATACATCTCGGGTAGCTGTAGTTATATGCAGTTTTAGATTATAGTTACTTATTAAGAATTTAAGCTTATCCGACTTATTATTCGTAATAAGCGTGTTTATGTTTAGGTCACCAGTCAGAATTACCTTCTTTTTTGTTTTCTTTACAAGTTTATGAAGTAGCAACTCTAAATGGTCACAAAAAGAGCTCACATCAGTAGAGGGTGTCCTATAGATGCAAATCACAATGCAATTATACGATGCAATTTCCACACCACAGCATTCGAATATCTTTTCAACCGATGACTCTTGACACACTGCCAACGTTCTATATTCAATGCCCTTCCTTAACAGTATACACGCACCCCCACATTTGTAATCTTTTCTACAAAAAGTTGCAGCTACGTTATACCCTTTTAAAACGATGTTACCCTCGCTTCCCTTTTTGACATGTGTTTCTGTAATACAAACTATATCCATTTTTAGTTTTTTTGCCAAAAACTCATCCAAACACAACTCTAGGAAATTCTGTTTAGATATAAAGCCTTGTATGTTTTGATGGAACAGTGTAACTGATTCAGTATTCTCTTTTTTACCATGATCATTATTATTTGTTACATTGGAGATTTTGTTTTTGTTAATTTGCGTACTAGAGTTAGATACGAAAAAACTTTTCCGCTGCTAAATTATTGATACTCTTCACTGTTGCTGATATATCCTTAAAAATTGTTTTCATTGCGTTACCATTTACATTACCTGTACCTCGGTTAAACATACTAAAGTCATATTTTAGGTTTAGATTGGTATCAACATGATATGCATATTTATGCTTTAGCAAGTCATAATATAATAAATTGTTAAACAGTTCAATACGCCAGTTAAACAAATTTACAAACTTTCCGTATTTATAAGTCGGGACACAAATTACAATGTTTGTATGTACAATTAGTGTGAGCGTTTTCCTTATGAATGTTACAAGGTTCGTAAAACTTGGTGTTGTAGTGAAGTCTTCCTCTCCAATGAGTATAATGCAAAAGTCGTCCATAGTAAAGTCTTCAAGCTTTTGATCTAATCCTGATAGTAGCTGCCTTACTCCACAAGAAGGCTTAAGATAGTGACAGATTTCATATTTATCGTTGTGAAACACACTTTTTGATGCTGAAAGTATGTTATTGGTTTTATTTGCACTAAGCAAACAGATTTTATTCAGCCGCTTATTCGTGGGTATTCTGTTACCGGATGTTTCGACCACTTTTACATTATCCTCCGGTGCAATAGATGGACTTATGCATTGTCTTATAGATTCTTGGGTCGAATGAGTTTCAGCACTGTAATTTTTTGCTTGGCCACTGGGTAAGATATCAATCGGGACACTGCCCTCTGAGCCAAGTATGCGAGCAGGCATGGTTTTATTACGTTTATTTCGTTTTTTTCTATTATTCGACGAGCCTGAAGTAAGAATCTTTGTTACTTCGTTTAGTTTATTTTTGTATTTAGTTATGTCCTTTTTCAAGCTAAATTGTTCCGATAATAAGGTTTCTATTTCATTTTCAGCTGATTGAAGTTGATCTTCCAGCAGAGACACTTTTCTCTTAATTCCTCTAATTCATTGATTACCATCAAGTTGTTTAATTCCGGGCAACTTCTGCGCAGTGCCGCCGTCGTCGTTGAGTCATCTCGACTATAGTCATCCTCACTGTCAGTATCAGATTCTATAGACCCTGACAGTAGCTCGAAAGAGTTTTTTACAGGTGCGTTTATTATGACCTCTTTTTTCTGAAGAGTGGTATTTTCTGTTAACACCTTCGATCTGTTTGAGTGAATCGCGGATAACTGTAGTGAGTGAAAAGTATCGTCTTCGGTATCGTTTTTATAATCTGTGACCTTGTATGTGGTTTTATCTAAATTAGTTACGTCCATGTTGCTGTTGTTTTGTGGATTTGATACATTTGGTGACTTTTTATCAGATGGTGCCGTTTCCGAGCAATTTTTCCCAGTATCTTGCGAAAACGTTATAGTATTTGGAGATTGTAACGGAGTTTCTGATGAAGTGCTCGGTTTTTCAGTAATTTTTTGTTGTGCTGATGGAGTGCTGCTAGCAGGTTTAGCAGTTTCAGGACGCTTCTGCCCGCTTACTCCTCCCGTCAAAATGTTTTTTTTAATTGGTGTTTTCACCTCGACTTTATTTCGTATGCGAACGCATACTTTACATTTCCATGCTAGTTTGCGTTCTTTTGTCATACAATCAAACAGTCTAGCAGGGTGCTGTGAACAGTCTGCATGGAATGTCAATGAGCAACTTGAGCATTTTAGTAGGTCCTTTTTAGCTATGGCCTTTTGACACTTTGCGCATTCAAAACGCATCTTGTATTTCTTGGGATAAGTATTAGATTAGACTAAATCGAGTTTGCGCGCGACCTTGCTAAACGGTGTAGCAGCCACGCATGTAGCGATTCGTAGCATTTGTCGAACAAGTTCCGTAGCAGTCTTGTAGCGTAGCGCTACAAGCAGCACAGGCGCGTTCAAGGTCGACCGGTTGATCGGTCAGTGAACTCGAGGCACACTAAAACTCGCACTTGACTCGCTTCTATGAGTCTTAAGTTGAGGTAGGTCACGCAATTTAAAAACCGTTGACAATATTGTTTTGGACTATTATTGTAATAACTATAAAATGAGCTTGATTTTTTAAACACTTTTTGCACTATTGTAATGATAGACAGATACTTAAACGACACTGTAAATTTTAGGTGAAATAATGAGAAATTATACACATCTCAAATTAAAATTCGCGGAGCGATTTAACGTAGAAGCGCTCAGTAAGCAATCCAAATCCGAACTATCCTAACAAGGACATTATAGATACCACGACCAAACATAGGGTGACAACAACAAACAGACATGCACCTATCAAAACCCTTACCATCACTCAAAACCGCTTCATTATCAGACCAGTGATTTTGCTTTTCACAAATTAAACGTTTACTGTAGCGCTACCGGATGACTTGCTAGCGTAACAACTATCTAGAATATGAACCAATTACATCTGAAACCATCACTGAAAATTACATTAAAATCGGACCAGTGTTTTGGAGGTAGGTATTGGTTTGATTTGCAGCATTTTAGTGATTACTTTCACACGTTTTGATGACTGAACCGATTCTATCTCGATAGTTTTTAGGTAAATATTTATTTTATTTATAATTTTTTTTTTTTAAATAGACAATCTCTCATTACGCACAAGTATCACTTTATGATGTAGTTTTACGGATTTTTTTGTTCTCTCATTGTACAAAATTTTTAATTCAAACCATTATATGGGATACTAACTGGCTCATAAAACTTTACTATATCAACGAATAACAGAAAAAACATGCTTACTATAATCTTATAAATATGTCTGGTGTTTTCTCTTTACAGGTATGCATCGTCCATTAAGCATAGAAAGGAACAGAACAGAATGATCAATGATGCTGGAATAAGTGGTGAAATATCGTCGTCTGAAACTCCTTAGCTAACATCAATAACGTGCGAGGATTGTATTAGCGGTAGCTTGAATTCAATATATTTTATACTGACTGGTTCCCTATACAGATATAGGTATTTCAATCTCGTTCTCCAAAATGGAAACGTTGCGAGAAGTTTTTTTTTTTTTATATAGTGGGCCCACTTTTACTAGCTTTTTTCCCATGGATATTAACTGCAAGAAGACATTTCAACAAAGAAAAACAAATTTGTGTCATTAGCATGACTTTTACAAATGTCAAAATGGCCCTTTTAAAGTGGCCCATTGTAGTGAAAATCAGTAAGCTTAAAAGTTTTGAGTAATAACTGTGCAGGATTAGTTAATTACCTATAAAAGGTTATTTTGTGATAAACATCTTTTGCCGTGTGATGCCGGCTTCGAATAGCATCACGCAATGTCTTACCCAAGGGTATCGTAAGAGGCAACTAAGGGACTCGAGGGTTAGATGTGTGTTGCAATTTTAGGCGATGGGCTGACATCCTGTCACTATAGTGATACACAGTTATCTGATTGACCTGCAAACTTTTGACAGACGTGGTGTTAATATTGGTTTTACTGCCGTTAACGCTCTGCCTACTCCGTAATGGATATAGGCGTGATTTATGTATATATGTATGTATCTTTCATCATGCAAATGCATGTTTCAAAAAAACTTCATTAGTTTTCAGACATTTATATAACAAACAAAATTAAAGAAAACACAGAATCGCTTACTCCGATACAAGTATAAGAACTAACTATAACATAATTTCCTTGTAATAGTACGGGCGAGCCCTACATTCGCAAAATGGCCGGTAATTTTCAGCAGGTAATTTGTACTCATTCGGCGGCGCCGGCGGAGGAGGAGCAATAATTGACGTCAGCGTCAGCAGGGCATAACTCACCGGCTCTCCGCTCGCTCCTCGACCGCTCTCTCACCTCTATATATCTCGCCTCGAGGGTGCATATTTTAGCTCCATATGACGACACACACTTTTTACAATACTTTTTTGAGCATAATTTTTCGGTCGTCACCCGACAAACGCCCGTAGCAGCTTCGGCGGATAATTCATTTTCTCTCTCGACGTCCTTTTCGCGGATCAAACAGCAAAAAACATTATGTTAACGAATTGTAGATGATGTTTGTTTCGAAGGTTTTTTATTTTGTTTTCCTTATCAAAATTCAAGGTTTATTGCAAACATTATTTTTGCTGCTCCATTTGTTGACGGAATGGAACACAATACATGTACCTACTCTAAAATTTTAATGTCCAGGCTCTTGTACTCGATTTGAAGAATTTTATCACAAAAATTTGGTTAGATCAATTTAGTATCTATAGTTTTTCCTTATTCATTGTTAGTGATTATTATATCGGCAAAATATTACTGAAACTACACAGTAACAAATTCTTAAGATAATTGACATTTACTTTGTTTTATATGTAAGAAAAGGATACCATGCAGTTTATTTTCTGCATACATGAGATATACAGCCTTTAAGAAATTATCCCTACACTTTGCTGATGTGTGTATTTATAGTAAATTCAAGCAAAAGTCACTTTTTTTACACCAACTCCTCCTTGCATTTCAACCTGATAGGTGAATTTCAGTTTGTCGTGGTTGTGTCAAGTCGGAGCGTCAGCAGACGTCGAGTGACGCAATGATTGATGTTGCTGACGGTGCATGCATCGCTCTAGTAGCGTCAGATAGACAGATCTTATGCTACGTTCACACTGCACCAGCTCCATGTCTTGCTCCTGCCGCTACCGCGAATATTGCTCAAAATACTCGAAGTATCAACGCGAGTGTATGTTCACACACTGCTGTCATTCTCTTATCGCAGCAATACGATAATGAGCGAGAAAGCATTGCATTCTACTTGCGCTCGCGCTAACGTTTCTTTAACTTCCGCACAAAAAAACCGTCAATCGAGGTAGCACGGGAAATGGCAGCGGCATGACAAGGAACAGCGCGAATTACCTGTTCTCATGGTTGCGCTGCCTACTTCCCTTACTTTTCTTCTCTGCCAAAAGCTCGAATGTGTAAACGCGGCATTAGAATATCTTTCAGCTGAAACATGTCTGAACACAGCAATGATAATAGGTTCTCGAATTACTGAGTAGTTGATTTGTAGACGAATTCCATTCCTCCATATTCATAGAAGCACAAAAAGTTCATTAAACACAATCACAAGACACAATAGGAACAATATTGAATCATAATGTTTGATCAAAAACTCCATTACTACGAGTTATTCAGTATTTCAAATCTATTGTATGTACTATAAGCAGCGCGGTTTTATTTATCCAATTACAGCAATAAAAGAAATATATATATGCTATTTTCGTTTTTTTTTTACTTTCTATTCCACACTTTGACAAACTTTACTTGATAGGAAAAGTTCAATGTTACCTGTATTTGATATTCTTTTAAATATTATATCTAACGTTTTAAAATTATAAAAACGAATGCTATCGTTAAGATACATAACTTTTCCAATAAAATCACAGAATATTCTCTATAGTCTTGATTTTTTTTTACCGTCAAAACTTCAACGACAGGTTGTGACAGCCGCAAGGCGATGCAATTTCGTGTCGTGTGATATGATATGTATGGTTAATATAATTAATTTATGATATATATGCGATTTCATACTATTCCTTTCGTCAATAACACAAAAAAAGCCAAAATACCACAAAAATATTCAATGTTTGTGAGGACCACCTTAAATTGTGTGCTGTTTAAAGCCTCCAAACAAATAAAATTTACGATTTGCGCATAATTATCCGAAATAAAGAGCTCTCCTATGGACTTATTTTGTGCTCTCTCGGGCAAAATGAAATATTTTAATTCGAAATTTGAACTGAAGAACACTCCAACGCAATGTTGTTGCGTAATACACAAAATTTAAAACAAAATTAAAGATATCTTTGGCATTACTTGGATATTTATAAGCCGTAATTTTGTTTGGGGAGGGTAGAATCTAATTCAATTTGAAAATAATAAACCGCGTCTTAGTAAAGATTCTTGAGAAAGTAATATTGGGTTTATTTACGGCATAAAAGATTACCTACTAACACGAATAATAAGAAAAATTATCTTAACTAATATTCAGAGGAGGAAAGTTTTCCTCTGTTTGTTTGATTGTAGGTATTTAACGATTTGCGAAACTTCCAGAATACCTTCCAAAATTCCTTACCATTCCTTGGAAAATTATAATTCTACTTAAATTCTTCTAGTATCATAGGCTTCTTACCGCAGATATTACTGACCTTACCTTATTTGTAGATAACATAGAAAAAAGGAACAGTGATTCAATCTGGGAAAGCCTAAAGTATTCACACAAATGTGTAGATCTATAAAAACTAAGAAGAATATAAATAAAATAGTTTATTAGTATATGTAGATGTACCTATGCACTAACTCGCTTAACCATACATACTCTTTCTTTTTTCACCCAAAGGTTGTCTGGTAGAAATTGCTACCTCAGCAATAAGGCCGCCTAAATTGTACCGATCTTTTTTAATTTTTTGTATCTGTTTGTTTTGTACAAATAAAGAATATCGTATTGTATTGTATTGTGTAAAATTAAAGATCTCGTTTTTTGTACTCGAAGTATTTAACATTGTGGATATTCTATTAAATTAAATTTCACTACAAGTTTTCACACTGTAGTATTTATGCGAAAAACTATGCCATGATAAACAATAACCTCGGCGCCACAAAATTGCGAGAATCAGTTACGGAGTTCGCCGCGCGGATTCACTCTCAAGTGGATTTGCTTGATCCCGCTACTCGTGACGCAGCCAACTCGTATTTTTTGGTAATTTCCTTGTTTCCAGAGGATTTTATGAGGTAAGAAGAAACATAAGATTCAGTTTTGAGTCGTAATTTAAATATTTTGAAACGACTTCGATAGACGTTTTGTTAAGTTATTTTCAGATATTTGTGTTGTCTGGGTGTTTCTGTGTATAATAATGTATTGATTTACAAAAAAAAGTATATATGTATTAATATCAGCTATCTAGTTCCCATAGTACAAGCTTTACTTAGTTTGGGGCTACATGGTGCTGTAATAAATTCACAATTCACAAATTGTCCAGGATATTTATTATTATTTATTTTTCGAAAGATACAGAATCAAGATATTTAATGTAACTAGTGCAGTTTTTTGTTTCTTTCAGTTAGTTTTTTTTACTACCTATGCTTTTAGTTTTATTTGTATGATCTACAATATGTAGAAGTCGACTAAGATCAATGAATTTTTTTCCACAGGACCGAACAATTTAGACTACTATTGATCTCATTGTGTTGCCCGATCTTGTCGTGTTAGTCACCGAAACGACGAACTATCCAATGAAGCAGCGTACCATAAAGGACTTTATATTCACAGTTATTTAAGGACCTATTCATTTCATTGCAAATATTCTCAAGGGGAGTTTTCTTCGATAATCTGAAAAACTTTCCACAATTAACTAGGTCGAAATATAAAAAAAAAAAATCGACCTTGAAACATTTTTTGAACGGTCCGAAAATAAATTTACACACGCACACATACATACACACATCAAGCTTATATCCCTTGCGGGGTAGGCAGAGCGCAAACGGCCGCAAAACGGACATTTACGCCACGTCTGACAAATATTTGAGGGTCGTTCGGAAAATTGTGCATCGCCATAGTGACAGGTTATCAGCCCATCGCCTAAAATTGCAATACACACCCACGAGTCCCTTAGTCGCCTCTCACGACTCCCAAGGGTAAGAAATGGGCTAATGCTATTCTAAGCCGGCATCACACGGCATCGTACTTCCTTCATCTAGATATCGGCTATTTAGAGGAGGTAGCACCCATTATAGATACTCAACTAGCTAGACGCTATCCAGCAGCGTCATGGCGTGCGTCGGAAGCGGCACTGTTTGCGGTCGCACATTAGCTGGGCACGGTCACGCCGTCCGACAGACGACACGCAGTGATCAGCCATCCACAGACCTGGTTATTTCCAAGGTGTATCAACAGTTTGTCACTACCGATTAACCTGGCCAGCTCCGAGGCAGTGCCTTTATTTTTAATATTTTTTATTAAATTGTTAAATTGTTAAAAAAGAAGAAAATTATGTTATACAAATCTGTTTTTTACAATGATAAATTATGATGTCAATAGGTGATAGAACTAACCTACATTGACTAGTACTAACGTTAAATTGATTAAAAATTATTTTATTTTATTTCACCCGCGTTGCATCGCTGTAGCGCCAAAGCAGCCGTTAACTTTTGAACAGTGTTTTTTTACAATCGATTCATTAGATTCGGATATGAACGATTACCTACAAACTAAGCTTCTTTTAATGTTTTGCTTGTACACCATCATTATCTGCCTGCCCTTATCCCGATTTATTTGGGGTCGGCGCAACATGTTTTTTTCCATTCATCTCTATTAGCTGTCAAATGATTTGCTTGTAAAGTAAAGAGAAAAGATTTTTGTCCTTAAAGGTGTGATTAAAGAGAGCTGTACCTCCAGATGCGAGGTCTATGCCGACACCCAACGCCAGATGATTCCCTCCACATCTGACACCCTCCGACGAGGCTCTGTTTGCAGACCACATCGCAGCGCGACCCGGCAAACATGACGCGATCGCTGTCTTAATGTTTGGATTAATGGCGATATTAATAATTTGAGTTTTGTGCCAATATTGTCTATTAGGACGTCATTTGCACACGTTGCCCAACATTGACACGCTGTGTAGTAAATATGTAGGTTATATTATAAATTACAATAAGAATAAGAGCATAATTTTTCCATATAACAGTAATTTGTGTTATTCATTTTTGTATTATTATATATGTGTATATTTATTTTGTTTGTTTTTTCATCAGAAAATTATGAGTAAACTGTTATATTGTGCACGTTTTTATCTTTAATCTACTCACACTTCTTTAAGTCTGCTGGAATAAATTTCTTTAGAAATAAGCAGTACTTGTTGTACCTTTTTTCCATATAATGGTTTTGATTTTTCTTGTGTACAATAAATTATTATATTATTTAATAAATAAATAAGTTTTTTTTAAATTGAATTGATTGATTGAATCCAGGACCTGTGGATTACCGTCACACCGCTCTGCCACTGAGCTACCGAAGCCTCGTCCGAACACTACAAATTTTCAACCTCTTGATACTTATCTTGAAGCAAAGTGCAAGCGACATCCAGTGTCAGTTATCTAAACTAATACTTAGGTTAGTTTTCATTACAGCAGGAATTCAAATCATGCGATAAAGACGACATTTTATCAATTTCTTATTTTAAGTTATAAAAATATTATAGCACTGTGAGTGCAATATAAATCTAGTACAATACGTAGGTTAGTACAGGGATGTGGCATAATTATCAAGATCAGGGAGAGTTAGTTGCCCCAGTTGGCAACACCGGTATAGTTCGGGACGCGGAGGAAATGAACGTCACCCACGAGATGGAGACGTGTGAATATTGTTCACAACTTGTGAGCAGAGACACGACTTCGAGAGATAGCTAGCTAACGTTCAAATTACAGAAGTCATGGTTTCAGAATCATTGGGATTTGGTGTCAACAGTAAAAACAGACAGGTAAACAAAACTTATGGTCTGAACATACCTAGTGTTAATGATCCATCACTTTCAAAGACATGTTTTTGAATGGAGTGATATTAGGTCCTTACATATGAAATTGTCGTTTTGTCGTACTGGCCACTTTGATCACAAATTTCTCCTATTTGGTTAGGAATTCGAAATTCAAATTTATACAGCTATTTCCACATGTAGTTGTGTTTCGTAAACCGTCATTCATTTGTTTTTTTACTTATCTTTTTTCTGTTTGCATCGCTCAATTTACAAAATGGAAAATTTGAAATATCGCGTGATTTACGAGTACGAGTTCCACCGTGGCACCAGTGCTGCGGAAACGGCTCAAAGGGTTAATGATGTGTATGGCGGTTGTGTCGCAAAAGAAAACACAGTGCGTTTTTGGTTCCAAAGTTTTCGTTCTGGAAATTTCGACCTGCAAAACAAGCCCCGTGGACGGCCGGAGACCCAAGTTGATAATGAAGAATTGAAGGCTATTGTGGAAGCGGATCCATCGCAAACCACGTCCGAATTAGCTGCAGGCTTCGGTGTTAGTGATAAAACTGTTTTAATCCACTTGAAGCAAATTGGAATGATTAAAAAACTTGAAAGGTGGGTTCCTCACGAATTGAGTGAAGCAAACCGGCAAACGCGCGTCAACTGCTGCGTTACATTACTTGACCGGCACAATAACGAAGGGATTTTAAATTGAATCATTACCTGTGATGAAAAGTGGATTCTCTACGATAATCGGAAGCGCTCAATGCAATGGCTGGACCCTGGCAAGCCAGCCAAAGCCTGTTCCAAGCGAAAATTGACCAATAAAAAGTTACTTGTAAGCGTTTGGTGGACTAGCGCCGGTGTCGTTCATTACAGTTTTCTCAAATCTGGCCAGACGATTACGGCAGATGTCTACTGTCAGCAATTGCAAACCATGATGGAAAAGCTAGCTGCTAAACAACCGAGGTTGGTCAATCGCTCTACGCCACTGTTGCTTCACGACAACGCTAGACCACACACTGCACAACAGACGGCTAGCAAATTAGAAGAGCTTCAATTGGAATGTCTAAGGCATCCACCGTACTCCCCGGACCTTGCTCCAACAGATTACCATTTTTTTCGAAATTTGGATAACTTCTTGCAAGGGAAAAAATTCAACTCAGATGGGGCAGTCCAAATCGCCTTCAAAGATTTTATTGATTCCCGTCCGAATGGTTTTTTTAGTAAAGGGATCAATGAACCACCTATGAGATGGCAAAAGTGCATAGATTACAATGGCTCATACTTTGATTAAATAAATATACTATATTAAAAAAAATCGACTTTTTGTTCCTCCCATACAAAACGCCAATTTCATATGTAAGGACCTAATATTTTGATTGACATGATTTGTTTGCATTTAAGTAACGAAAGAAATAACTAAATGGTTACACAGGGTATTTATAAATGTAAAAAATGTAAATGACGAAATGACTAAACCAGTAGCCAGTAAGATATTTATAAAAAACTAGGTACATAATTTTCAAAAAGCTTCTGTACAAATATCATAAGCAAGTCTGCTCTCATGCGAGTTTAAAAAAGGTATAATTGAAGACCTTAATTTGTCCCTAGCGTGACAAAGTACCAAAGAACTGGAAGTAAAATATTTGTTATTCTGTTTTATAACCCAATTGTTGTGTTTTTCAGCAGGTTGGTAATTTTTATTTCTTGCTCGTGTCGTAACTTTTTGCTGTATAATAAAAGAAGTAAACAAATTTCAAAATCGCTTCAGCGTCTCATATTATATAAAAGAATCCAGTAATAATAATTCTTCAAATCATCCCAATTTAATTCTAAAACGATTGTCAAAGGGCTAATTAATATCAATGATATAATTTGAAAGTACTGTGATCTATGGCGCCTTCAAGATATTGGGTCACTCGTGCAACCCACAAAAGTTCCTTCTTTTTTTTGAAAACTTGCAAAATTTTCAAGCGCGGGCAGGATTTTGGAAGTTTTCAAAAATTGTATATGTAGCCATTTTTGGTCTATACATATTTTTTTTACTTCCAGAATTAGCAAGGGTAGCGTAGGGGCTAGTACGATTGTTAATTTAGAGTAGGAGCACTTCTGGGCAGGTTTTTTGGTGGGTTTTTCCTGTTCAGGAGGTCCGATTAATTATACGCATGTAAACTACACGCTTTAAAAATCTTGACTTCAATTTGAAACAAATATCGTTTTCAGATGGTGGTGGCGTAAAGTTACATGCCGTGTTATTAACCTGGCCAGCCCCGTGGCAGTGCTTTGATTTTTATGTTTTTTTATCCCGCCCAAACCGGTTTTCTATTAGGACATTACAAAATTTTTATAAAAAAAGAAAATTGTGTGATACAAGTTTCTTTTTTTTACAATGACGGTTCATGACGTCAATAAGTGATTTGATAATACTATCCTACATTGAATAAAGAATTTCAATTTTAATTTCAATTTATACCTAACACGGGAAGTGTTTTAAAATTTGTTATTAAATTCGGTTATTCCTTCTATTTTTTTCCCAACCAGCTTCCTGAGACTGTCGTTGCAATGACTCAATCCACTGTACTCGCGAAAGAGTAATTACTCGTAAGTTCGTATGAGGAACGAGCGTGTTTGCGAGTGCACGTCCAATTTATGGCTCTCATGAGATCGCAATGAACGAGATCACAGAAACAGCAGCGACTATAAATCCCGGACACGAAACGAATAAACAATCTTTGGTAATTAGAAAAACTGTTGCGCAAAGTGGCAATTTCCGAGATAGAATTGAATTTTACTAAGTCAGTTCCGTGTGGTTTGATTTGGATACTTATCAAAATAAATTGGCAACCTTTTGCACGTTTTGTATTAAACAAAAGACAATTTTTTGAGAAATTTAGACAATAGATAAAATAAGATAGATCGCGGTTATTTTATGGCTTTTTTAAGCTTCTTCTCATTGTCGGGTCAGCGAGACAATAATCGACCTCTAACCTCTTATTATTGTGCTGAATGACCTTCCAAAATAAAGGCTTTTATCCGCTTTCACTATTTGTTAGGCTCCTGCGTCGAGCTCAGACGAAACTCTATCGATTCTTGAACAAGTTAAACTTTTAATGTTTTACTATTAGGGGGAAGGGGAAGACCGGGATACTTGAGCCGCAATTTTTTTTTAAATTTAAAAAATCTGAACAAAATTAAGGAAGATGAGCTGCATACCAAAAGTATCCCATCTTATTTATACAATTACAATTTTATATTCCTTTGCACACTAAAGTTGCAAATAGATGATGGCATAAATTATGACGAAAAAATATTTTTGGTTCAAGTCTCCCGAACCGGCAAGAGACTTGCTCTATACCTTTTTGATAGGAGAAAGTAAATTAAATTCAGCATTTTAAAGATACAATTTTATAATTAAGATGCATTTTATTATAATAAGGTAACTACATTTCATCATCGTACAAATTAACACAAACCCTCACAACTTTATATTGCAAATATTTTACGTGCCAATACCGTATTTTGACTTATGTTTTTTTTAATAGTGACTCGGTGTATAAAAATATAGGTCTACAAATATAGTCTCGCTGTAAAGGTAGACTTGACCTCTGCTCAAGTTTCCCGCAGGCAAAACAGCCCAACTCTCCCTCACCCACTAAGGACAGAATCAAGATTTTTGCTTCAAAACTGTTATTCGCGAGAGCCATATCCTGAATTCTGAACAAAATAACATAATTTAGCAATTCTAAAAAACGTAGGTCTGCCTTCGGTAATTTCATAAACACGTATACACTTGTCACTTATGGTAATATGCGTCCATATAGTATAGACTCTGTAATTAAGTTGCTTGTTATTCTAGGGTCATGCGTGTTGATTCATTCGCCATGTAATTTAAAAATGCGCCAAATTAAGAAAAATATTTCTAGTGGTTCCTGGACTCCCCCTACACATGTTGTTAAAAATCAACAAACGCCAAAAACTCAGCCTTTCCACTTTGAACATCGTTTGTAAAATTTATAAAATAATGATGTTTCCGGAAATAATGTATTGATGGCGGAAAGACGATTAAGCTACATGGTACCGCTGCGCCCTTTGAATCGATGCCACACAATGAAACTAGCTCGTTCAGAGCTAAATACCCGCGCAGTGCGCCGTAAATACTTCCACACAAAGCGCTCTTTCTCTTTCAACACTTTTTTCGCGATCCGAATAAGACATTACGGGAATAAATGGTTTCCTTTGAAGTCGACGCCGACTCGTATCACTTCTACACGAGGCGTCCTAAGCCACAGACTAAACGCATCTGTACTTTAAAATGCTACTTCTAGTAATGGTCTCAAAGCATCATTTGCACTTTTTTGCAAAAAAAAAAACTATTAGGTACACATATTCATATAAAAAAGAACAACATTTCATGCTTGTATCTCTTGATGAGATGAAATGTTGAATTTGGGCTGAAATACTATGAATGAAAGAGGAATTGAAAAACTTGGGTAATATAGTATAATATGTCGAAAATAATTCCTTTTTCGCTGTCGGATAGGACATGTTTACTGAAAATTATAATTCAAAATATTATTATGATGTTAGGTATAAGTACTCCAAACTATACTAGGTATGCTATTTTGTTTAATTATGTAATTTGGATTACGTCAACAAAGTTATTAAAAATATATCAACGATCGATTGTTACCGAAACAAGAATAATAATATGTATGCATCATTATTTATTAACGTGTGTAATTGTGTATTTATGTTTTAATTTATTAATAAGTTACTTTACAACCTATTTTAGCTTTCATTATTTCACTACCAATAAAATAATTTATGTCGTGATATTGAAGTACAAACTCATTGAAACTGACTCATTTACACATAGTAAGTTAGTATTACTGTTTTCGTAGACTTATAATTCAGGAATCACATCCGAGAACAAAACCTTTGCTCCTTGTTCCATCGTATATTTTTTTTGTATTTTCAGAGTCAGGAGAAACGACGACGGCTTATAAACAGAAGTGTTTGTAAATACTTTGTTTTTGTTCATTGATGAAAGGAACCCTTCGATTGGGCAATGATTCAGCTAATTTAAGAATAATACGCTGAAAAGACTTTAGTATTTTTCGTGCTCTTTTTTGCAAAAAAAATATTTTTCCTAATACAATGGCTCTTTTATTCGTTCAATGTATTGTCACGTAATCTGCTTCATAATCATTTCATAATGTCGAACCATCACACTTGAAAAACTTTGAATTGAAACATCTCTTATGGACAGTTAAGTTATGCTGCTCTTATACTAGTGTTGAACTACTTGTAGTAAGATGACCATCAAATTCAGGTAGTTGCCAAGACTTTCGTATAAAAATAGAAAACCATGAGGTGTTATCTAAAGCGTTGCGTTACCAGGAACTGTCAGTTTGTTTGGTTGGATTACGGAAAGGAAGTTGCGTGTCGCTATCACGATTACCGTCGCACGCAGACGACAAAAATGGCGCGTCGATGGCACTTAGCGTCGCAACAAAACAAGCCATCGGTAACCCTACACGGCGACTTGAGAAAGAGGGGGGGAGGGACAAGATTAATGGCTCGTCCCCTCTCCCCCCGCTTGCACCCCTCGCCCCTTGCATCAATCACTTAGCCCTTTGATGTATTATTTACTTGCAGAAGTTACTTTTGTGTCTCCTCGTCGTCGGCTGTTTTTGAAAGGAAAGCAAATATTTTTCAAGAGCATCCGTCATCTGCAGCGCGAGGGCTGCCATGAGCTGCCACGTCTCGTCCGTGTGCCGACGCCGCGCTGCCGACACGTTTTGACAGGCGTATTTGTTTACGTTTTTATGGAAATAACCATTCATCATTCCCCTACGCCGCCATAGCAGCAACGTCTTCATGTAAATTAAAATAAAAACATTTTCCTCGCATCAAGACAGCCCCATGAGATAGGTTTTATTTTTGAAATGTTAATAATTTTTAGTTATAAACAAGGACCACTGATTAATATGGAAACTCTAAAAACATGTTTACTGGTAAGAATATTCTTTTACGAGCTTTCGTATATTTTGATATTAAATAATACTATCACAATGTAGGTAATAAGCCCCAACTATCCGACCTTAAATAAATTAATGTTGAAGCTACTGTAAAAAACTTGGTATTTTTTGCTCAAAACAAGTAACTTACATCCAGAGACAAATAGATGTAACATCTACCTAATTTATACACAAAATCCACAAATAGAATAGTGCATTGTAGACACAGCTCTGAAATGTACAGCGTTTATTGCACTGGACCGTATAATGAGCCAGTTGTCTCGGGAAATTAGCATCGCAAGCGGTTGAGCGGTGGTGTCGCGTCGTTGCCAAATGTGGGACAGAGAATGGTAGGATTTTAAAGAACGTGTGGTAATCAGTTTTAGTCCTTTGATAGATGGAACCTTGCTGTGTTGGTACATAGGCCCTTGGAGAGATTCTTTTATTCCTCTATGTTCCGTGATGCTGTGGTCTTCGCTTGATCACTTGGTCCGAAGAATGTATGGTCTTTAGCAAAAACCGTTACCGGTTTGAAAAGGATAAAGCATTTTCTCATTTACAGCTCAGTCCAAAATAAATTTTAAGAACGTCCTAAAATTTTACCAGTTCTTTCTTTTCTGTCGGTTAGTTTTTTGTGTACGGCAAAGTTGCAACTATTTGCCCCTACTTTCGAGAGCAAATTCAAAACAAACTCAATAGAAAGTTCGAAAGTTTACAATTTCTTGAAAAGCTGACAAGCAGTTAGTGAACAAGTTAACAACTAAGAGCCCGCGTTGAGATTAGTATTCTCGCTCCGTCTGAAGGAACTTGATAACTCGGGAAAGTGAAAACAGCTCACTCGAGGTTTAGAGCTCCTGCAGTGGAAGACACGTCCACGACACAGTATATTATTTGCAGATCACGAGAAGCTCCCGAGGGTTTGGCGTGAAGCCAGCGCGATTCAATGCAAACGTTTCAATCAGCGTAGTTGAAGCAGTTGTGCAGATTATATGAAAAAGATTCAAACGCACTAGAAAAGGTTGTGGTTGAACGTTAACTCACTTCAATTCCTCAGTGCTACTTTCCAGAATAGAAGAATCGCTATTTAAATCAAAGCAATCAATTCAAATCCTTCGCAAGATCTCCCGCAGCGAAGGGTTTACCTAAAAATAGAAATGTATTCACCAAAATAAATAGGCCATAAATCTGGGTGTTTTATATTCAAACAGCCTTTTTATGTAGGAACGTTCCTCCCAAACACACGCTAACTCTTTAATCCTCGGAGACAAGCCGGTAATTTGTCGTCACGGTATTCTCCGCGCGTTCGTTTTATTTGACGCGCGGTTTGTCCGGGTCCCACCAGCCTCACGCACATTTATGTGTACACACCGCCTTACGTTTTTATACGCATATAGATACAAAAGATCGCGAACTTCGCGAAAGGTACCCACAGCAGGGTGAAATTGAAAAGATTCGACGAATTTTTCCTCATGAATATCTATGGGAATAACTTCCCATCTTGCCGTTTCATACATCATTTTGGTCGCGCAACTTTTGTATAAGCAATATATTTACTTAACTTTTTCCTCTATTGAAATGTGGGTCCTATAAGTCATCGTATTCATAAGTAGTATTCATTCAAGAGGCGGCCGATGTGGCGCAGTGGTAGGGCGACTGCCTGCGACGCAATAAGGTTCTGGGTTCGAATCTCGGTCGGACACTCACAAAGTTGATATTTATCACATTGTGAATTCGTTTCAAGTCTGGTTAGGTTAGGTTGCATTGCAAGATAAACCACCTGATTGTCTGAAAATAAAGATGTTTCCGTGTTTCGGAGGGCACGTTCAGCCGTCGGGCCCGGATGCTGTCTATGATTACCTAGACGGCGGTCGTTACGCAACCATATCAGAAGCCTACTACTAGTAGTAGGCGGTTAAAAAACTCTGACACCAGGGTTCATCGGGTCGTTGGACGACTCGGTATCCCACACGAAAAGAGAAAGATATTCAAGAGTCAGATGATTGATTTATTTCCATCCCTTAAATTCTAATAGCACTTTCACCACCTTTCACACGTCACACCTTTCTTTCGTCTGATGCGCGCGCGCTTGGCGCATGGTTGTGACGATTGTTTAAATAAATTTTATTTCGTGATCTACCGGAAACTAGTGTCAGATTGAAAATGGTTCAATGTAAAAAATGTAAACAATTTGCTTCTCTGAACAAAGATGATATAGTGAAGTGTAAGGGCGGTTGTGATTCAGTTTTCCATAAAAAATGTTTAAAAAATCTCAAGGCGTTTATGGAAAAAGAAATTTGTACTGATTGCCAAAAAAGCCCAAGTAAAATATTAATTAATACGACCGAGATGGCGGGAGATAAGATATTGGCAGAGGTTAACGAAAAATTATCTATTTTGTACAAGATGGAGGAGAAACTAGAACGCCTCACTGAAACTGTCGATTTTTACTCGGCACAATATCAAGAAATGGTTACGTTCAAAACAGAGGCTGAGAAAAAACTTAAATCACTGGAACAAAAGAATATTTATTTAGAAAAATATAATAAAGCTTTAGAAGAACGCGTAGAGGAGCTTGAAGTGAGAAACAAAGAAAAAAACATAGAAATCCATGGCATGGAAAAGCTAGACAATGAAAACACGAAAGAAGCTGTTAAAAAACTTGCGTTAAAATTAGATTTAAATCCAAACGACATAGAAGAAGCCCAGCGGGTAGGATCAGAAAAACCGAACGATCCAAAACCAAAACCAAAAATAATATCGGTAACCCTACGCACTAAAACTGCCCGCAATAACTGGATTGCTGCAAAAAAGGAACACAGAATAACCAACAACACAGTTTATGACAATGGAAATGAGAGGAAAATTTTTATAAATGAAGACCTCCCCAAATTTAAACGCCAGCTTCTGTGGGTGGTTCGAAACCAACTTAAACCGAAGGGCTTTGAATACATATGGGTGCAAAACAGTCACATTCTAGTGAGGAAGAATGCCGAAGAACGAAAGATCTACAACATTAGGTGTGAAAAAGACTTGGACAAGTTAGATAACTCATGCTCAGAGCAATAATTGCGTAGCGTACACAACGCGCGAGTACACACTATGTGATTGTCAAAACTCGATTAATGGATGTAGATATTATATCGAACGATGTAAGGTTCAAAAGATATTACGATATAAAAACATCAAGTGCTGAGATTAATCAAGAAAATGCAGGCATCCATATTTTTCATCTAAACATTCGCTCTCTTCGAAAATATTTTAATCAAATTTTGGTGTTACTTCAAGAAAATAAATATGCTATTGAGATATTGGTACTCTCTGAAATAAATATAAAGAGCTGCGAGCTGGCCTTTTATCAGATATCGGGATATGATGCATATATACACAGTAGAGAAACTGGAAGAGGAGGAGGAATTTTGATATACGCAAAAAAAGAATTAATTTTTAGTGCAGATATAGTACATACAGAAGCCCTAGAGACTTTGCATGGACAGCTTAAAATTGGAAATGAGACGACACATATACTAGCCATATACAGACCACCGCGAAAAAACAAGCTAAACTTTATGGCTCAACTCGAAGTTCTAATCTTATCAATTCCAGCAACTGACAACCTGGTAATCATCGGAGACACGAATCTTGACATATTGCACAATAAAACGAATCCTCACACAACAAAATACAGAAACACCCTGTGTGGGTACGGCTTACAATGCACTATACCGAGCTCGGAGGTAACACGGGAGGCGATAGTAGACGGGCGGCATGAGACGTCATGTTTGGACCACGTGTGGGTGCGAGCGAGACGCAGTCACTTAGCCTCGTCCTACGTGCTTGAGATGCATGCATCTGACCATCATGCGGTAGGGATAGTGGTGGATTTAGGTACGTGTTCTAACCTAAATTTGAACGGTAAGAGTGGCAATGACAACGACCGGACCGAACGGTATATTATTAGTGACGATTTGGTGCGTCAAAAACTTGAAGCCTTCGATTGGGCGCAATTACTCTTGATAACGTGTCCTATTATATTGTATAATAGTTTGTGCGCAGTTTTTGATAATATATATAAGGAAAGTACTGTATTAATAAACATACGCAAAAAAAGAAAAACACAACCTTGGATTGATAGACAGCTATACAACATGTTATTACGCAGGGACTTCCTATTTAGACAATGGAAAGCGACGCCTAAAAGTATGAGTAAGCGATTAGAGTACACGCGATTTAGAAATAAAGTAAACAAGTTGGTAAATGAGTCAGAGATTAAAAAGTGTCACGGTGATTATAGGAAGGTATGGTCAAATATTAATTCGTGGATAGGTCGAACTAAATGTAATCTCGACGATGTAATAATGAGATATTTAGGTAGAACAGACAGTGTATATAATATTTGTAGTAATTTTTCACTTACATTCACAAAGGAAATACAGGGTATCAAACATAACTGCAATAGAAAGTTTTTAGATAGAAAGTCGTATATCAGAGAAAGTTTAGTTAGTTTTAGATTTGGAAAAGTTAGTCCTTTAGACATAGAAAAAACTATTAACATGTTATCTTGCGAGAAATCCCCGGGCTTGGATGGAATACGGGTAAACGATATTAAATTTTTGAGAGTACAGCTAAGTCCAATCATTGCAAATTTTATTAATATGTGTATAAGTATGTGCATGTATCTAAATGAACTTAAATATGCTATCATACGTCCTATTTATAAATCTGGGAGCCACCTCGAATACGCTAACTACAGGCCTATTGCCATATTATCAGTAATAGATAAGATTGTAGAAAAAATCATTGTAGGTCGTATTAGTGGATTTTTGGAGCGTAATAATATTCTATCTGACACTCAGCATGGTTTTAGGAGGGGGCGCAGCACCGTCTCGGCATTGACGCGGTTTGCGGACTATGTTAATGGCAGCCTCGATTCAGGCAAACAATTGATTGCTTTATTTATTGATTTTAAGAAAGCGTTTGACACGCTGGATCACGATGTTTTACTACAGGCTATGAGTGAATGTGGAATCCGAGGTCCGATGAATAATTGGTTCAGAAATTACTTAAATAATAGGAAAATCAGAACAGTAGTCAATGGTGTGGCTGGTGAAGAGGCTGTCGTTGACCTTGGTGTGCCGACCGGGTCAGTGTTTGGGCCGGTGGGGTATATAATGCATGTTAACGGAGTGGCTAATGTAATTAAGGAATGTCAAGTGTATATGTATGCAGATGATATGTGCCTACTTTATGCCTCAAAAGATGAAACTGAGATACAAAAATGCATACAAGAAGATTTTGATAGAATTACAAAGTGGGCTCATGATAATGGCATAATTATCAATATTACGAAAACCAAATGCTTACATATGCATTCCCCGTATAATCAACGTGCAAAATTGGTTAAATTAAATGATATATCCATAATAGGGCACTCGTACGAATGTTTACATGGTGAAAAGTTACAATGTTGCTGCCCTGCACTTCAATATGTAGATAAGTTTACCTATTTAGGATTAACTGTAGATTCAAACTTCAGCTGGAAATTGCACATAGGTAATGTTTGCAATAAACTTAGAGCCATTTTAGGAAAATTTTACCAGTTATGTAGATTAGTTAATAAAAAAACCTTATTTATTGTGTACTTTGCTCTGGCTGATTCAATTCTCAGCTACGGGCTTAGTATATATGGCCGTACCTTTGATACATACTTGTATGAGATTAAAAAAATACAAATAAGATTACTTAAGTTCCTAGTTAGCAAGGAATCAAAGTTAGATTGCAAGCAGGACTATGAGAAGCTATTTTCTAAGTGCGAAGTATTATCTGTTGACTGTAAAGTGCAATTTTTATTAGCTATTGAACATAATTATACTGATAAATATAAAACAAAAAAGGAAAATAAGTATAATACACGTAGTATAAGAGAACGTAAACTAATACTACCGAAAGCCAATAACTACTATGGAGAGAGGGTAACTGAATATGTAGTACCAAAGTTATTTAATAAGTTACATATCTTAAGAACCGAACCTAGATTTAATACTATTGGGATATTAAAGGCGAAACTGAAGGCTTCGCTTCTTGATGCAAATCACTGATCAGCTGATCACATCTGTGATTTTATTGAGTAGCGGATCCATAGACGGTGGCCTTGGTGTCCCTAGTAATAAGTAATGCATGTTAGAATAGTTTAGTTATTAGTTTGTTTCTAAGGTAGGTCTAAATGGATAAAAGCAAGCGCATCTCGCCATCAAACTGTTAAGTTTGGCGAGTATAATTAATTGGAATCAAATGTACTTACCTTTAATGAAATAAATTGAAAAAAAAAAAAAAAACACAATACCAATATGGACATGGAAATAGTAAGGGAAGTCGGCTGCGCGAATATGTAAACAGGTTACGCGTGCTTGTCACTTCCAGTGCGCCCTCAAATGTCGGCTTTTTGTGCGCGACTCAAAAAAACGGCGACACGAACGCGCATGGAGTTTAATACTATCTCACTCACTCATAATGGTGCAAGAGTATGACGGTAGTTTTTCGAGCAATATTCGCGACAGCGGCAGAAGCAGAGGCAAGTGCATCATGTGAACGTGTTATAAGGCACATATTTAAATGGATGATATGCAGATGGTTTAGCGAGTACTGGATCTCCAACAGCGTATACAAGAGCAAATGTTGTTGTTTCTCAGTTTAGATTTCTTGACAACCGAAAAAGGTTTGTAGGGTCAATCATAAAAGCTAAGTATCTAAATAGTGAATACCTTATTGAATTGACTGCAACTATATATACGAATAAATGGATGCAAAGCTTTACATAAGTACTTGCTAAGCAAAAACTAAACTCTCTCAAAAACAAGTAATTAGTTCTTGGCCTCTTAGTTTAAGTCTCGTAAGTAACAGTTAAAGGATTACGTAAATTTTGTTTAGTAAAGAATAAAGAACCGAATTCCTACGTATGTAAGTGTAGACACTAGATAATAGAGTGGCTATAGTTTGTCATCCATCACATCTTAAGCCTCGTTCACACGATACCTCTAAGAGCAGGGAAACAGTAAGAGAAGTTCGCAGCCGAGCATGTAAACAGGTTACTCGTCATGCCGCTGCCACTTCCCATGCTCCAACTAATGCCGGCTTTTCGAGCGCGAGTTATAGCAACGGCAGCACGACCACGAGTGGAATGTTAAGCTATCTCGGTCACTCGTATTGCTGCAAGAAGAGTATGGCGGCAGTGTGCACTCTCACTCGCGTTTATACTTCCGCTTACTAATTCTAATTCTAATTCTAGCCTGTAATGTCCCACTGCAGGGCAAAGGCCTCCCTCCCTTTCTTCCATTCTTCCCTGTTTTGGGCCTCCTGCATCCAAAAAGGGGCGTGTGCACGTAGTTCATCCTCCCATCTTTTTCGAGGTCTACCGCTTACTATTTCCGGAAATATTGGCGGCTTCGGCAGGAGCATAGTGTGAACGTAGCATTAGACTGTATTCTTTCAAGAGAAGACATAATGCGAAATAAAAGTAACCTGTATAACTCTTAAAACTGAATACCAGTTTGTTCTGTGTCCTTTATTAAAGGTTGGCAGTAACTTAACGTAATGTAAGTAAGTAACTAACAAAGTCGCAGGTGCAGAACACGCGTTGTGAACGGAACGAAACGATCTGGATTGTTGGATTATACTGGATTATACAGAATGTAAAAATATACGCCGTGTGATGTCGGCTTAGCATCACCCCATTTCTTTCCCGTGGGAGTCGTAAGAGGCGACTAAGGGACTCGAGGGTGTGTATTGCTATTTTATTCGATGGGCTGACAACCTGTCACTACGGCGATACACAATTTTCCGAACGACCCTCAAATATTTGTCAGACGTGGCGTAAATTTCCGTTTTTTGCGGCCATTTTCACTCTGCCTAGTCCGTAAGGGATTATAGGCGTGATATGTGCATGAGCATGTCAAGTTACAAATATTCGAAGGGGTGAACCAGCCCATTAAACTGAACTACTTATCATAAGGAACATTAGTCAAATAATGAAACAAAAAAATTACCTTACATACATTGCCCAGGTCGGTTGAAACATTTTGTATGGGAGGTCAAATTTTTTTTTTCTTCCAAAAATTAAGGAAAGTTGTTCAGTTTCATGGGCTTGTTGATCCCTAAAAAATATTTGCAGTATTTTTTTTACACCTTCTATTCTGTGAAAATCACGATAATAGTAAACACATCAGTGCTTTACTAGATATATTCATACATAAACGCATATATATCATTCTTGCTATTTAATTTTTACATATACAGGATGTAAGGGACAACCCTGTGTATTCAGACCATGGAACTTATCAACTTCGCATAAAAAAACAGTAAACGTTTTTTATTTACTTACCAAAGTTGATGCAGTCAGCTGATTGTAATTTTGTATGGGAGGTTGAATTTTTTTGTTGTTTCCTGACATATGTTTCTAGGGGAATAAGATAGGGTCAAGTTATAATATATATAATATTAATAAGTATAATAAGCGAATTCGGTCGGGGTACGGGGTTTAATAATATCCTTAACATTAACAGTGTTAAACCTTGACCAAGAAGATTAATTGAGGTTTAAAGTAAAACGATTTACGTCAATGGCTAAGCTTCTTCTTAGAAATAGACTCTGTAAAGTCAAGCTACGATCATTTAATCACCATTTCTGTGAAACATTTAATTGTTGTACAACTTTATTTAATAATTCAGGGTTTTTAATCAAGTTTATTGTTTACACAACAAGAACATACATTTGAATTTTCGAGGAAATTTTGCCATAAAACGAAGTAAATTTACTGCAAATAATGATGAAGTTAAGTAGAAATTATTTTATATAAACTAATGTTACACTATAAAAATAATTACGTCTTTTTTAAAAACTTGCAAAATTTTTAAGCGCGGGCAGGATTTGAACCTGCGACTTTCGCCATCGCTTTTGACAACGCCTCTTCCATCTACCTTGCAGCTCGTCTCTTGCCCGCGAATTTTGCAAGTGTATCTTAAGGCGAGGATATAGCGCGAGCAAGATTTTTAAACCAGTTTTGATTAGATAATAACAAACTTTACTGGATAGAAAAATAATCCAAAGTAACCTTGATTTGAATACATTTAAGTACATTCCTTTTTTAGTACGAATACCTAAATTCTAACGTTATTTCTCTAGTTTCTATCTCGAAAGAACGTTAAAACCTTGCGAAAACTTGATCGCAAAATGAGTGTCTGTTTCTGTCGGGTGCAGCGCGAATGAAAAAGACATACTTTTCAGGTGAATCCGGGCCTGAATGCCAGTAACGAGTGACACGCCTACATCTACCGGGTTAGTTTTGCAACCAATACCCAGCTACTTATTCATTATTTACAGATTGAATGTTATTGCGCGATGAAATCCCAAGATAAATTGAGTACCAAATTTTGAAACACTTTCCGTGATAGAGAATTTTATTACAATATTTAGGAATTTTGGACTTTTGTGCTTCTGTCAACGACCATACTTGCGCGCCATAGGTTGAGACGGGCAGAATACACATGTCGACGAGTTTTCGTGTTAGTGACAGTGGATGGAAGGTCTCCCTTCATAAGCTCTTTCATGGACCAGTAGCTCTTCCAGGCGTTCTGGATTCGTCTTTCGATCTCTTTATCCTGCCTGTTTTTGAAGGATGCTATCTGGCCCAAGTAAGTTTATTCGTCGACATAATGTATCATTTTCCCGTCTATTTCTATTTTATCTATGACGCTGTTGCAAATAGGTTGGGTCTTAGTCATGTTCATTTAAAGTCCTACTTCAAGGCTCGCCACGCTTATCTCCAGTAGCATAGTCTCAAGTTCCGCGGCTAAAGTATAGAACAGGACGATGTCGTCAGCAAAACGAAGGTTTGTCAGGTGCTTATCGCCAATATATATGCCTTTAGAAGAACACGATGGTGAAAGTTTTTTGAAGATTTCTTCCAGAGCTGCTGTAAAAAGTTTTGGTGAAAGCGGATCACCCTGCTTGACTCCTCGGCGGATTTGAAATGAGGTTCCACAAGTCTGTAATTTCGTCTGTCCAAACTCAAGGTTTGCCAACGCGCCATGGAGCGCAGCATATTAAGTGTGAAAAGGATCGACCGAGTAAGAAACACAACCTGCGCTCCAAAACTGGCATCATAGATGTAGGAAAAAAGTCCTCGAAACTGAAGTGGGACTGGGCGGGACATGTTTGCCGCATGCATCCTGACAGGTGGGCTATAATAGCTACACAGTGGGTGCCAGAAAGTGGTCGCCGACGACGAGGCCGGCCTCGGAGAAGATGGCGAGACGATTTAGTCGCATTTAATAGTGACTGGCAATTAAAAACAGGAGACCGAGCAGAGTGGCGTAAATGAGGGGAGGCCTTTGCCCAGCAGTGGGACACAAAACAGGCTACATAAAAAAAATTAGGAATTTTAAAACACGGGAAGTGTTTTAAAATTTGGTATTCAATTACGTACATATTCGTTTGTAAATTTAATTTTACTATTAATCATTTTTATATGACAGGATTAAATCTATCAGCCGATAGACTGGTAATAAATATCTTGATAGCAACGAATTTCTAGAACCCGTAGTTACCTGAATAACTAAATACCTACTGTACGTGTATTTTCATTTCATACATAAGATAGTAGCTTTGCCAAGGTCTCTGTCTTGTCACAAGAATCGATGTTGAAGGTCTGCTGTGTCGTATCTTTGAATTCTCTTTTAGGTCGTAGGCTTGCTGTATCTAGATATAAAACTTAATTTCTATTTACGCAAAGTTCTTCTAAAAAGAGTAACAAAATGGGTAAAACAAGCCCTTAAGAAGACAAAGTACTCATAAAACAAAAAAATTGACTTCATTAAACATACGTCGACGTACGATAAAAAATAGGACCGCCCATAGTAAAATAACCGATTGATCTTCAATTTTGTATGGGAGGTCTAATTTTCTTTATATTTCGGATCATGTTCCATGGGTAAAGTGCATCAGTTTCATGAGTACCTTGACTTGTTATACCGTTTATATTACTCCCTGTATACAGGGTGTAAGGAACAGCCAGCCCTCCGAATACTGATAGGGTGCATTCAGACCATGAAACTTTCAACATTCCCCAATAAATATACTTCAGGAAACTTCAGAATTATTTTGACTTCCCGTAGGCAAAGTCAGCTGATCTTGATTTTGTATGAGTGATATAGTTTTTTGACGTTTTTTGTCATATTTATGTTGATAGGAGAAAGTTGTTCAGTATCATGGTCTACATGCAACTTATCAGTATTTGGATGGCTTTCATAAATGAGTGCAAAATAAAACCATAGTACATTTGTAGGGTCGAATTATAGTGAACGGCTTGGCCGCTACGGCGCAAAACGAATTATATGACTAAATTGAGTAAATTAATGTATGATGTGGAGAATGATTCGTTACAAAAAAATCCTCGTTAATTCTTGTTAAACGTCCTGGCCACTCTAGCGAACCGCTCAATATAATCCAACCCTTACACGTTTAACTCACGCGAGTGGATTTCCGATTTGCGACTGAAACACCTATACCAAACCCACCGTTGAGCAAAACTCAATTATCATATCAACGAGATCATCTATTGCGAATGTGATAGAATTGATACGCTACGTTATTAATATGGTAATTTCTAATTTGTATCGCGCCTATCATTTTAGTTTGTGATTCTCTTATTTACTTACGAAATAATGAAAACATTGTAATAATGTAATATTGTACTTAATTATTAGTTATTTGTATTTTTTTTGTGACCCGTTCATTATATTGAAACGACATTCTGAAAATAAAATTCAGGGTATGTAGTTATATCTTCTATTTCATTATCGATTGATGTATTTTGAAGTGATGAGAACAGAACAAGACGCGCCCGGTTTTTGCATTATCTTCCCAAAGACTCGCGCAGCGTGCAAAATTATCAACTCTAGTAGTTGCAACGCCATTAATTATGCCGTAATGACTGATGGAAATAGTAACCATAATTTGGAGTACAATTTGGAGCTTTTCAAGGAATATATGAATGCATATGGATGTGCTTGCCCAAAGCTATTAACTGATTGACTTGTTAGAATTCGAACGTGAATATATTACACATCGGGTTATCTTACGAAGACAAAACATTTGCAAATTATTCATATGAGGCATGGTCTGAAAACAGCCTACATACTTCAACATTTAAAACTTTGATCATTCATAAGCCAATATGTTTATGTGTTTTTTCTGCCGTGTTGCATTCAAATTTCCCTATGTTTTGCGAGTCGTACTTAGTTCACAGAAAACATGAGAAAATCACAATGTAATAACCCTATTCTGTAGCACTTTTTCTTATAGCCTAAGCGGTTCCATAATTCCTTTTCAATGGAGCTGCTTCTACCCGGTATAACACCTAAGTGCTCTTAATGGTGGTACTCTCGAATGAAATCCAGCTCTTGTATCCTATCTCACGTTTTAAAATAAGCTTCGTGCAAACGACCATAACGTGTTAGAGCCTTATCGAGAGGCAACACGGTGTACCTAATCCAATGGAGGTACGTCATACACATTGTTAGATACAAAACGTATCTTTGTATTCTTTAATGTACATTACTTTTTGGGCTTAGCGCTACTAGTCTTCATTTACCAATTTTGACATACTTCCAAAATCGTAGAATGCAAGTTTTCAGCCTGCAGCAATATTTTGCGAGTGTATTTTTGGGATTGAAACCTGAATTCCTCGTATTTTAAGCAATATTTACAGTACGAGGTTAACCTGAATATTTATTGGAGCAGTATACAGGTAGTGTAATACTGTTGTAACTGGAAACGGTATACCAGTAAGTTACGGCATCTGACTGGAATGTTAAGGCACATAATTGGCGAAGCCAGGATATAAATTATGAGGTAAATTTGACTTGTGACCGATAGCAAAATCTCAAGACGGGCTGGTGATAAGGAACAACTTTCCCCAAGGAACATAGTTAGACAGGTAAGAAAATTTTGTATTTTCGTGCCCGCTGTAGCAAGTTTTTTTGAATTGTATATACCTAACACGGGAGGTTTTCTAAATTTAAGTATTCAACATAGGTTGAAATATGAAAATGTAACTCAGTTTATCGGCAGTTTCGTATGGGAAGTCCATTTATTTATCGTATCTCGACCTATGTTTCTTGGGGCAAGTTGTTCCTTGAATTTTCACTATCGGTCACTATAGTAAAGTTTCACTCTATATAGTTTCATTATTAGAAGAAAACGAATCGACAAGTGAAGGAGTATAAAGACCAAATTGGTTTCCCCTTTTTATGAAAAGGATATTGCATTGCAAAACAATATTACGACAGGCCTTTGTTGTGAACGCAAACATTTTTACATGTTTGAACGTTTTGAAGCCTAAACTGTCTACTTGTCAGACTAAAATGGAGGTAAATGAAGGATTACGTTCTCTGCGGTCAAATAAATTGAGGTGAGCTTAGGGATCTATTTTAATGTGATTTAAACGCTACAGTAAGACTGAAACTATGTAAAGTATTTTAAAATTTGTTAGCGTTTTGTTTAAATGATGAGGGACTAGGAAATTATTACTTGTAATACTTGTAATAAGACTTGTAATGAAAAAGAAATTCGTGTTTATTTTTACTTACGTATTTTGTTGCCTTTATCAATTTGCAGTAGCCGTTTCTATCATAAAATATTTTTTTAATTTACATTATCGCGTGGTGTAGTTCCGCTATTTTTACCTATCCTGTCCTTGCACATTTTTCCACCTCATATTTAGCGCGTCGATGGTGGTCGCAGGACAGCGTCGGTTCACAAGCACCGTGTAAACCGATGTAAAGCTATCAACGGCATATTGCCTGCCATCGATACGAGAGCGTTTTAGTCTGATAGCGCACTCCGCGCTAAATGCGAAACAACGATCGCTTTTTCTACAGTATCTAATATATTTTTATAGCAGTGGCTTATATTAAATATTGTTGTGAATTGCGGTTACATTAATACATCCATATGTCACGCCTATATCCCTTGCGGGGTAGGCAGAGCGTAAACAGCCGTAACAACAGGCATTTACACTTGGGGGTCATGCAGATAATTTGTGTATTACCATAGTGACAGGTAGTCAGCCCATCGCTTAAAATTGCAATACAAATGTAACCCTCGAGTTTTTTAATCGCCTGTTTCGATACCAACGGGAGAGGAATGAGGTGATGCTATTCTAAGCCGTCATTAATGTTGTTTTTTTATTATGTGTAATATTTTTTCAAAATGCATAAACATATACGAAAGCTTTTTTATTACAAAAGGGCGTAAAGTGGAGAATTTAGAGAAGCCAAAATTAATAATGAAGAACTCATTTTCCCTTGGTAATAGTTGTATGTCTGCGGTAAAAAGTGACCTATGTGTTATTCCAGTTTGTACTCTACCTGTGTTCCAAATTTCATTCAAATCGGTCAAGCCGTTTGAGCGTGAAAAGGTAACAAACATACATACACACATACAAACTCTCAGATTTATAATATTACTACCGATGATGCTTATGAACTTGAATCAAAAATTTCTTTAAAAAATCTACGGAATCATTAAAATATATAATTAAAACTACAGAAAGTAATAAGCTCTTAAGGACGTGTCTAATCTCGCTATTAGCTGATTCAATTCTGGACTTCAGAAAAAATGCTTTACTTTCCGTCGTCAAAGGGATTTCATTCCTTTGAAGTATCTTGTTGGTTTGCTCCCTTTTCCCTGCTAGTCCCACTTAATTGAAAACCAACGCAAAGAATTAGCAGTTGCGTCACGTGATGAGTTCCAAAGAGGGCTTAGGGCCTGTTGCGTGCTTTCTCAGTTTAGTTTTGTTTACCTGCCTGAAATGCGACCTCCAACAAATTTTGGATAAACTAGAAGATAAACATGAGATGTTTTATTTTTGTCTGCGCTTGATTGAATTTCAGATAGAAAAGTTCAGACAAGAAGAATCCTTCTTATTTTAATCGGATTGCTTTTTTTAGAGTGGGGTTTCGGGTTTGGACTCGAGTGGTGGAAGTGAAACTTGCGTAAGTCACGATTCGGAATATGTCATGGTCCCATTGCCGGACCACTGTGCAGAAAGCGGTGTACACCTCTCCGACACCCCTTCAGTTGCCCGCACTAGTGTTGCGTCTCGGCACCACGAAATATGCCTACCGCCAATAGCCGAGACCCAACTAGTGGGCGGCCATTCACCGTCTGCTGAGATTATTAAGATAGAGCCATTTAATTTGGCAGGGATCCCGTCTTTTCAATCAATAACCGAGCAAATGGTCCAGCAAGTTCCTCCCCATAGCCTCTCCTGCAATAGTCCTTGCATCAGGCGAGTGCTGGCTCAGGGTGTACTTATGTAGTGCAGACAGAGTGAGTACCTGCTTGATGTACACATTACAACACATTATTTAGTACAAGAATGTTTCTGCGCTGTTGACTTCGGCCCCACGCATGCCTCAAAGGACCGGGACTCCTGTACTTCCTGTGGGACCGAAATTCGTAAGCGTACCAACATATTTAATTTTATTTTTATTTATTTATTTATTCAAAAAACATTACACAGTAACAGGTTTAACATAATAATAATAATTTATTCGCACGAATACAGTGATAATTAAATTGGTACAACAGTAGTGAAAATTCTTGTATCCAACTAGGTTCTTCTCTTCTTTGTCGTATTCTTCATTACTGAAGGTCGTTTCCGTTATGAAATTAAAACTTGGTTACAAGTATGCATATTAACCAATGTCTAATTTGTAATCAAAAAATTCATATAAAAAGGTGTAATAGGTAGTCATTGATGTCATAAGTAGCGAAATATACACTTTCATTATTGGGCATGAAAAAACCGATGTTTTGTGTTCTATTTCATTGACTTGTTTTGCCTCTAGTAGGCCTCCCTCAAGGTACGCCATAAGGCACGATCTCACGTGTTCACCAGCCAGTCACTACCAGTCGCTCTCTTAAAGTCATCGGTCCATCAGGCCGGAGGGCGTCCAACGCTACGCTTGCCAAAGTCAAAGCCACCAGTCGGAAACCCGCTTGCTCCAACATACTATTACATTGATTTACGCGTCAGAATTATTTTATTTTATTTTACTTTCATTTCATTTCATTTTATTTTATTTTATATATGGGTCGTTCTTCAGGAGGTCAATAATTGTGGTCACAGGGTTGTAAATCCTAAATTATAAAAGTTTGAACAAAACGATCAATTGGAGATGATTTTTCATTTCAATACCTATCTGGAAACTATCAGAAAGCCATGTTTTAAGGTCATTTAGTATTTCAAAACTGAATCTGAAAGTTGAAAACGGGAGGATTTTGGGTGTTCTCCGCGTGTCACACCGCGTACTTGGATTTTACAAATCATGATTTTACTACTTTTCTACTGTTTTGTAGGTATAAACTATATATCAAAATAACCACCTTGAATTGGTGTATTGGTTAAAATACAAAAAATATTTGATTTTCATTTAATTTATAAAATAGGCCTCAAAATGTCTCGGTCACACGTTTTTGCGCGCTTTGCCAGAGCGTGATAAAACCCGTCGTAAATTGCACGATTATGAACGAAAACCAGCGAAGTTTTTGCACCGAAAACCGCAAGTTGCGCTGCGGCAGTCAACCAGTGTGGACGGGCGATTCGTTGCTGGGAGACAAAAATATTCGGGTAAGTACGA
This sequence comes from Tuta absoluta, assembly GCA_027580185.1. Taxonomy (NCBI): domain Eukaryota; kingdom Metazoa; phylum Arthropoda; class Insecta; order Lepidoptera; family Gelechiidae; genus Tuta; species Tuta absoluta. The sequence goes on along the minus strand of JAQAHW010000055.1, from coordinate 3,124,388 downwards.
GTCGTCACACATTTCTGTAAGCCGTGCATGTAATCGGCGTGGATCAAATTTCTGCCTGAATCGAATCATCCAGAGATATATTATTCACAGGGTTCATTCATGATATTGTCGACTTTATGAAGCAATAATTTAAATAAGACTTGTTGAATAGGTTAGCAAGTAATTCTAAAAAAAGTGTTTTTTTAGTAATCGGCGTGGCGTAATCGGCGTGGTAAAATAGCCACGCCGCTTACAATTCGTCCCACGCCGATTACACTGAACTTATTTTAGTTAAAAAAAGATTGAATATATCAATTTATTTTTGTAAATAAATATAAATAATATGTTATCAATATAAATAGTGGTAATCATTACATAAAAATAATTAAATTACATATATATTGAGTTTTTTAGTTATATATTGTACCATAGTTTAATATGAACTGTTTCTGGCATTTAGACTTAGTCTTTAGACTTAGGGAGGAGATCCAGAGGTCCCAGATTCGATTCTTGGGGAGGATTATACAAAGTTTACATTCGCCAATTTATAAAATTATTCAGAATTTGGTTATACCTGCGAGACAAACCACATTATTGTCTGCAAAATGCTGGTTTCTTGCTTCTGAAGGTCTGTTAGTCTCGGTTGCTGTCTACGATACTATTATCTAGTTATTTTAGGTTTAGCTATTCAGATTTCTGATCAAATTAGATTTAACTTTATGTAATCGTAATCTTAATTAACACAACTGATCGAACACTAATGTGATAGATTTTGATTGTTATAATTTTTGATTTTTAAAGTTAATAAGTCAGTAAAGCTTTGATTCGAGCCCTTGGCTGAGTGAGCTGTTGATTTTTGAAGCATATTTTAATTATGATAATTTTGTAATTTCCTTTGTTAACAAGGTTCTACTAATTAATATACCTGATGAAACAAATACCACTGCTTTTTTTTTACTTTCCCCTTACTTGTAAAGACTGGTGTTTGCTGTTAGGTATTCATTTAATATAGGTATATTTATATGATTTGGTAATGAAAAAATTTATTTGGGGTGAATTATTAGGTCAGAAAGCTCAATAATTCCTATCAATAATAGGTGCAAAAGTATTCATTAGTCAAAATGCATTAAAAAAATCAGATAAAATTAACTATGTAATAAGCGTGGCTAGTTTTGTAATCGGCGTGGCACATGAAATTTCAAAATTAAATTTCTCAAAAAGTAAATGTGCTAGCATGGAGCACCAAACGGTTTTATAATCAGGAAAGTACACAAAATCATATTTTTATGTTATATTATTAAAATTGTCGAAATAAAAATTTGCCACGCCGATTACGCGGAGAATCGAATTTTGAAGAATGACCCATATGCTAAGGCTACATATTCTTATTAATTTTGATAATAATAATCTCATTTATTAGCGGTATGGTCCAGAATAGCATCATTGCATTTCTATTTCTGTAGACGGTATTGTAGGGGATGATTTTAAAGTTTAAGCCTGAGTATGGCAAAAAGCATCTTAAGCGTATGGAGAGGTGAGTATGGAAAACACCCCCAACAGAAGGAGGCCAATGTACAACTATGAACTTCTATGACTGTTGATGACTTACTAATATTGTTTATGGTTTCATAGGCCTGCATATCACGTTATATCCGCCCCACTGTTTGCCTCGGCACGTCCTCGCGTATGTAAACACGCAGTAGCGGGGATCGGCGCGGGACGTGACGTCTGCTGGCGTGAATCATGCGACACTAATGTGCCTCCGCAAACACGGCCGCTTCCGACACCTGCCAGTGCAATGCTGATAGTGGAGCAACAACTAAGAATGGACTAACCTTCGCTTAAACAAAACAGAATGAGTTTATCGAAGTGTGGCTTACTAAAGTGGTTGGCTTGAGGAATTCAGATACATTATATTTTAAAACATTCTGTTGAGTGTCGAAATAAATGGGTCTGTCTATTCTGTTTAAACTTGTTTAACTTGTAATGAACTATTTTGGTAAATAAAAAAAAAAGTGTTCAACAAAATTAATTAAAAACTAGAGCCAATTTTCGCAAAACTTCTTCAACTGTATAGTTTACCCTTTTCACAAGTTAGTTACTTATTATTTTAGTCACTTTTTAGTAGCAAAAGGAAAATGTTGATAATCCCGAAGACTCGAAAATGTTTATGAAACAAAATTCCTTGAAGTGTTCTTGAGCATCAAATTATAATATTTCATTTCGTCGGAGAGCAAAATAAATAAATCCATTGAGTGCCCTTCGCTCCGAATGATTATGCGCAAATTTTTCATCTCCTGAATATTGGAGGTAAATATTGCGGGACTCAAATCGAATAAACTCCCAAAACATTGAATCAATTGCTCCAAAGTTAATCCAGAAATAATTGCATCATTGTCATTCGTGATTTTAATGTTTGGTTTGCATAAATAGTTAAATAATTTGCACAGTTCATTGCTTTTGGCTGGATTTCTTCTTATTTTATAAAATAAGTTTTTCAAAATCATAATTAAAAGTAGGTATGCCATGCCATGGCATTCGCTGGTTCTCCGAGCAAAAAAAGACTGTGTGAGGAAACAGTGTTGGGAATAAGCATAGTGGCGATACTCATGCGTACGCGGGTAATGCCGGGTTATAATAGTACTACTTCATTTCTTTCCCGCGGGTGTCGTAAGAGGCTATTGAGGGTTTCATTATTATTATTATTAAACCATTTATTGCACACAATAAAAACATAGGACACATACATATATGAAACAATTCACAACAGGTCTACTTATTTCTAAAAAGAAATCTCTTCCAGCAGACCTTGGGCAGTGAGATCTCATAAAGTGAGGCAGATAAGGCGTGCACTATGTAGTGACACGTGTAGCACGAGTAGCACGTGAGTTTCATTAGTATTACAATGTTAGGCGACAGGGTGACAACCAGTCACTGTTATATAGTGATGCACGATTTTTCTGGGACGGCCCTCAGATATTTGTCGGATGTGGCCGTTAGCGCCCTGCCTACCCTGCGAGGGACAAAGGCGTGATATGTATATGTGTGTGTGTATGATACTCCTGGGGGCGCACATAATCGATAGATAGATAGTGATAACCATCCATCATAGTAAAAGCATTAGATATAATTTATTGCAGCAATTTCAAAATTGATCAGTCAATTTAAGAATTTATCTATTTCACGCGCAGCATCATATTCGTGGTTCGCTGCACCGGAATAAATTACCAGTATTCCGAGCTCTGATCCATCCTAAAATTGGCCCCCAATTGGTTTCACAAGCACCTGTATTAAATTCCGACTAACAGTTTAATTTGAAATAGAATTTCGAGGAAACGTGCGAACTATTGCACCGTTATTACAGCTATCGGAAATTCCAATAACATTATATCAATGATTATTTTCACAATAAAGAGAAGATATGGCAGGTTCAGCAAAAAAATAATGCTTTTATAGAATAATAAACTCTTTTACTGTTAGATATTTTTAATACGGCGATTCTACCATTTGACGTCTTTTGCTTTGTATTTTAACCGCACCGTAACGCATGCGTCTGTCAGATGAAAATATATTCCGAATTTCGATCTTATGCCCATACAAATACGGCAACGGTGCGTCAACAGATGCGTCTGTCAAACAACGTAAACGACGCATCCATTAGCGATCGGAATTCACAATTTTCGTTCGTCATTATACACATGCGTTACAGATAAACTAAAAATATGCACCAACGGACGCCTCATATCGGAGCATTGGTATTCAAAATTTATAATCTTATAAGATATGTACTAAAACAATTCGCTAAGATATAAAAGGGAGCGGTTTTTGTATATTAGATACTAGGAAAATCTCTTCGGCTTAAAAATAATTGAAATACACTATGCGTAGTTATTTCCAGAAATCTAAACTTTCTTGGAGCATACGTCAATCAACGTCAACCACTTGTATCAGCCGGGCATCCTGTACACACAGCAACACAGTTAACTTTCTATCATAAGCAAGTGCATACAATATGGTATACTCACTTGTGTAGCTCGTGGTACGCACAAGGATATGTCACGCGTTCCTTAACTGGAACTAATGAGGGACGGATCAAAGGGCGCTATTTTAGAATGAATGGGGCGGGAGAAGAGTCAGACGCTAAATTTGTCGCAACATAATTTTTTCATCGAGATACGATGTTAGTGCGGATGAGACCACACAGAAATTAACATAATTTCCTGCTAGGATACTGTTCTGATCAGAATAAAACAATTTTGAACGGATTTAAGTTGTGTTTATTTTGGATTTTACAATTCCTACGTTTCGAGCTCTTTACAGAGCCCGTGGTCACGGATGACTAAGGAAGACGTCATTATTTAGAATATAAATTATTTTTGTTCTACCGCCATCTATTTCTTGATTGCCTAGCGTAACGTCCCACGAAAAATGCTGAAACGTAGGAATTGTAAAATCCAAAATAAACACAACTTAAATCCGTTTAAAATTGTTTTATTGTGATGAGTAATAGTTGTGCAAACTCAAGAAAATTTTATGATACTGTTCCGATTTGAAATAACTTACCAATGATTATATTTCTTGTCATTCAACATAATGTAACTTTGTTTTCGTGTAAGTAAAATTTGAAAAATACTCATAGGTAAAGCAGGTAATATATTACATACACACACGTATCACGGCTTAATCCCTTGCTGGTAAACTACGGTTGCTATTGCCACGTCTGAAAAATATTTAAAGGCTCTTCAGAAAAATCGTGTAAAACAGTAGTGACAAGTTGTCAGCCTGTCGCCTAAAAATTGAAAAACACGTGAATCCCTCGAGTCTCTTAGCTGCATCTAACGACACCCGCGGGAAAGAAATACGGTGATGCTATTCCAAACCGGCATCACCGTATTTAGTATTTTTAGTACTTAGTATGTACCAGTAGTATGTTAACAGTTATGTAAATGGTAAATGTTACAGTTAGTAATGCTTCCCATTATTTCCTGAAAATACTGCTTTTGCACCTTAAGGCATTGCTGAAACAGCAGCTACAATGTGCCTGAACAAAAATAGGTTTAGTTGCACCTGCAATAGGGAGTTTTCATATTTATTCTTACCCAGTCGCTGGATAGATGGCGCTGTACTTGGTACGTTAACATAAGGAACGGGATACGTCACATAATTTATCATTTTTTCACTTGGATGTACGAGATCTTAAAACGAAACGTAACTAATCATTGTTACATCACTCGCATTACAAAAATATTTACTTTTATAAGTCTCTGCATATTAACGAAAATCACAACAAGAACAACGTACAACAAAACAGAGCATTAATTAGTAACAAAGCGCGAAAAAAGAGAATAGCTTCAGAAAGAACATTAACTTTTTTTTTCTATAACTATGACTACCTAACTATGGCTTTGGCATCTAAAAACGTAGTCAGTTCAACGCCATCTACAGAGTTCTTGGAATACTAAACTCTTTTGAATCCCCAAAAAAAAAACTCCCTATTTGTGCGCTAACTAGAGCGAGCTCGTACAATGCAATCATTTAGCACTAAATGCTGAATCGTTCAAGCTATTGCGAGAAACAAGAATTACTGTCGAAAAAAGTTAAATATAAAACCGTTTAATATTTTAATTAACCAATGTGTGGTTGGAAAGATAATTCCGAGAAGATAGGTATAGTATTTTTAGGAATTTTGATTCAAAATCAAAACCAAACCAATCAATGATAATATTCATATTCAAAGTGAAATTTAAAATTTAGTGTGTCTTTTTCCAGATTTTACTATCTTTAATTGTTTTGTACGTAATTTTTTAGGTGCCTGATAACGAAAATTTAAGACGGACTGGACTGATAAGGAACAACTTTCCCCAAGGAACATAGATAAAAATAATGAAAACATTGATCCTCCCATCTCCTTCTTCTTTTCGTGTGGGACAACGAGTCGGCCAACGACGCGATGAAACCTGGTGTCAGCTGATTCGGGTTGCTATGGACGTTTTTGACAATTTAGTTTATATTATGTAAGTTATCTATAATTTATTTATATTTTATATTTACCATATGTAATTACATACATACATACATACACATATCACGCATATAATCCCTTGCGGGGTAGGCAGAGCGTAAACAGCCGCAAAAAACGGCCATTTATACCACGTCTGACAAATGTTTGAGGGTCATTCGGAAAATTGTGTATCGCTATAGTGACAGGTTGTTAGCCCATCGCCTAAAATTGCAATACGCACCCTCGAGTCCCTTAGTCGCCTCTTACGACTCCCACGGGAAAGAAATGGGGTGATGATATTCCGGCATCACACGGCATGTAATTATGCTATCATATTATATTAAATAAGTATTTTATGTCTTCGGCTTACTAAATTCGTTTAAATTATGTAGCTGGATCCTACTAATATTCTAAATGCTAAATTTTTTGAAAAAGAAACGACCGATGATTCTAGGGGAAATTTGTTCGTTATCACCGGCACGTCCTCTGTTTTTAGTATATAAGTCACTAGTAAACATAAATTAATGCAAGTATCGAAAATGAACTTATATTTCATTAAACTAAATATCTTATTACTTTCATAAGAGGCTTTAAATTTTAGTAAGTAACTTTTTACACCTAATATAAGGTGTAAAAGGTTAACTTATTAAATTTTTTACCAACATACAAAATGTCGACCGAGTCAATTTGGGCCTACATTTCTAATTCATTTTTCGACTTATATTACTTGATGAAAATGTTCGATACCTTATACTGGTTCACCCTTTTAAATATTTTCAGCCAATATTTTAACATCCTCTATATAAATTTATTGAGTTACGACTTTGAACAATGTAGCTTTTCTTTACCGTCATTGGCGACTTGAAATTGAGTAACAAAATTAATGAAACTATTCAAAGTCAAATAATCATAGCAAGGACTTGATGGCTCTAGAATTTTAGTTGAACTTTTCCAGTTTATATTTATATTGCTTTGAACACACACACTTTGAACAAAACACAACTTGGGTCTTATTATAGGAGCAATGTCGTGACTAACCTTGTCATCGTTTAGATACAGTCTTAATTAACGGCAAAGGCAAGAAGAAAGAAAGAAGTATTTAACTGTAAATAAAGTAACCGAATGTTGGCAACATTCATTAATTCTAACTTATACTTACTTACTTATAGGTCGGATTCTACAGCAAAACCAGAATGTCGATAAATAACCCAACTCTAGAACACTGAATTGTGCCCGCAATTGCTTCTTGAAACCAACAGAAAAACAGTGTTATTGTCTTTTTAGACTATGAATCTGCGGTACACCCATAATTACAAGAAAATATAACTAATCAAACTGCGATTTAAGCCGCGCCGTCTCACTAATTTGTTAGGTACTTTGGTGTGAATGTCAGCCTGGTACTGAGGCTCGGTGTATCGATAGAGTACAGTCACGCGAATGCTCAATCAGTTTCGTTGCTCTTTTAATTCTCGCACCCTCCCCTTCCTGTACTCCTGGTACTGTCGAGCTCATCTACAGTTTTTTTAACTTTTAAATTTTTTACAATAGTTGTTAGGAGTTCTTTACAATGGAGCTTTAAGTGTTTAGCCGGAGTCTGAGAGCCTGAGTTTGACTTTGCCTACTATTTATTTTGAATTATCTTTTACTGAAGCTCTGTAGCAACTGAATTAAATTAAATTTTATTTCACTGTTTTAGTCATTAAAAGTGACGATGCTTGCCGTTCATTGCTTTAATTTCATAAACATGACCGTGAATATGTTTATAACGTAAATTTCAAATGAAAAACCTTTCTATGTTTGGTCGTATTATTTCATTTTGAATTAGGCACACCAACTTCAAACAAAATTAGATCATTTTATTTTTCAATAGCTATTCAAGTCCGCAGGTACTGAGGGTGACAAATAGTGCAGATTAAACCTCCCCTACCTATAGAATAGGTCAGGAACAGTAGATCCTAAGCACGCGATGTTTCAATTAAAACCACACCATTTTTCATCCACTATCATTGGGTCGTGATTAATGACAATTTCTAATGATTTGTGACACCTGACTATTCAACCCCAAGGGGTACACTTCAGGCTTTGTTCAAACGAATGTTTTATATTTCGACGGAAGATTGAAGATTAATTGCTCTAAATCCATGAATTATGTACTGATAAATACCTGGTGGCGAAAAAAGCTGACTCTTTGAGAAGTACATACACCCTCTGTTCTCAAAAGATTAACAAATCCTGGTTGTGAAACTCCATGCCTCGTTTGGTATTTGGTGATACATTAACAGCCACAACAGTCCACTGCTGGACAAAGGCCTCCCCCTATTGGGGGGTATTGCCATACTCACCATGCTTGGCAAGCGGATTGGCGATCGAAGTTGCTTTCACAGGGAACGCTGCTGCCAATTTCCTGTATGAATTTATCCCTCATGCGCTTTTTACGATACCCACACGGGTTGTATGAAGGTGATGCTGTTTCAAGACGGCATCACACGGCAATTGATGCCGTCTTGGCTTTTGGTAATAACTGAAGGGTTGATGAATTTATTTCTAAGGAGACCTTCACCTGATGAAGTATTATTCTGACCTGCAGCTGTTTACTTGTTTTACTGAATAAACCTTGTATATACCAGCCACCTGAATGCATGCACAGGTACTCTCGCTATAAAATCTGTTAATGCTGGAGTAACCCAAGTTTGCTTGCGGGTACTTAGGAGCTTAACAGCTCGGGAACAAACTTGCTAATTTATTAAAGGTAAGCTGACGGAACTGTCTAATGGTTAAAGTGCTCCGGTTCAATTTGCAATTTCAATAAAGTTTAAAAGGTTGTTATGGCTGTGAGACGTTTTTGCATTTTTAATTTGCTTTATGACCTGTAATAAATTTCTTATCGCATTCCTGATAAGTTTAAACAAGTTCTAAGTTGGTAGGGTGGTATATGTTTGTTAACACAGACCTAAAACGTATCTATGTTAGGTAAGGTTAGCACGTGGTGGCGTGTAGTCTGTATTGTGCTTTATATGACAATCTTTAACTTCAGCCTATTACTAGTAGTAGGCGGTTGAAAAATTCTAAAACCAAGGTTCATCGGTTCGTTGGACGCCTCAGTGCCCACACGAAAATAAGAAGAAGACTTTAGATGCAGAGTCAATATCGATATCAGTTGCAATGTCTGTATCTACTTACCATACTTTCTGCTACCTACTAGAAACCTCGCTCTTTAGCAATTATTCCTACTGGTTTATTGATCCATGTTAGGTATGTTTTTTGATAAGTTACAAAATTACTTTTCTCTGATTCTTAATTACTTACGTCTAAGTAATAACATCTAAATTACATGTAACATGGGCTTTTAATAGCAACATTTTCATTGTGGTGTTATCATATTTTTTCTGTTAATATTTCTGTGTCTATTGTTATGAGCAGATTGCATTTGGATGAGAATAAACTAACTTAGTGTATATAATGGTGTCTTATCTTATCTTGTCTTGCTCGGACTGTAATCAAATAGATTTAAAATTACATAGATATCTACGAGTGAGAAGAAGAAATTATACAAATATATAAATAGTAATAAAAGAAGTATATGAATTAATCATGATCAAAACATATCACTTGAACGACACATTACGTGATATAAAATTACAAAAACTGTTTAATGGGTTTAATGTCTAACAAAAGACAAAAAATTAAAATTATGTCTTCATCTGATAATCTACTATTGTTTCTACGTACCTACGCATCTTATCTTTATCTTTGTAAACAAAATTAGATAATGATAGATACCATTCAAGGTTTACGACGCGTGCATTTAGTTTATCACAGAAAGTAACATAAGATGGCAGGGAAAATTGCTGTAGTGACAGGTTCTAATAAAGGAATAGGTTTTGCTATTGTCAAAAGTTTGTGTAAAAGAGGTGTTGAAACAGTTTGTTTGATTTCAAGAGATGCGGTAAGAGGAAAGGAGTTGCTAGAGTGAGACAATTAAACGAAGAAGGTTGCAAACCTGAATTTTACCAACTTGAAGTTACAAACAAAGAAAAAGTTAAGAAGTTTGCAGATCATCTGAAAGAGCAGCATGGTGGACTTGATATTTTGATCAATAATGCTGGAGTAGTTGATTCAAGTCTCTATAATGTGGCATACGAAGACGCAAAACGTGTGATTAAAACAAATTATTTCAGCATACTGTCAGTTCAAGAAAACTTGTTTTCAATTTTGAGAGAAAATGCTAGAGTCATCCATATAGTGATTGTGGGCATATTTCTAACATAGAAAACAAACACTGGATAGATCGCCTTACCAATAAAGATATAAAACTCGAAGATGTTAATGCCTTCGTAGAATGGTTTTTGGATTCCGTAAAGAACAAAACTTTGAAAGAAGAAGATTGGTGCGGAATGAATGTTTTAGCTTACAGAGCATCTAAAATTGCTCTTTGTGTTTTAACTCGCGTTCAGCAAAAGGAAGTTGGAGGAAATATATCAGTGAATTGCATTCATCCAGGACTTGTTTCGACAGATATGACTAGACACAGAGGTATGTTGACGGCCGAGGCTCCTGTATTCTTAGCTTTGGATGTTGATCAGTCAGTGAAAGGAAAATACTTCTGGTTTGACAAAAAAGAACGTGACTGGGCCGATCACAGCGCAAAACTGCATATCAATCGAGATGAAATTAAACACTTTTTCAACAAGCTTTCTAATAAAATTTAAAAGTAAATAGTTTCAATTGTATGATTGGTTAATATATTAATAATTTTCTACTATATATTGAACACAACATTCCACATACATTCACAAGCAGTTTTATGAATAAACTGACTAACCCAGTTTTTGAAGTTTTATTGTGCAACAAATGCAAAAACCTTGTAACACGTAAAAATGGGTGGACTTACCTCATTTCAGTATTTGAACTCTGACTATAATGCAATTAACTTTTTGCTTTGCTTTGAATATTAAACACAATACCTGGCCTTGCCTTAATGATAAAACTAGAACTATTTTCTTTAACTCAGTTTCATAATTAAATTTCCAACTGTGGTTTCCAATTTGAGGCGCTAGAAGTAAACAATTTGTCCTATGATTTTTTCAATCTATTTTGTAGTTCCAGAGTAAAACGTGACCAATAATTTGTAAAGAACAGCAGTGGACGTAGCAGGCCGGAGCCATTTCCCGGGGCAGTTTAAAAGTGTTCTGATAAGCGGCGGCGGTCGAGGCGAGTGGTAGGGTAGTGGTAGGAATAGAAATGAGCTGATTACCTGCCCCGGATAGTATAGTGGCTGCCGACCTGGATTAAAGCGGTTCAGGGTTAACTCATGCAGCAGTGTAAAGATTTATGTGACGTAATACAAAAAGGGACTGACTTTTTTAACATATAAAATTTAAAAAGGAATAATGTTTGAGAAATTTACAAGAGCTTACTTTGTAAAAATAAATGAAAATAAGAAATTGAAAAAAAAGTGCACCCGCCGGGACTTGAACCCGGGATCGTGAGGCGCCGTCCCACTGCTCTGCTAAATGAGCTACCGGCGCCCCGACTGACCCTTGCCAGTTTTTCAATCTCTTTGTACTCGTCCTTAAGTGACGTACAAGCGACATCTAGTATAAGTTTTTGTAACGAATACTATAGTTAGTCTACATCTAGAGTTGGAACTCAAATCAAACAATAAAACTTTGCTTATCTAAATTTACCATGGTTTTATTATGCACTCACAGTGCTGTATTATTTTCATAAATTAAAATAAGAAATTGCAAACATGTTAGCGCCTACCAGAACATTTATTTTTTCAATTTCTTATTTTCATTTATGAAATTAAATGACTTGAAATTACTCTACTATATTCAATGTAGAATAGTATTATCACCTATTGACGTCATGATCCGTCATTGTAAAAAAAAGAAATTTGTACACAATTTTCTGTTTTTGAACAAAATTTTGTTGTTTGTTTGTGTATAAGAAAACCGGCTCGGGCGGGACAAAAAAAAATAAAATAAAAGCACTGCCTCGGGGCTGGCCAGGTTAATTACACGGCATGTAACTTTACGCCACCACCATCTGTAAACTACATTTGTTATATAAATAATATAGCACTTTGAGTGCATAGTACACTCATAAATATATTTTCCAGGGTAAAGGTTTGTCAAATCTTGCCACTTGATCATTAGGATACAAATATCGTTTATGACTCTAAACAATTCGATGAATTATTGTATAATATTAAAGGTTTGTCTGGTTTTCTGATCTGTTTCTTTGAAATAATACTTTCAACATAAATAAAATTACTTCTACTGTTCATGTCAAAGTACAGTAATCGAATAAACGAGAACAGACAAGTATTAAGTATCAGCGATTAAATCGATCGAAATCGGTTCGTAGAATCGATGTTATCATTGTCAATAGTTAGGACGTTAATTGAGGTTAGGTACGAGGGTCCACTACCAAGTCTAAAATGTTATGTTTTACCAACACAAGACCGACTTTGATGTCGTAATATTGATTGAAGATGGCGGTTATTATTTTAGCTCTTTCATTATTATATCGACCTGTTTTCCTTCGGATATGTGAAGAATTTCGTTTCATAGATTGCTTCAACAATTAAATTAGGATGAGGTGGGCTGTAGGAGAACCGCCAATTTATTGGAAACGAAGATATTTTGCGTATTGTGTAAATTGAATATTTCTGAGTACCAGCAGTTTAATTTTACTATGAAAATAAATCGACTTTAAGAAATAGAAAGCATTTATTTCAGTGTAACACGAATACTTAAAAAAATAGAACTGGCCACAATCAGGACTTATTATAATACGAGTATAATGTATAAAGTATTACATCACAAAAAGCAACCACTCAGCAATAATTATTCTATAGCTATAGCTATAAAGTCAACTAAAGTAAACTTAAAATTACTATGACATTTTGGGAAACAACAGCGCCTGAAGTCTACTCAATGAAATCACAGATCTCATATAATTATATGAAATTCGTTTCAGTTATGTGTCAATGGGATAATTTTGATCATTTCATAATCTGCTAACGATTTAAGTATAAAAAATGACAGTAGCATCATAACGACAATTGATCTAAGATGGCATAACAATTATTAAAAAATAAAAGAATAGAAGAAGCAGGTAAGAGTAAGTTGGAAATATTTAAAATAACAGTTCACAACTTTAAAGTTAAGGGAAGTTAACGCTATGAAATGACTATTTATCGAAATAATATTGTATTAATGTTTAGAAGATAAAGTTTAAACTGTTTTTAGAATGTATATTAAAATGTAGAGTTTCTAATTCATGGTGGTAAGTTTTTCCAACATTTCATGGAAGCATATTATCTAAAGTTTCCATTTAATTCAGTCGTTTATTTATATTTAAATATTAAAATTTGTTGCACAGAAAGTACAAAGGGCGGGACTAATGCCACGCGGCATTCTCTACCGGCCAACCAAAAGATAAACAGAAAGCGTCAAAGCGGGTAAAGTCGTTCTATAGCGTGGAAAAGTTAATCGTATTATATAGATCGAATGAGACAGTGTCCTGCCATGTGGCAAACCACGTGACAAGAGCATACAATTATGATGAACATTTGTACCATCCAAATTTTGAAGAATGTCATCACGAGTATAACTAGCAAATTTTTTTTTCTGCATATTCATTAACACCGTAGTAAGACAGTTTTGCTAGATTAGGGAGTAAGGAAATATTTAACGCGCGTGATAAATTTAATTAGGGCAGAATAATCATATCAACAGTATCGCGTGCTTTAAGATTATCTGTGCTGTAATTCTTTGTACTTTCTTACTGGGTATTGGGTAAAATAGTATTCACAGGGGACAGGTAAGCGGCACCGTGGCGGAGATCCCGCTGGACGGGCTGCTAGTTGTATAATATTTGTGTTCAGACCATGTTTAATCTGATGAAATCAAAAAACATTAGGCAGAAATCGCGCTGAAAGAGAAAGGATCTTGAAAACGCAATATTCCCCGTAGAATATCCCCCTGATATGTCATATTTAATAAAAAAAAACAAATAATAATGTCGCCTTTTCGGCACTCACTCTTTAATTGCGCAAGTTATACGTAAAGTTTACAACGTAAAGCAAATTTTTCTACGTCAGTCATCTGAAGGCCAACAACACAACCCAGACAGAGACACCCACATCAATCTAGACTGAACCTGGATTCAGCGAACTATGAATGACTGTGACTAAAGTGACATCATTTGTCATACATATCAGAAAATATATTTTGAGTAACAAAGTTTTTTTCTAACTAAACGTTTTGTGAGTATTTAGTAAAATGTCGTTTTAGTATTTAATGTTACTATAATGAGCTCACAAGAAAAACCTGCCTTTCTTTCTTTATCTCTGTGTCTCTCTTTTTGTAAATAACTTAACCTACTAAGCAAGTTAATTCTTTACTATCTACACGTAGGTACTGAAACTTACATAAACTGATTTAGGACGTAAAAAATAAGGACAAGTTTGTCTCCAATGGAAAGGTACAAGTTGCGAATGTGACGACCTATGTTGCGCAGTGGTAGTGCGACTGCCTGCGACGCAAAGGTTCCGGGTTCGATTCTTGGTGGGACACTTGCAAAAGTTGATATTTATCTCTTTGTGAATTTGTTCCCGGTCTGGTTAGGACATTGCAGGGTGAACCATCTGATTGTCCGAAAAGAAATGGTTCCGTGCTTCGGAGGACACGTTAAGCCGTCGGTCCCGGTTGCTGTCTATGATTACCTACATGGCGCTCGTAACACAACCATGTCAGAGGCCTACTTGTGGTAGTAGGTGGTTGAAAAAACACACGGACGGTGTCCCACACGAAATAAGAAGAGAGTTGCGAATTCTTTGCTGATTACTGAACCTGATTTTCTTGTCGTAAATTAAAATTGTGAAAATGTTTTAACTGCAAAAATGGTTTATTGTCTATGATTAATGTACTTATCTGTCTATGGAAACATTTTATTTTTTAATCAATTGGGCGTTGATCTACTCTTTGCAAATTTACTTTACCTACTTTAAATTTACAAAACGCTACCATTAATTTCACAGCTGTAACTGAAAATGTTAAATGAATGATGGCCATTTAAGTGGACAATCATTCTTCAATAATACAAGCAAGAGCTGACTGATATATTGCGTCGTATTTTACTGAACAATACACTTGTTAGTTGTTATTTATAAACTGGTTGGAAAATGGCTATTTCTCACGCACCCAACTAAAAGTCTCCAAGAATTTGCCCAAAAATTTATTACGATCCTTTTGTATCTATTTCAACGAGTCACAAAGTAAATAAATCTAACTCTCCGCTTGTACATAAACTGCACTAAACTGGCTCTCCGTCAGAGTGATCCTAAACAACTACAAACAACTGCGGAGTTGTGCCGCGGGTCCAGCAGGAACCTCATTCTGCAAACAGCGTCACCTGCCTTTACTACAGTTAAACATCCATTAAACGCTTAGACCCTTTCTCTATTCATGTGGAGATTCCCATATCAGCAATGTAACGCAAACTACAACGAATAGACTAAAGTTAGAAGCAACATGGGCCAACACGAAGATTGAAAGGACTACACTTTGGAGAGTGGAGGACATTAATAATTGGGGATAAAGTTGTCTGCAGTACTGCCGCCACAAGAGAATGAACAATTTGAGTTAGAATGTACGTTACTACTATTAATTGCCACACTGAGTAGGTATCAAGGGATCTAGCTACAAATTCGAGTACCAGGAACGTTATTTCTCTGACTATCATGTTTATTGTTGTAATATCAAATGTACATCGAAGAATTTACTGAAGTCGCGGAATACCAGAAAATCAGCGAATGCGTATTGGTATTGTAGCCGACTGCACAGACTGTCGCACATAAGGTAAGTGCTTAGGATAATAGAAGACAAACTTAGTTTATAATTTTTGCAAGTGTCCTAAAAATGACCTAAAATAAAGCATAGGAGCGGGTAGCTATAGTAATCATTCTTTTGGTAGGTATAGTTATAAAACGGTAAGACAAGTAAAACCTTAGTGTACCGAATCAGTGCGCGCAGGCATTTGTCTTGTCAGCCGCGCGGTCACCCCGTTAGGGTCTATACAGGTGAAGCGGCCGCGCAGCAGCGACCCGGCAGCAAATTTTGGCGGCCGCGACCGGGCCGCAGAACGATTTATGTGGAGCGCCCGCGCCGCCGTCCGCCGCACGCGCGTTCTCCACAGTTTCGGGACAAGTTCAGGACAAATGCGGGACTACATATGAGATGTTAGATAAATAAAATACATGTATTTTGCTATTGATAATTTGTTTGTTTTTATTGTTTATACATATATATAGGTATATTATAAATATTATAATAAAAGGATTTCGTCAATCTAAAATAAAATTCCACTTCAAACAAATAAATTACAAGTAAATTTTCATTCATTCTCTCTTCGATTAAACTAATGAAGAGTTCGGTATCGAACATATTGTCACACTATTTCGCGCAGCGACGCGTCCGCTCCACATGAACCGTTGCTACTGAGTGCATAGAAACTTGCAATGGCGGCGAGGCGCGGCGACCGAGTCGATAGTCGGCAGCGCGCGCGCGTCGCCGCACATGAATCGTTGCATACAGTTTCATAGAAACTGGCGAAAAGCGGCTGAGTTGAGGTTGCGCGGTCGCTCTACCTGTATCGAGCCTTAGACGACTCGCAACCGCCCCGCAACCGCCACGCCGCCGTCCCGCTGCCGTCCCGCCGCCGCTACGCCTACGGCTGAGGTATTTGCGGCCAACCGCTGCTTCCAAGGTTAGAGGTGAAATAGTTTTGTGTTGGATTTGTAACGAAAAGTAATTAAAAGGCTTTGGTTAGGCAGACACCCCAGTTTTAATTTGTAATGGAACTCATGAACTCATTCTACGAACGAATTCTTTTTATATATGAGAAAGAAATTTAAAAAAGTGAAGTTTTAAATAGACTAGGTTAACAGGGGCATGCAGTCCATATAGGCACAAAAGCACTGCCTACCCTGATATTTTGATCCACACAAAATTATAAATATTTAATAAAATTATTATTTGAAGAAATATACCCATTCGTAAAAAGGAACGTCATTTTCAAAACTTTCGCGCCCCTAGTGAACTCGAACATTACCATTGTCAATCGAGCCTCGGCGCCTCGACCGCTGCCTGCTTTTATGAATGAAATGGACTATTACTACGTGTTCAAACCGGTTCAAACTAGTAGCGCTAACAGAGCCAAACAGACCTCCAAAGGTGCTGCTTATTAAAAAAAAAAAACCACTGCATACACACGGCGAGTTCCTATACTGCATAACAGTGTTTTGCACAGCAAAATCATGGCCGACACAGCTACGCATGTCCCAAGCCTGCACGACAGTGGCAATTGTGGCTTGATCGCTCGCTTTATTCGCTCCAGGGGGTCACAACTCTAACCTAACCTACTGTATTGAATCTGTGTCAAAAATGTTTAGTTTAAATAGGCTTCGCCCCCTAAAGCCCCTTGAAGACGATCCTATGACTGTGTCACGTTGTCCGGCGCAATCGTGTTGTGCATAATCAACGTCGTGCAGTGATGGTTGGTCAAAAATCTAGTAACAAAACGCAAAAACTGTAGAAAAAAGCGCGCGGGTTGAGGTGTGAGGGAGGGGCGGTGCGTATAATCCGACCAATTTGTGACACCTTTCTTTTGAACTATTTGCATAATAATGAGGTGCAATTTTGCTTGATAGTATTTTACTTTAGAAGACATTGCAAATTCCTCCATTGTTGTTTACCCGTGTTGTTTATTTAAGGTTAGGTTTTTCAAGTAAAGCTTTAAAGTTTAATAGTGAAAATTTTGTTCGGTTGGTGTTCTATGATAGAAAAGAATGAAAAATTACAGAACTTCTGTCATACTTTCTAATGTGCGCGATAAACAAGTGTAATAAGATTTGTGTTGTGTGTTTACAAAAGTTAGAGTACTGTTTTCAATACCTAAGTTGATATTATGTGTGATAAAATGCAGATCAACAATTGGAAATTACGCAATTAAAAGGTAACAATAGGTCCTACTTGAAAATTTAATTTTGTCAGATTGTTGTGTGCAAACATTGAGAGAGATGAACAATCATCTTCGTGAATCGCACGCATTGGACCACCACCGGACAATACTGCGGTTCTTTACATCTTTGGTGACAGCCCCCGCACACATGGCATCTTGTGACAGCCGCAATTTGATGCGGTAACGTGTACTAATGATACCTATCCAAATTTTGTATGGGATCTCGTAAACTATTTTCCCCTAAAAACCGGATACGACAAAATACTGAAAAAGATGAGGTTCGTGTGAGAACCGCCTTTGTTTGTACTGCCTACCCAGTCGTGAAACCCTGTGCACGCCACTGACTAGGTAGCCTAAACAAAACCTTCTTAAGTTGGCCGTGTGATGTCGGCTTAGAATAGCATCACCGCATGTCTTTCCCGTAGGAGGCGTAATAAGAGGCGACCAAGGGACTCGAGGGTGTGTATTGCAATTTTGGGCGATGGGCTGAGAACCTGTCACTACGGCGATACACAATTTTCCGAATGACCCTTAAACATTTGTCAGACGTGGCGTAAACGTCCGCTGCGGCTGTTTACGCTCTGCCTACCATGCAAGGGATTAAATGCGTGATACGTGTGTGTGTACATAAGTACGCCTCAATTCGTGAATAAATTTGAAACAAAGATACTTTAAAATTGATAAATCTATTAACTAAAAAGACTGCCCAGTTCGCTCCCAGTATAAACGTGCTTATCACACTTAACTACTGGCATTAACAAGCTAGCAATTGGGGGTCATGACTCTTTCTTCTTCAGTCGACGCCCAATCTGCCTAACAAAGTCTTTATCCTCAACAGTCCAACTCCCCGCCGTCTCCACCGCTGGTCTTTTTGGCCGCCCCTGCAGCCTGGGTTGTCTAGCCAAGATAACAAGTGGCAAATGTACTCACATAGCAAGCATCTGCCTTTTTTGCTATAGGATCGAACGTCAGACCATCCGGTCTCTTGCCATCCGTACGGCTCAACCCAGGGAGGCTCCATAACGCATGGGACATTAGCCGAGACAAGAGCTTTCCGGACAATATAGTTGAGGGCGTGGTGTCCTACCAGCACAACGGAAAAAGCTCAACCTCACGTAACCTCTACCTAAGTATACCTATTTGTTATTTATTATTGTAGGCCGCGTTGTAGGCTAACAGGTCAGGCCTGAATAATAATCCTCGTCATCTGTTGCTGCTCAAAACGCAAAGCTATTACAAGACCGTGAAGCAAAACCAGCAATAGATTATGACCAGTTTATTATGAAAATTACACCACTAGAGTCAGTCTTAGATCAGTGTATATGAAACACAAAATTTGATGTTCATTGCGTAGCTGCTTAGCAGTTCTTAAACCTGGAAACTAAACGACTACGCAAAGCACTGCGAATTTTACAACTTGTGCCGTGTAGTATCATGACATGGTATGGGGGCAGCAATGTTTGTTCAGGCCCGTATTGCGCCCCTGTTGTTTACAGATCGCCCCGGTGTTTTTGTTCACCAACAAAAACGTGGCCGGCAAATTAAAAGGCGCTCGCATTTTTGTTTTCTCTTTTTATTGAAGTTTAAAATTTGCGTATATTACTGATTTGATATAATACCTTCTCTACAATGATGAGGAATTATTCTGCTTAATATCATCGTCATCATTAGTCTTAACAGTTTAAGTCAAAGTTATGTTTCCTCTTTACGTGGTAGTTGTTTGTCATTATCATATCACTGCGCCTGGCAAACGAATTGGAGTGTTGTATTTTTCAGAGAATGTTTTCCTGGATATATCCCTCAATCGCCTCAAAAAGGGGTTTTAACTCGTAGTTAGGGTTTTTGTATGTATGGACGTTTCACTCCTACAACTACAAATAGGCAAGGCGTATCTTAGTATAATAATATAGTGTAATCTAAGGTACTTTCCTCCCTAAATACACACAAATCTGAGCATTAAGTGGCGCCAATCACGCACTCGAACAAGTACGTGTGCGATATTGACCAAGCTTTTCTTTATACTATTTTAGGGAGTGTAAAATAGTGAATATATTCTCCAGGGAACAAAGGTCTTTATATTATAAGAAATAACAGTTTCCATAATAATCGAGAAAACGGCTGCTATTTTTTTAAATGCGTTGTTATTTTATCGCCTGCACATAAAAATAATAGTCTTTAGTTCTATTAACATCATTATCATTTTGTAGAAATAAAATTGTTACAAGGTAGTAATTGTAGATATTTTTAAATCCCATCATAACTCCGTAGGCTGTAACAGTATCTGTTGGCGACATCTGCCTCTCTCCTGTCGGACACTCGACGCTGCGGTGTCCTCAGCGCGGACACGCGAAGCATTTCAACCTTCAAACGCAGCGCGTTATCCGCCGCCCGTGACGTCACAGCCCCCTCACCGCTCCCCGCACCCCGCGCCCTGCGCCTACCCCCCGTCTGCTGTTGACACTCTCCGCTCGGTGGAAAAATACAGGTTTTTATTCTTGACTAGCCACTGAGCTTGATGATATACATACATACTTATCTACGTGAAAGTCTCTTCGACATGAAAGCTAAGACGTAATTTTTTAACAGTGTCAAATTATAATTATTAAACTATATTCTTACAATTTGATTATTTAGAAAAAGGATTAGATATTCCTAAAACCGACACCATCGCCATGGCATCTATTTAATAATAACGGAAATATCTGCCCTAAACCGCCTTTCAAATGAAATGGAACGGAAAATGATACAACAAAATAAACTTGATTTGAACGCTCGGAATAAAGTTGTTCATTTGCCAGCCTATGCCGTCAAAGATTATTTAAATTTCAAATGAAAAAAAAAACACTTGTACAGCCTGAAAAATTTACAGAGCCTTTTTATTAAGGGCGGAGAAGGGGGTTGGCAAGGGAGAGGGGAGAGAGGGTAATTCGAGTGTTTACATTCCTAATGACGGGCTTGTTGGCCGAATGTAAAAAACAGCGTAATCACGTAATACACGATGGACCCTTGCCTCATTAGGGAAACACGCATAAAACATTGTAATAGAATTAAACCCTGAAAATTCGTATTATTCTCACAGAATCAAGTCAAAAATATCCTCGTTGCCAGGGATAAATTTCAAATTAAATTACATTGTGTTTTTGGCTTACGCTGATATCTGGTCCTTTGAGGTACACGACAAGAATTTAATAAAAAAGTATAAGTACCGACAACTTTTGCCGTGATGATATTATTTTCAATCGAGTCGGTTCCAAGAATTGTTGAGTGCGTCGTCAAAGTCCAATAAAGGCGACTCGGCGCGTAGTGACAACCAAAAATTTATCCAATTTATAAGCCCTATCAAAATCTCCACGCTTTCAACTTGATTTACGTTATACATTGCGGTATTTCGTCAAGACTGGGTCACAAAACGTCAAACAAAAGCTGGAAGATAGCTGACCACAATATAATTTTAAACGACTTGCTGAATGTAGGGTGATTTTTCAAGTGTTCTTACGAGTAAAAGGGGCAGAAAGGAAGCGTCTTATTGACAATTATTTCGTTATTGTTTTGCTCATCCTTTGAGGCCCTTAAAGGTTTCGGCCGAATCAAGTTATTTGTTAGAATGAAAACGGCGGCGCTGCAAATAGCTAGGTAGGTACTTAACGCGACGATCAAGATCGCACTTACCGGAACCAATTAGAGAAGACCTTCATTAAACAGACAATAATCCCTCTCTTGGCCTAAGAGCGAGAGGCACAGGGGTCAGATTAGTTTGGCGCCCTTGTGTAAATTGCAACAGAAGTAATCTGGCAGTGATAGCCGAGGAAATGCAATTAGGAAGTGAGAAGTGGCCTTTATACCGGCTCAAAAATATCCTCCAATGATTCGGAGATACACTTTAATTATAATGAACGGTTTTTGGCAGTATATAGCCCAAAGAAGATAAGATAAGATAGCCCGGGTACAGATCTTATCCGAGTTCAAATCGGCGGATGACCTGATAAACCCTAGTGTTAGAGATATTGAACTTTCTACTAGTTACTAATTATGGACAGCAACCGGAACTAGTAGCCTAACTCAGAGTGAGGACAATTTTGTGTTTAAGCTTCTTTATCTTTTTTAAAGATTGGACTCTTTAATTTTAGCCCCAGAAGGGCTTTGAAACCTACACCTGACTGAATGGAGGGAAGCAGAAAGTTACCCGGTTATTGTTATTATTCTCGCCCCGAGAATCGAACAAGAACTTCCGAATATTGAGATCAAACTCCGACTACTAGACCACGGAGGCCTCTACAATGATTGGACAGAGTGTAAAGCGTGGGTAGTGAGGGGGTGAAGTATAAACAAAATACAGAGTAGGAGTGAGTCAGCGAGCGCTCAAATAAACAAGCCTGCAAGTGCACATACAAGGAAACTGGTAAAAGTGCAAAGCTACGTCACAAATGAGGGAGACGGCGTGCGGCTACGTGCTTCCATGCTCTGCAGGAATATTAGAAGCAACAGTGTTTGACTTGTTTCATATTAGGTGGGTAAAGACAATTATGTTTTTGACTGGCCTTAAATGCTGCAGATACTACCCTATGCCTGCTACGACAAGGGTGTAAAATCAATTACCAAATATGACTGAAATTACCTGCGTTGTTTAGGAGTAATAAATTTTCCTCTGACGGCACAAAACGAAAGAAGATTCCATCTCTTCTATTTTCGTGTGGGACACTGAGTCGTTCAATGAACCTTGGTGTCAGAGTTTTTCAACCGCCTACTACCACTAGTAGGCCTCCGACATGCTTGTGTTACGACCGCCGTCTAAGTATTCATAGACAGCAACCGGGACCGACGGCTTAACGTGCCCTCCGAAGCAAGGAACCATTTATTTTCGGACAATCAGTTGGTTCACCCTGTAATGTCCTAACCAGACCGGGAACAAATTCACAAAGTGATAAATATCAACTTTGTGAGTGTCCCACCGAGAATCGAACCCGGAACCTTTGCGTCGCAGGCAGTCGCACTACCACTGCGCCACATCGGTAGATTCCTTTAAAAACTGTATGTTCAACTTCTGATGCTGACTTCATGTTGTGCATAATATGTTGAAAGATATCAGGAGTAGCAAGTTTCAATGAGCCGTCAGTTTGTGATCGATATGCAGAGCGGCGTCGCGAGGCGCCTCGTGATGGATGGTGACAAGTGACGTCACGAAGCAGCCGCCGGAACTGTACTCCCCCGGGTGTAAGTTATACCCGCATACCGCGGGACATCGCCCTGAATTCTAGAAGGATGTAGGTATTCGGTTAAACAACCTGAGATACAGAGGGCATATTTATACCATTTAAACTAAAAAGCAGCGGCTTTCAGCGACCACCGACTGATCCAAATACTTCGCGATAACGCGCAATACAAATAAAAGTGAGTTTGATCCGTGTTTTCTTAAAAGTTTCAGAGTGCATACTTTATCTTAGGATCTTTAGGATATCTGACCTTGGAAATCGTTATAACTGCCAGGAAATAATCATCTGTACTATTAATTTGCACCGTAGAATGACAACCAAACGGAATGAATAGAATAGCATCACCGGGCCTATTTCTATCGAAAAATGACTTACAAATAATGCAGGGAATAAACAATAGCGCTTCCTGTAAATATGCCAGGTGCATTGGGTTTTTATCCTTTATACCCTGTATATTTTGTGCCAGAACGTTTGCTCATGAAGCATGGCGACACGGCCGATGCCTGTGACCCGGCGACAGAACCGTCACCCGGCGTCGAGCCAGGCAAGGGACTAGCTCGACGCGCTGCCTAATTATAGGGGATTCGCAGCTGCAATCTCCTTACAGTTATGTGATCCTGGTAGAATTGAAGAGGAGCCATCGCGGCACCAGTACCGTCGCCCGCCGGCGAACCATGCAAAAGGATTTAAGCAAGGCGTGCTGCCTAATGGCAGGGGATTTGCAGCTGCTATATCCTCACAGCTATGTAACCCTGGTAGAGTTGACAAGGTAAGTTATGGTGACACGGCCGCTGGTTGCGACCGGGCGGCCCAAAACCGTCTTCCAGGCAAGGGATTAAGAAGTGCCGCCTAAGTATATGTAATCCTGGTAGAGTGCATAGATAAAATATACGATCATGAGTCATTATTACCAGGAAAAACGAAAAACTTTTTATAAGCTTACATAACAGTCATCACATCGTCATCAAGACTAGCCTACATTTCACTTCACCATTTTCTCGAAACTGACAAGTCCAAGGAATCCAGTTCCTATTTCGTTATCGGCAATACAACATTTCAAACAGGGACACATTGTCAGTCTGTTCAGGTTTATTATTCATGTAATCTTCAGGTGTCTTTTCCCTTCCGCTTCCGTTAAGGGCCACATCAGTGAAACTGGTGCCGGACAATATAAATATCCACCGAATGATCAGCATGCAAACTTTGGTAAAACTGGGCTCTTTACCGTTTTCGGCTTACATGTTAGGAAGATTCTGTGCAGAAAGAGAATAGGCGTGTGTGCAAAACGTGAATTATAAGCAAAAACTTTTCTTCAAATGGTTCATTATGTCGAGGCTATCTTGCTAATATAGTTTTTGTTTTGCGCACGCTTATTTCTTTCTGCACAAATTCAAACAATATATTTCTTCTACTTTGGTTAATGGATGATCAGTTTATTCTGCCAGGGTTTTTTCGCAGTTGGAGAGCGCTTTTAGTCTGACGTTTAACCTTAAGCCTCGCGAAGGACGCCCTCCTGGGAGGCGCTGTCACAGGCACAGGCTAATCTGACAGAAAAAATACAGACAATATCTGATTACTGAAACGAGACCAAAATGGTTCAGGTATTTTGAATACATACTTACTATTTATAACTCTATAAATGATTTCGGAACACTTTGAACATTTATCTTACAGTAGCTTTTCTATTAAGGGGATCCTTAGTAAAATTAGGTTCTTGTTCTTATAAAAATACACATATCACGCCTTTATCCCTTGCGGGGTAGGCAGAGCGTAAACGACCGAAAAAACGGCCACTTACACCACGTCTGACAAACGTTTGAGGGTCATTCGGAAAATTGTGTATCCCCATAGTGACAGGTAGTCAGCCCATCGCCTAAAATTGCTATACACACCCTCGAGTCCCTTCGTCGCCTCTTACGACTCCCACGGGTAAGAAATGGAGTGATGCTATTCTAAGCCGGCATCACACGGCAAGCTGATATTAATACTTTACTGATATTTACTTGTTTGTAAATAAATACATATTTTACATAGAAAACACCCTGACTAAACACAAATAGCTGAAAACTAATTAACGAATATTTGCGCCTATTAGGGATACTAACCATCGGGCCAGTCAAGTAATCATACCTTCAATTTCTCTTTTTGACAATATTTGTCAAATCAAGCCAGCTTCTACTTATCACAATTCCTGCAAATTCAGGTGGGACACATGCTTCGGTATCATCTGGTAGGACTATTCTATAAACCTACGTATCTACAGGCCAAATTTGCTGCATTCAACCATGGGACACTATTTAATTGAACACGTCACTAAAAATTTAACGGCTTGATATGACGATATAAATATTATTATCATGAATAAAAAACTGATAGCGGTGGTGACTGTGAGACTTGAACCTGAAACCGTGGAGTACCTTCCAACTGAGCTACTGGCGCCTCGAAAGCCTCTACCAAATATTCAATTTCTTGATAATCGTCTTGAAGCAACATATCTACAAGCGACATGAGTCCCGGGCACATAAATAACATTCTTCAATTTTTTATTTTAATTTTTAACACAGAAAATTGTGTATAGATGATTCTTTCTTTCTTTTCGTGTGGGACACCAAATCGTCAACGACCCGATGAACCCTGGTGTCAGATGATATAGATGATGATAATTTAAATGTTTCTTTTTCTGAATACTACCTCTACTTTAACCATATCCTCATATAACCAGTTCGCCATCTCTGTCAGGCTACAGCTGGCGAGCGGGTATCATTATTCATGCGACGTCAAGACACGTGGTTATCGACAGGTACATTACGAACTCGAGTTGCTGCCTTCCTCCGCCGTCGATACGTCACTGCACCTATAGCGGGATGACAAGCACACGTTTGTACACGTCTCAGTAAATATCTTTAGAAGATGTACTAGAAGTAACGGATCAGAGGGTTACTTAAGGCGAATGAGACGACCTCGACAGTGGCACCTCTTGGGCAACGGACATTTTGATTAATTGTATAAAGAGAAAATATTTATTTTGAGAAGTGGCGCCATTGTCGAGGTCGTTCACGCGTACACTTGCCTTAAGCTTTTAAAGTAAGATCTAAATTTTCACTGCCCAGATTTTTTATACTATAACCTCTGTTAAGCAGGCCTGTAATTTGTCATTTAATACAAATTATCAAATTTTAAAACATTTTCTGTGTTAGGTGTAACATTTTTAGAAAAGTTGCAATTATTTTTACCGCGGGCAGGATTTGAACCTGCGACTTTTGCCATCACTAGTGGCGACGCCTCTTTTATCATTGTCAAATCTAAAATTGTAATTCATCTAAATTTCAAAACCGTTTAAAAAAATCCATACTGTTAAAATGAAAAATTAATTTATTGCAGTTAATAAAACACTTTCTTACACAAGTTCCACTGTAACATCAAAAAATGCTATTAAAATCACTGGTTTTGTTACTTCATCATCTTAATTTTAATTAATATAATAGTAAAATTTGTGTTATAAGTGTTTTATTGACTAGAATTCAATTGAAGACCATCAAGAATTCGCAACACTAAACTAATAAATTGAAATTGAAATTCTTTATTCAATGTAGGATAGTATTATCATATCACTTATTGACGTCATGAACCGTCAAAGTAAAAAAAAGGAAATTTGTATCACACAATTTTCTTTTTTTATAACAATTTGTAATGTCCTAATAGAAAACCAAAATAAAAGCACTGCCACTAAAAAAATCACGTTGTATTAATAGAACAAATTTGCAAGGGGTCAAGAGCGCCAGAGAGCTTAGCATCGCGAGCTCATCGCAATGTTCCATTCAATGCAATAGCTTTCGTTTCATAGCTGGAAAAGGCACTATTGAGACTTTTTATTTCAGTATAAAAACAAAAATATCATCCGCGTTGATACATCATAAAGAATCAGATGCAGTGGATGGTACAGCAAGATATCGGGTTGCTTTCAGTCTAAGCGGTGGTAATTGGCTTGACACCTGCCATCAAGCCAAGCGCTGTCTTATTTATTCAATTAACTCCTCGTTGGCTACGGCCACGGCTGCCCGTCGCCAGCCTGCTTTGACAGTTCCCAACTAAGTTTAAATCGACGACCGATGTGGCGCAATGGTAGTGCGACTGCCTGCGACGCAAAGGTTCCGGGTTCGATTCTCGGTGGGATACTCACAAAAGTTGATATTTATCTCTTTGTGAATTTGTTCCCGGTCTAGTTAGGACATTGCAGGGTGAACCAACTAATTGTCCAAAAAGAAATGGTTCCGTGCTTCGGAGGGCACGTTAAGCCGTCGGTCCCGGTTGCTGTCTATGATTAATTACTTAGACGGCGGTCGTAACACAACCATGTCAGAGGCCTACTAGAGGTAGTAGGCGGTTGAAAAACTCTGACACCAGGGTTCATCGGGTCCTTGGATGACTCGGTGTCCCACACGAAAAGAAAGAAGAAGTTTAAATCAGGTCAGGAATTTTGTCCGGCCAAGTCCCTGATTTCGCTTGCATGAAGAAGTTTACTTCTGTTATGTCAGGTAGGCTAGTTACAGTATAGACTAAATGCGACTGAAAGCGACGCGAAGGTTCCCGGTACGATTCTTGGTCGGGCACTCACAAAATTGATATTTAATTCACTTGTTTCTAGATTTATTCATGGTGGTACAATAAAGTTAATACATACATACACTTTGTGAATTTATTCCCAATGTGTTTAGGACCTTGCAGTTCAAATCCTCTGATTGTCCGAAAAAAAGATGGTGTCGTGTTTTGGAGGGCACATCGGTCCGAGTTTCTGTCTATGAGTACTTAGAATGCGGTCGTTGCACGACCATGTCAGAATTGAAAAACACTGAAACCATGTCGAAGAGAAAAAGAAGGAGAAGAATAATAGCACTTTATATTTACCCGTGGCTGTCATAATCGTCGAATGGGCATTAGCGTTCCCTGTGAATGAAACATCTTACACTGTGCTCGGCAATACGCCTGCCTAGCGTGGTGAGACGATGTATCTTACATAAGTCACAAGAGTTTCATCCTATGCTCTACAGAAATCTGACTATCAAGTTGAATTATGGATCCAAAGTGCTCTAATTGCCGATACCGATCAGGGCGGCCGCACGATGCGACGCACCGTCGGCTGCAGACGGGTGACGGCCGACACGACGCGACAAGACACGACACGACACGTAATTGTCTCGGTTGGTAATGGATCTCGGGCGCATATACTGCTGAATTATGTCACAGTGTCAATTACTGAACGCATTTCGCTATATTGCACAATGATATTGGAATGAAATTGTCTTGTGAGAAGAGGTATTGGGTAAGTGCATAAAAATGATTATTTCTTAGACAAATGAAGTAAAAGTCTTGAGTAATTGCAGCATTGAACGAAGTTCACATAGTACGCTGTTGTATTTTTCTGTTTAAAATAAAAAGATAGTATTTAATTGATAATTATTCGCTTTATATATCGCTTCAAGATGAGTATCAAGAGATTGAAAATGTGAAGTGTTCGGTCTGGGCGCCGGTAGCTCAGTGGCAGACATGTGGGACGGTACTCCACAGGCCCCGGGTTAAATCCCCGAATTTAAAATTTTTCAATTTCTTTTTAAATTTATAATAATTATTCATCAAAAACATATTACAAATTACATTGTATTAAATCATTCTGTGTCTTTCTACCAGTTTTGAACATTTAATATCAATTATCGGTTTGCATTGCCAACCACCTGTGATGAAAATATGATGCCAATTATTCACACACGACTGACTGCATACAATATTATTAAGCTATCGAGGTTTTACTGATTGTGTCACTTACAATACTTTTTGAAAATGTTTGGTGGTAGGTGGTATCACACAATGTTAGACACGCGTTTAGTGAGTGTTTAAATTTTTTGACGTTGTTAAACGGCTAATTCAGTGTGCAATACCTTAGATATCTGGCGTCGTTACAAAAAAGAAAATCAGTTGACAACGTCAAATCAAATTGAAAAATATTCAAAATATAATAAAAAGCGTCCAAATACGCGTTTAACCTTTTTGTAATAACGCGGTAAAGTTGTGAGTTGTTGAGAATATAGTACGTTCTTCTTTTTTAAAAGTTGTTTTTATTTATTTAAAAGCGTTTTTTTTTTTTATTAATGATGGGTTTGCTCTTGACTCTAGTCTAGGTCATAGGACAGAGACAGAGTCTAAGATGGAGCGAGCTCACCCAGAAGAAGCCTGTTAAGGCACTGGCACTCCCACACACTGACGGAACGCAGCAAGCTACTTGGCGCCAGACTTCGGCGTATATTTTCAAATTGTTGGTTCTTTATGGTAAAATTTTACTAGTGGACAATAGCACAAACCTTAAAGGGCGGGGCAGACCGGCTCCGTATGCGTTCCGTATCCAGCTCTCGTCCGTAGTCACGCACGAACTTATGACGTTGTAATGTATAGGATTGTATGAGATACGGCACACCGCTTGCGTTGCGTATCCGTTCCGTGCTGCACGCAAGCGGTGTGCCGTATTTCATACAGTCCCATACATTACAACGTCATCAGTTCGTGCGTGACTACGGACGAGAGCTGGATACGGAGCCGGTGTGCCCCGCCCTTTAGACGGGCTGGTGATAAGAAACAACTTTTCCTAGAGAACATTAATCGATATACCTACTTAAAAAAAATTGACATGTAAGATCAAAATATTTTTCTCATATTTCGACTACTAGGGAATGTTGTTAATTATCACCAGCCTATCGTCTGTTTTCAGTATCAGTCACTAGAAAAATTTCACACGAATATAATTTGTTATATGTAACTCCATGGGCTAACGTGTACTGTCACGTTTATTTGAATGAAAATTAATGAAATTGAATAAAAAATATTATAAGCACTTGTAAGATTTTTATTGTGAAAAATGCGTTACAAAATAACAACTACAAAAGCAGATCGTACACTTTAAATTCACCTCACCTCGGCCTCGAAACATAGGTAGGAATTCTATTCACTTTTATTCATGTCCGTCTGCTATTCCGGTTTCAAAAGGTGAACCGTATTTTGATATGCGCATGTGGGTTATTCCTTACTCAACTAAGTTCTAAGTATATAGAGATATTCATATTTAATAATTTTTCATTTGGTCATCTTATTAGACTTATTAGATTTTTTGCAACATCAGAAGCCGAGTCCGAGATTTTATTTGCAAGAAAATCCAAAATAAAAACTTTATACAATAAAATTATGTAAAAAAACTTTTAAAACAAGCTTTTATTTAAGTTCTCTGAAAAGATGAAAATAAAATTTTGAATGACATTAACCACATTCATTTATGACTTTACAGAAATGAAAATATAATAAAAACGAATTCGTATACAAAATTGCAAGTCCCAGCAGTTGAATATTGAGGAGTTCCATAGTTCGAAGACAACCCTGGATGTAGCGTCTAATTCATGGTGGGCCTACCAACTGCCTATAATAAACGAATTCGTATACAAAATTGCAAGTCCCAGCAGTTGAATATTGAGGAGTTTCATAGTTCGAAGACAACCCTGGATGTAGCGTCTAATTCATGGTAGGCCTACCAACTGCCTATAATAAACGAATTCGTATACAAAATTGCAAGTCCCAGCAGTTGAATATTGAGGAGTTTCATAGTTCGAAGACAACCCTGGATGTAGCGTCTAATTCATGGTGGGCCTACCAACTGCCTATAATAAACGAATTCGTATACAAAATTGCAAGTCCCAGCAGTTGAATATTGAGGAGTTCCATAGTTCGAAGACAACCCTGGATGTAGCGTCTAATTCATGGTGGGCCTACCAACTGCCTATAATAAACGAATTCGTATACAAAATTTTGTGTCCCAGCTATAAACCGCTAAGGAGATCTCTCGTACGGAGCCGATCCTGGCAGCAGCATCAGGTCAAATTTATGATTAACATGCATTGTCATCGGTTCTGGACCAACATGCAAAATTTCAACTCAATCGGATACCGAGAAGTGGTTCAAATTAAACTTGCAAGATTTGCACCGAACAAACATTGTTACTTACATACACTGCAAGTTAAATAAAAGCTTTTAAAAAGTGTTTTTTAGAATAAATATAAGTTTAGAAATAGCCGTGTGATATCGGCCTATTAAGTAAATATATAAATAATAGTATTTACCCCATTTCTTTCTTTCGAGAGTTTTATGTGTATTGTATTACAACTTCAAGCAACAGGCTGATAACCTGTCACCATGATAGACACGATTTTTCTGAAACGATCAAATATTTGTAAGACGCAGCGACAGTGACCACAATTTACGGCTGCAATCTGCCCACCCCACGAGTTATAAAGGTTATATGCGTATGTATAAAAAAACCAGGTTGTTCATTCCAATCGTGTGGGACACCGAGACGATAAACGACCAAACAAAGTCTGATTGTCAGAATACAGTAGAATGCCCGAGCGCGCTCCAAAGGAATCCGTTCCCGAGTTTCGCATTTACATGCGAGAACAAAGGACGCGCCCCGCTATTCCCACTATTCGATATTTTTATCAAATAGATATATTAAATTCCTTCCTATTCTTTGAGCTTACGAACAAACTGCTCCGCTAATTTGATCAAACATTTTCTAGCTGAGTCAGATTCTAAATAATTCTTCTTCTTTTTTGCTATTGTTAAGTTACAACATTATCTACAGCCACAATAGTTTGCTACTTACATACACATATCACGCTTATATCCCTTGCGGGGTAGGCAGAGCGTAAACGAACGAAAAATTTTCATTTAAGCCACGTCTGATAAAAATTGTAAAGGGTCATTCAGAGAATTGAGTATCGCCATAGTGACAAGTTGTCAGCACATCCCCTAAAATTGCAATACGCATGTAACCGTCGGGTACCTTGGTCGCCTTTTGCTACACCCATGGGAAAGAAATGGGTTGATGGTAATTATTAAAAACTAGCGGCCCGCCCAGCGGTTTCACCCGCTGCTAACTGATTCCCCACGGGAAACAGACCTTCTTCCGACATAAATTATACATACATACATAAAAACCTTCCTCTTGAATCACTCTATCTTTTAAAAAAACTTCATCCAGATCCTTTAAGTGGTTTTGAAGGTTTAAGCATACAAACAAACAAACAGACAGGGACAGACGTGAGAAGCGACTTTTACTTTAAATTCCGTTTTTTTTTAATCCCCCAGGGGATGAAAAGGGGGTTAAAAGTTTGTATGAAAGATCGTTGTCTTAAGTGTGATCCGTTTCAAAATTTGTCAATAGACTTATGACTTAAAATAATTAAACACGTTTTTCAGTATATTTGAAATTTTAACCCTTAATAGGGTCAAACGGGGGTTTAAAGTTTGTATGAAAGTTCGATTTTTTAAATGAATGTGATCTGTTTCAAAATTTGTGATTAGACTAATAACTTAAAATAATTAAACACGTGTTTCAGCATTTTTAAAATTTTAACCTTTAAATGGGTGAAAAGGGGGTTAAAAGTTTGTATAGAAGTTTTTTATCTTAAATGTGATCTGTTTCAAAATTTCTGATTAGACTCATAACGTAAAATAATTAAATACGTGTTTCAGCATTTGAAATTTTAATCCTTAATGGTGTGAAAAGGGGGTCAAAAGTTTACTACCAGTTGGGCTACCCGTTTTCCCATGGGAACGTGACAATTTCCCGGAATAAATTATACTTATAAACCTTCCTCTCAAGTTACTCTATCTAATAAAAAAAACCGCATCAAAATCCGTTGGGTAATTCTAAAGATATAAGGAGACACCAAACGGGAAGCGACTTTATTTTATACTATGTAGTGATAATACGAATAATATATTATATTAATTAATAATACATTTATCACGCCTTTATTTGTGGGGTAGGCAGAGCGCAAAAAACGGACATTTACGCCACGTCTGACAAACATTTGATAATCGTTCGGAAAATTGTGTATCGCTATAGTGACAGGTTGTCAGCCCATCGCCTAAAATGGCAATACACACCCTCGAGTCCCAATAATAACAGCCAATAAATTACTGCTGTATAAAAATGGTTTTGGCCCTATAAGGAATTTTGCCAGACTCCCCAAGCTTAGCAGGTGGGTGAACCAATGCGAGGTCTTCGGACGGAACATTCCTGGCTGCCCACATTCTGGATACATCACCTATAACGCCTTTTACGACACCCTCGGGTAGAAATAGAAATGCCTTAAGTGACATGCTTCTTTCAGTTACTACCGAGGATTTCATTAATTTTATCTAAAATCTTCAGACTTCCTAATCAGGTTTTTCAGCCGCCATTACTGAGCCTTATGACTCCCCCTTCCGACATCGATGATTCGCCGCAGCTGACCTACTTAAGAACAACTTAGTATGATAAATACTCTTCCACCAACATATTTTGCGAGGAACAACTCGGCTAACTAAATTAAGGTGAAGCAACGGACGGGGTAATGAACTTCTAGGAAGACCAATCTTAGAAGATCCAGTGAAGTCAGCAGATCGCTTAGGACGTTGGCTCTGGCATGGCTCAAGATAATTTAGTCAGGAGGTGTAAGCAGGCTCGGTAAGATACGCTCATTTAGCCCTAATATCTCCGCCATCAGGGCTTTTTGATGTGCTAAGGAGGTAAATCAGGTGCTTTTGATCCGAGATTGTATGTTAACGAGCCGATCCGTCGCTCGACGTCGCTCGGAGCTGGGTTTGAAGCTTCTTCAGGCGCTACGCTAATAATTATGTTCATTCCAAGGATATACCTGCAACAACAAAATTACACGTAAAAATATTCTTTATCAAACATCCTGAATTTGATAATAAATATGAAAAGAGATTGGCCCAACACACCATTAACGAATATTCGTCTGAATTATTCGGCAGCCATTGATACAAAACAGGTTTGGCTTTTTACTTGTTAAAGCTCGCGCAGTAGCACCGGACCTCTCTACTCGCTACCCCTTATTTTCATATTTTATGGTTGATCAAACATAAAAGAACTGCTTTATTCTTTGCCATAATTATTTTCAACGGAGCATATTACAAAACTTTTTTTTTATTTACCTATTATTTCGCAAAATTATCGGTTAATTCTCCGAATATTAGGTAAAACTGCCAAAAAAATTAAAATTTAAAATGAAATGATTCAATGTAGGATAGTATGCTCAATCATTTATTGCCATCATGATCCGTCATTGTAAATAAAAGAAATTGGTATAACCGATTTGCAACAATACCGGACATGAAACGAATATTGCTATTTAAGAGTCTCTGCTCTTGTATCCATGAGCTACCGTTGGATAAAATCGGCTCAATACATGGTCGACTCTATACACATATCTTGTGTTATTATTTGTATCTGTTTTAAGGTACAGGTCGCTTGGAAAGATCGCTGCAAGCAATAAGGCCGCCTTTGCTTACTTTTGAATAAAGAATGACGACACAACAGGCCAACTTATTTCTACCAAGATTTTTTTTCTAGCTGACCTACAAAAAGTGAAACTTTTACAAAACAGGTGGATTAGGCGTTTTTTAATAAATATATGCACATATAATGAACTTACATGCAAAAATATTCTGAATATAGTAACGAAAAAATATCTTGAATAAATCTTCTGATAAACTAAGCTTTTAGTTGTACTATTTGTTTTTCTGAACGGACGCACATATTTGTGACTTTTTGAATAAGTTGTGCACTGGATTCAAGCAATCTATAATAAAATTTTATAAAGTAGTTTTATTTGTATTTTTTTAAAACTGGATTGAGAAATAAGATGTTATGAGGTCGAGTCAACTTTATGTAATCGTGTCAGAAATGCCAGGGATATGCGTGATATACCTAAATAGGTACTCGTGCCAGTCATGGTTAAGCTTTAATTTAATTTTACAAGTGAAAACACTTTTTGAATGCGTAAAAAATTCAAAACTTTGTTCCTTTACAACTTTAAAGATGCCCTCAAATTAATTTCAGTTGAAATTTCCATAATATGCATAAAGTAAGCGAGAAAAACAATATGTGGAGCCTCCACAGAACGTTCGCTGTGTGTTCCGAAGTGCACGAGTTACTAGCGACGCGAAACTTCCTTAACAATAATATTATACACAAGCCGGCAAAGTTGCAAAACATATACGAACTACTTGATTATATTATGGGCAGTTTTACGTATAGTCTGCCCGGTTAAAGAAAAGCTTGTCATCCCTTTTGTATTAACATTAACGCCTACAATAATCCTATGCTGTACGTGGACCTCCTCCTTTTAGAGGGTATTGCCACACTCACCACGCTTGGCGGGCGAATTGCGCAGTGTTGGATGTTGCTTTCACAAGGAACGCTGCTGCTCATTCCATAAATGACAATCCCTTAGTCGCTTTTTACGACACCCACGAGTAGCTAGCTACTTGAACGAGTTGCTTTTCTAAGCTGGCACCACACCTTAACCTTACCTTAACCTTTTTAACTGAATTATGAAATACAATATTTAATGTAAGGTGCATAAAAAATGTCTCAAAAACTAATTAAAAGCCCTGGTTTACAACAGTCTTGTTTACATATGGATTTCAAGTCAGTCGGAGAAAGATAGTGCTATAAAATTTAGCGCTGTGTGTATTGTTGTCGATTGTGGTCTGAAGAGCGCGTGTTTGGTGCAAGTTTCCACCACCCGCCCCGCCCACAGCCCACTGCTGGGAATACCAAATTAGCTCTAAATCCAAGCTCTGTGCGCGACGCAAACTTGCTTAGTATTCTCACAAAGCACATTCCTAACCAATGTTCTAGGCAAGTCGGAATCAATAAAGAAAATGTTTTTGGTGATGTTTTGTCTAGGCGTCTGCTGCTACCCGTTTTTCGTGGGATTTAAATAGTTTTTCGTAGAAGTAGCAATAGAAAACAAAGAAACAGTGTTGATAATCTATCTAAGAAGAAAATAATAAGAAGAACTTTTTGTTCAGGTTTAGAGGTTACGAACCTGAAATTAAATTTAAAAAAATATCTCAACTCCTCTTGCAAATTTCTGACAGATGAAACGTAAAAACTGTATAGTTCTTAGAAGCCATTATCAATACATTTAAACGTGCCCATTATTAAGCACATTTGACGTCCTTTTTTGTGTTTAGTGTGATTTTTAACTAACTTACTTAGTACCAAAATAACCCACTAATCCAAACATACTTCTATCCTTTATTTAGCAATGCTACGAACCACGAGTTACCAAAAATAATATTTATTTGTTTTAAACTATCATGGCCACCAGACCAAGGGAAATATATTAAAAGATACAAAATTCATCGTGGAACGATCCTTTTTTGATGAGGACTGATGTTACACAACTACAGACTACAAGTCTACAATTAATAAATCCTAGTAGATTTCGTAGCTGGTTAATATAAACGTATCTCCAACGTCATCAGGATTGGTCATATCATCTAATCTGGTAGGTCTCTTCAGTAAAATGGTATTCCAAGATCACAATCTGTATTAATCAACCAAGTTAGTTTAAAATCCAGTATTCACGAAATAATGGCTAACTAGCTACGTAATATACATCGAGTTTTACCTGTAAACTTGTGGCCTGTAGTTTTATATTATTGGGTTAAGGCCTTGCGGCGTACAAAGCCGCCAGCTTAGCGTCTTTATTCATGAGAGGCAATACTACTACGTGACACGGCATGTAATTTTGCCAGAAAAATATCAGTTTTAGGCTTCTCTTGGCTTGTGAAGATAGATTGTATAATGATAATGCAAGTGCCTTTCGTGCGAGCTGTTTCGTTATTTTGGCCAAAAATGCGACCAAAAAATGCTGATGACTCTTAGGTATTCATAATTCACGAGCTAGCTACTTGAATTTTGATAACGACCTCAACATTTCACACCTTATGAAGGCTAAAAAAAGGGACATTTGTACCTAGTTTCTGGTAGATAATAAGAATAAGAATAATAAGAATAAGAATAATTTATTTAGATCAAGGTTTAACAAGTGTACATGATAAATAACATTAAGTTCATCGTAAATAAAATTATGCTTAATATGTAAAAAAGGTTTACAACCAATGATCACGCTAAGCATTCGAATGAAGCCTGTGTTATGATCATTGGATGCTTACAGAGCATTTTTATTGGGGACAAATTATGTAAAGTATAGTATATGTTTCAAATAATTACATCTTAATTTAAATGTAGTATTTTAGTGTGTCTAGTGAATTAAGAGCTAGGGAGGGAAAGGAGAGGGGAGATTGAGAGTGAAGGGTTAGGAAATTGTGTTAACTTATTATTAAAACTTATACTAGAATTAGGTAAACAACGAAATAAATTATACTACTATGCTGAGAAGATTTTCAGTCTGCTCATAATTTAACGTAAGAAGCCAACGGGTCACTATTTTCTTTAACTCGTATTTTGACTTTTGAAAGATATCAAGGTTTTTATTAACGATATTGTAAAGTCTAGGACCTTGGAAAATCAGGAATCTATTTAAGAAGAAAGTCCTACTTTGTAATGATGGACAAACATTAAAATTTCGCCGAGTAGGTTGGTTCGCCGGTGTGTAGTGTGTCAGGGCATGTTGCCTTATAGTCGCGTGTAGTATGTAAAGTTGTCTTACAGTAAGTGTAGCTGTTATTTTATATAGTTCTCTCGTTGGAAACCTGTATGGTTTGAAAAGGCAAATTTTTAGAATTAACCTCTGCGCACGTTCGACTACCAATAGGTGTGTCTTGGCCGAGCCACCGCAGCAGGTAATTGCATAGGATAAAACAGACTGACATAGTGCAATATATATTCGTTTTACTAGTAACCCACAGCCTACATGTCTTATTTGCTTAAATATATATGTGAGTTTCCTTATTCGTGCTGATAGTTTTCGAAGATGTTCGTCAAAGATTAAGTTGTTATAAATAATTACTCCAAGATATTTTATTGACTTTGTCGCTTGAATAGGTTGACAGTTACAACTTATAGCGGGTGGATAAGCACATTTGTGAGAAGTAATATATGAATTTGAGAGGATGTTAGAGAGGCCTTTGGAATTTACAATTGAAAAACACATATACATTGTTTTATCCGCATTTAGTGTTAGGTAGTTTGAGGCAAGCCAGTGGCATACTATGTCAAAACCTTTTTGAGCAGAGTTAAATACTTCCGGCCATGAGTTAGCTGTAAAAGTCAGCGTTGTGTCATCTGCGTATGAGACAATGGTACAATGTTCCAATTGGAGATCACATAGTTCATTTATGTAGCATAAAAACAGAGTAGGGCCAACAATACTCCCTTGCGGGACCCCGTAAAGTACCGGCAATTCATCGCTCGTGAAATTTCCAATTTTAACACGTTGGGTTCTATTCGTCAGGTAACTTTCGAACAATTTAAGCTGATTTCCTCGAATACCAATTGTTTCTAGTTTTTTTAGGAGTAAAGAAATTGACACCGTGTCAAAAGCTTTTGCCAAGTCAAGGTAAATAGTAATACATTTTTTCTGATCGTCTAGTTCCTTAGCTATTTTGTTAGTAAAAGTCAGGAGTGCATCCTCCGTTGATTTACCTGATCGAAAACCAAATTGGTTTAATAATGAAGAAACATGGAGTGTGGGTGCTTTTGAATGTTAGGAAGGGTAGGAGTCAAGGATTGTTGGTAGCAAGATTTATTGATTTTTATTGATTTACATACATACATACATATATCACGCCTATGATCCCTTGTGGGGTAGGCAGAGCGTAAACGACCGCAAAACGGTAATTTACGCCACGGCTGACAAACATTTGAGGGTCATTCGGAAAATTGTTTATCGCCATAGTGACAGGTGGTCAGCCCATCGCCTCAAATTGCAATACACACCCTCGAATCCCTTAGTTGCCTCTTACAACTCCCAAGGGAAAGAAATGGGGTGATGCCATTCTAAGCCGGCATCACACGGCGATTTCTTACTATAAAATCAGATAGCCACAGCTTCGACTCGCAAATCGCTACTCTCTATGTCGCTACGGGTTGTAGGGAGAAAAGCAGGGGTACAGGAGGCCAGTTACTCGCCTTTTCACCAGCGATTTCCTACGGTCACTACCTTTGGCCCCATTTATAATGGAAGCAAAACTTTAGATAAATTAGTTTTCTTTATTTACATTTTTCTTTTATTTACTATAATTTAACAGTTTATTTAAAAAGATTGAGAATTATTAATGATTAAGATTTTGTTTGTCTTCTGAAATAATTAATGATAAGTGTACTTTTGATTTATATTAAAGGTAAAACAAGTATTTAAATAAATAAAAAAAACAGAAATCTACCTTAATATATTTATGCGATAGTAAACCGTCTGATCTACGCAAAGTTTTTTTGATTTTATGGTAAGACTACCAACATTTTTAAACACTTTCCGTGTTAGGTATACAGTTTTAGAAAACTTGCTAACTTCGCAAGCAATGGATGAGCTGCGGTAGCCCAGATTAAAGCGGCGTCGCTAGTGATGGTGAATGCCGCAGGTTAAAATTCTGCCCGCGGTAGCAAATTAAGCATGTTTCCAAAAATCATAAGACTAGTAGCAAAATAGTATGTACGTACCTACCTAAGGTTGATATTAATCTATCTAAGTAAGTATGTTTTTAAAGAAAAATGGTTTATTAAAACTATCTAAAAGTCAGTAATCCATCATAACTTTATGATAAGTTTTTGAAATGCATTAAAAAATTTGCCTTTTAAAGAAAATCCACTTTATCGTTAATAAGTTCTTAAAATATTCTTCAGAAGAACCGCATTAACCTTAGAAATATAATAAGTAAAAGTATTTTTTTAAGCAAAACGCAAGGTGTTCTATGATAATAATAACGCGTAGTTAATGCGAAGAAAAATATAAATTGGAGTGAATGTGAGAGTTAAAAACGAAAAGAATAATACTAAAGGTTTAATTAACTTAGATAAGTTTATTAAGTTGTTTTTGAAATACTTATACAAAGGAGAACCATGAATACAGATGTCTGGCACACATGCTCAAAAGCCTTTTTAATAGGATCTTTTACATGCATTGAAATGATTTTAATTTTTTACATAATTACATACACATATCACGCCCATAATCCCTTGTGGGGTAGGCAGAGCGTAAATAGCCGCATAGAACGGACATTTACGCCACGTCTGACAAACATTTGAGGGTCATCCGGAAAATTGTGTATCACCATAGTGACATGTTGTCAGCCCATACACACCCTCGTGTCCCTTAGACGCTTCTTACGACTCCCACGGGCAAGAAATGGGGTGATGCTGTTCTAAGCCAGCATCACACGGCACATTTTTAATTTTTTAATACAGATAATGAACATAAGAAACTATTATAAGGAGATTAATACACTATTTTTTTTTTTTCTGTGCAATTCAGTCAATGCACATCGATCACACTCTAGTAATTGGATAAAATAATAATAAAATAATGACTCTATCTCATTTGGCTAACTGGCCGACCGTGTTGTAATTACCGTTGTAATTACGTATACATTAGTGAATTAATTAACAACCAAAATGGCTGCCGACCGAATGCGAGTTTAAAGTTTGTACTGTGATATAATTTAATTTTCGTTTATTGATTTGTTATTTTACTGAATGAAAAACTATGTCTGAAGAAGAATGTAATATAAAAGAACAATAACAATATTAAAACTAAGCTAAACTAGACTAAAATAAAATAAAATACAGTGACTAACCTCAAGAAAATATTGTGACTAACCTAAATAAGTTTGCTAAGAAATGGTCGTCAAATGCGCCCCCATGAGGCATGGTACCCAGTAAGCTAGCAGCATTCTCCCTTTGGATGGCCAAGCTTAGCCGTTGGCCAAAAAAGCTGTCAACTCTTTGGTCACCAGTGGTCTCATTGAGGCGCCCTGACACCTCGATTATGAGTTATGAGTTTTTGGGCAGATGAGCCCCATGGTCCCATCTCTCAAAGCACACGGGTGAGAAAATGAGGCCCCCGGAAATCTCTTTATATTTGCGGAACTTTGTGACCTTGGCACCTGCACGGGTGCATGATGTGTGTATGGGTGAGGGTGCGAGTGTGCAATCGTGTCCCCACGTGGCACTACCATACACTTGCCCCTCTGCCGGGGAATGAGCGTTAACCTTTCGGGCCTCTTGCCGTCAGAACGAACCCTACCGTTTGGTTCTAGCTTTGCCGGAACGTTCGAACGTGAGGCAAGAGCTCGACGCAGGATATCAATCATTAAGGGCTGAGTAGCGTGTAATGCAGCCGGCACTTATGCGGCAGGACAGCTCGTGGTGGCCAAGGGCGCACCGCATCTGCATTAGTGAGGGTGGACAGTTTTGAGGCCAAGTCGAAGGGCGATAGTGAGAAAGAAGGTGCAGCTGTCGAGTTATATGCCGGTATTTGCTGAGGGTATGATATTCAGCCAGAAGCCGGACTCTTTCTCAAAAACAGCTAGAAGACGTGCGCGTTGTACAGGACATGAGTACTCAATCATGAGTTCGTGTTGGGTTTTCCAAAGACCAGAGGTTTTTTATTTCGAAGTGGTTCACCCACCGTCTCTGCATTTTCTGATTCTACTCGTGATTATGTTCAGTTTTTACTATGGGGCCATCTCCGAAAAAGTGAATAGTTGTTCTATACGAGTAATATAAGTAGAACTACCTCGCAAGGTATATAGGCGTGATACATATAATACAATACAATACAATACAAAATATATTTATTTAAAAACATGTGTAACCTACATAACATACATTAAGTTAAGTGATTACATTTAAATGCAAGCAGAGTATGGGAAATCGAAACTCCAACATGCAGTAGCCCTTAGCAACCCTCACTACACTAGGAGTGAACCTGTATCGTAGTGTGAGCAACCTAGTGCCGACTACATATTGAAGTTTTTATTTTTGTTTTGCAGTACGTAGGCTACTGTTTAAATACTATCAAATTCCCAGACTAGTATAGACTGAATTCTGGGAATTGAGAATTATACATCTAGACTTAAACTTATCCAAGACTAAAAAGTATGTTAGGTATAACACGAACAACAAGAAAATAAAATAAAACATTATTTAAGATCACCAAAATGAATGAGGTAGTGTGGCATGTGTAGATAGGTGATTTGTTTGTGTTTGTGTAAAGTGTTTTTTGGTGTGTATTGTACTAATGTGTGTATTTAAAGTTCAGGATTTTCCCCGTTTGGTCAACATTTATGTTAAGCAACCAATCAATAACTTTTTTCTTCGTGACGTAATATGTGTTAGGATATATATTAAGCAATTGGTTAGCTTTATTATAAAGATGAGCCTTTTAAATCAGTGAGTGACGTCTTTATTAGTTTCATCCCACAACTCTCTGAATATTTTCCTACTCAAATATTTAAATTAGATATGACAACATGTATCAAAATCGAACAAAGTTATATATGAATGCTGTGTCCAATGCACGAGGTGGTTTTAAAAATAACTTCAGTTGAGAAATAACA
Source organism: Tuta absoluta (assembly GCA_027580185.1). Classification (NCBI taxonomy): domain Eukaryota; kingdom Metazoa; phylum Arthropoda; class Insecta; order Lepidoptera; family Gelechiidae; genus Tuta; species Tuta absoluta. The sequence continues at coordinate 3,081,749 of JAQAHW010000055.1, read as the reverse complement.
TTCGAATAATAACGACCCTCATCGACTCGATGACAAAGGTTCTCCTTCGGGAGACCGACACAAGTGATGTGTGTAAGCGTATTTCTCATATCTGTTGTATAATAGTATTAGTTTAAATAACTTAACTAAATAACTTGTGTCGGTCTCCCGAAGGAGAACCTTTGTCATCCTAATAAAGACGTCACTCACTGATTTAAAAGGCTCATCTTTATAATAAAGCTAACCAATTGCTAAATATATATCCTAACACATATTACGTCACGAAGAAAAAATTTATTGATTGGTTGCTTAACATAAATGTTGACCAAACGGGGAAAATCCTGAACTTTAAATACACACATTAGTACAATACACACCAAAAAACACTTTACACAAACACAAACAAATCACCTATCTACACATGCCACACTACCTCATTCATTTTGGTGATCTTAAATAATGTTTTATTTTATTTTCTTGTTGTTCGTGTTATACCTAACATACTTTTTAGTCTTGGATAAGTTTAAGTCTAGATGTATAATTCTCAATTCCCAGAATTCAGTCTATACTAGTCTGGGAATTTGATAGTATTTAAACAGTAGCCTACGTACTACAAAACAAAAATAAAAACTTCAATATGTAGTCGGCACTAGGTTGCTCACACTACGATACAGGTTCACTCCTAGTGTAGTGAGGGTTGCTAAGGGCTACTGCATGTTGGAGTTTCGATTTCCCATACTTTGCTTGCATTTAAATGTAATCACTTAACTTAATGTATGTGTTAGGGCATTTGTGGAATGAGTGAAGTGAAAATCCTCCTTACCTTGCACGCTGCTGATGAGCACGTTGTCAGGCCTGACTTTCTATTCTTCTTCACTGAATTCCGTAATTCACGATTCACCATAGGTACTGATGTTGCAGCTCAACTGCATGATTGATTTGAGAGTTCTGCTGGGATTTCTACTACGTATAATGTCTTTAGCACACACGGCGGCCGAGATAAGGGCAAATTTTGGTTATTTGCTTGTGGACGGTTGAACGGTGCGAGGTGAACTAGTGTGATCGTTTTGACAGATCACAAAATGGCGGCGCGCTACGTTTCGTTGCGCGCAGGATAGGTTCAGAGCGAAATTCACTTCTTATGAAATTATAAATAAAATAAAGAATTAAGACAGTTGGTGCTAGTTGTATTATGCTAAACACGCATTACTGAAAGTACGGAACATGCCGCCGACCTTAAAATATATAACTATTTTAATTGAAAAGTAAAATGACTAGCCTAGCATATGAACTAAGAAAGAAAATGAAACACCTATTCAATAGGCAAAGGACAGACCTTAACAACAGGCCGTCTACTTAGAGTATTACCAATGCGTACAGTAACTACACGAGTAATACCATCTGCACCCGGGTGCAACTGCTGCACACGAGCCAGGCGCCACTGCAGTGGTGGTAGTGAATTGTCCACTAGCACCACAACAGAACCCTCACGAATAGGTGTATGAGGTTCGTCACGAAACCATTTACTTCTTTGTTGAAGTTGATGGAGATAGTCAACACTCCATCTTTTCCAAAAGTGTTGAACAACTTGTTGCAATAATTGCCATCGAACTAGGCGTTTAGGATTGTCCTTGGAGAAATCGTATTCTGGTAAAGAAGTCAATGGTCTCCCGATAAGAAAATGTCCGGGAGTAATCGGTAATGGATCTGATGGATCATTACTTTGAGAAAATAGCGGTCTCGAGTTGAGAACTGCCTCGATCTGACACAAAAGTGTGTTGAATTCGTCGTAAGTTAGGATAAGTTGACCTATAACGCGTTTAAGATGCGTTTTCATGCTCTTAACCGCTGCCTCAAAGATCCCGCCGAAATGTGAGGCATAGGGAGGGTTAAAATGCCAAGTCACCTCTTTTTTAAGTAATTCGTTAGAGATGATTTTTTGATTTTCTTCGTTACGTAGGAATTCTTGAAGTTCGGAAAGGTAGTTATCGCACCCGACAAAGTTTCGACCATTGTCCGAGTAAACATCAGAACATCTACCGCGGCGGTAGGTAAACCGACGAAATGCGTTCAAGAACGATTCAGTTGATAAGTCTGGGACTAATTCTAAATGCGTGGCTTTCGTAGACATGCAGACGAAGACACACGCGTAAGATTTGAAAACCTTCGCGTTACGAAATCTACTTGATTTGAGGAGAAAATGTCCTGCAAAATCGACGCCGACATGAAGAAAGGGAGAAAGAGCTTGTACTCTAAATGCCGGGAGATCAGCCATGGAAGGCTGCGGAGCAACAGGGCGTGCACGAAAGCAACGAACGCATCGTCGAGTGCGCATGCGAATTGCGTCGCGAGCACTGAGAATCCAGTATTTCTGAGATATTAAAAATTGCAAGGTCTGTGGACCGACATGCAAATTTGTTGTATGATAAAAGTCTATTAAGATATTAGTGAAATTATGTTTTTTGGGTAAAAGAATTTGATGTTTTGCATCGTAAGGCACGTTAGCATGATTTATCCTGCCGCCGACCCTGAGAAGTCCGGAGTCATCAAGAAAAGGCTTGAGTTTTCTTAAACGTTTGGTACACAGATCATTATTTTTGATGCGTGTTATATCTTCAGCAAAATGATCTTGTTGAATGCGTGTGATAACTCGATTGAGAGCAAAGTTTGTTTCGTGGACTGTAATATTTGGGGAGTCATACGTCTTTGATTTCCGACATTTATGGTAGAATCGGAATATCAAGGAAATAATACGAAGCATTTTTGGAAACGATGAAAATCGTTGGAAAAGTTGATCGTCCAGTGATTTCTGTTCTATCTTAAGAACATGTTTACGACGCTCCTCATCAGTGTGAATGATTTCATTATCGACACTTGATACCGGCCATTCATTTTGAGGTTGACGAAGCCAATGTGGTCCACCAAACCACTGTTCTTGGTTTAGTTCAGACGGTAAAACACCACGGGACGCTACGTCCGCGGGGTTGTCAGCAGAACGCACGTGATGCCATTTCGAGGCAGGCACGCGGTTTGTGGTCTCTGTAATGCGATTAGAGACGTATGTACGCCACTCATGAGGAGGTGAGCGTAGCCAAGCAAGAGTGACTGAGGAGTCACACCATGCGTATATGTTGTCAAGTGACAAAACTGTGCTGTAAGCACTTAGGATTTTTTGAATCAACTTGGAGAGGAGCAGTGCCCCACAGAGTTCCAGTCTAGGAAGACTAAGACGTTTCAAGGGTGCAACCTTGGTTTTCGCGAGTAAAAGATGCGTAGAAATGTCACTTTCTGAATTTGTGACGCGAATATAAACGCAGGCAGAATAGGCCTTTTCTGATGCGTCTGAAAACCCGTGCAATTGTACATCATGAGTACAAGAAAGCACGTGACGAGGTAATTTTATATTTTCTAGCTGAGAAAGTTCAGCAACGAATCTCAACCAGAGATCACGAATACCTACTGGTGGACAAGCATCCCAGTCGGTTCCAGAAACCCATAGAAGTTGGATCAAATGTTTAACAAACAAAGTGATAGGGCTTAGAAATCCCAAAGGGTCGTAAATTTTTGAAATTTCAGCCAGCATAATGCGCTTGGTGCATTCATTACCAGGTGATTCTGTCTGATAAGTAAAAGTATCCATTTTAGGATTCCACTTCAAGCCGAGAACTTTAACTGAAGTGTCGTTGTCGAGTGCTGAAAGAATGTGAGCATCATCGTTAGTGGAATTGTCATTGTTTAAAAAGGATAAAAATTCGGAACTATTACTCGTCCATTTGCGTAGTTCAAAGGTGCCTGCTTTGCAGATTTCTGTAAGTTCCTTTTGAAAAATGAGAGCATTTTCGAGAGAATCTGTTCCAGTAACGATGTCATCGACAAATACGTCATTGAGAAGCACTTGCGATGCAAGTGGGAAAGAAGCTGCTTCATCAATCGCTAACTGACGAAGTGTTCGTAAGGCCAAAAATGGCGCAGAAGCAACACCGAAGCTAACAGTCGTGAAACGATACTCCTGAACAGGGTCGAGAGGAGAGAATCTCCATAGGATCCTTTGAAAATCACGATGTTCTTGACAAAGATCTATACAACGGTACATCATTTTTATATCAGATGTAAAAACGATTTTATGTAGTCGAAATTTTAAAAGCACTTCTGTTATATCCTGATGTAGTTTTTGACCAGTAAGTAAGTTATCGTTTAGAGAACGACCAGACGTGGTCTTGCATGAAAAGTCGCCTACCATCCTAACTTTAGTAGTAACGGCTTGTTTCCTCACCACGCAGTGATGGGGCGCGTAATAAGAAGGATTATCACTGTCTGCTATGGGAACAGGCTCCATATGTCCCAAGTCTAAATACTCTTGGAGACATTTGCTGTACTCTGCTTGTAAAGCAGGATCACGTGAAAGTCTTTTTTCCAGTTTGTATAAACGTGAGAGAGCAATATCCCGAGATTTACCCAAGGGAGGTGCCTCTTTTTTGAAAGGAAGAGATACGACGTATTTTCCATTTTCAGCGCGTTTATGAGTTTTCACGAAAATGGACTCACAAAGAGCTTCATCTTTAGTCAGTGTTTTCTCATCTTCGGGTACATTTTCAATGTCCCAAAACCTCTGTATATTTTTGTCCAATTGGCTTGTACTAATTTTCATACATACTCGTGATGTAGGATTACCGTGAATTTTACCATTAAGTAGGTGACCAAATACGCTATCGATTGCCACAGGAGTACCCTGCGGGCCTTTAATAATATTAGTGTTGAGAATGGAATCAGTGTAGTCTGATCCTAAAAGAAGTTCCACGGGGCGCGCAGAACGAAATTCTGGGTCCGCAAGGGGAAGATTCTTAAGGTGCGAGACATTCCGGTAAGAGTCAGGAATGTTCGGCAAATAGTTGGATATTTTTGGCATAATGAGAGCCTCTATTAGAATTTTAGGTTCCGGTTTGTTGTAAGGCGTAACCTCACAAATTGTATACCCATTGGGTTTTTCATTTTTATCACCGAGACCAGTGATAGTGATGTTATCTGTCTCATCATTGTGAAAACGAGATAAACCAAGACGCTGAACACAAGATTCAGAAATAAGTGTAGCCTGAGAGCCTGGGTCCACGAGAGTGCGTATCAGGCGGGGAACGTAGGGTCCTAACTGAGTAGGTCGTACATTTACTAAGGCAGTGCACAAAAGAACTGTGCAGTCTTTTTTATTGATATGTTTAGAAACACCCAGTGTCGTAAGAGACGATTTTTCCACTTCTGAGTGTAATTCATGGGAGGAAGTTGGTGACTCATGGGAAGAATTTGGTGACTCGACGGTCACGTTATGAACTGTCACATTTTCGTGTAAATAAGAATGGTGCCTCTGAGAGCACGTTCGACAGTTATGACGCGATCTACACGACAAAGTATCGTGGCCTTGAAGACAGTTCCTGCAGACGCCATTTTCGGACACAAACCGTATACGCTCAGGTACGGTCAATTTGTAAAATTTATCGCATTTATTTAATGGATGTGTATTATTTTTACAAAAGGAACATTTTATTTGTTTATTTAAATCAGCTGCAGTAGCAGCGTGAACGCTCATAGTACGAGAAAATCGCGGAACCGATGACTCATACGGACGGCTAAACTGAGCATCCGATTGTGATCGCAATAACGCTTGCCGCGAGAATTGTGCTTGTCGCGAAGGAAAGCTAGGAGCTGGGCCAGTACCAACACCGGTAGGTTTGGACGCAGAAGCGCCGGAGCCCCCGAGAGGTCGTGTCGAAGACATCACCTCAATGGCTGTCAACTCTTTTTCCAAAAAGTCGAGTAATTCGGACAATGCAGGAATTTCACTAGGTGAATTTAAAGATAATTCAAAACGTTTACGAATACTTGAAGTAAGCTTTCGTAGCAAAATGTTCAAAAGTATAAAACTCCAGTGCTGAACTTTAATACCTAACGCATTTAAAGCGCTTATGTTTTCTGTGTAAACATTCAAAATGTTACGCAGGCTTTGTTCCATGTTTTTTTCGTTCATTGGCTCAAGATCCAAAATTTTGTCTAAGTGTTTGGTCGCAATAATACGCTCATTCTGATAGCGAGATACTAAGAATTGTAAAGCATCCTCATAATTTTCTTCCGTTATAGGAATTGTTTTAACTAAGTTAAAAGGTTCGCCTCTTAATGACGATAACAAATAACGAAATCGTTCCACGTTTGATAACGATTTGTTGTCGTGAATAATTGATTTAAATAAATCATAGTATGCATGCCATTCGGTTAATTTACCGTCAAACGTTTGCAAAGTTATTTTCGGTAAACGAATATGTGAACTTCCGGTTCCGTTCCCATTTAGGGAGGGTAGTCCATGACCATTACAATGTTGCGATAGGTTAACATTACTTGCCGCGCTTAGTTTCCGTTGATTTTCCTTCAAGGAATCCAAGGCCACTTGAACTTGATAGTATAAGGTATCGAACGAATTTCTAATTTCGAGTTGTTCTTCTTTAACGAACTTTGATTCTTTGGCTAAAAGTTTCTCGATTTTTAATTGTACTTGAAAGAATGTTTTTTTTACTGTTGTTAATTCCTTTGAACGAACACGAAATTCAGACTCATTTTGCTTACAATCTACCATACGCTTTAAGCTATTTAGAGCTAAATCACGTTCAAAAGTCAACTGTTCAAGTTCCATTGTTACAGAATAAAATGTAAAACGAAGTAGGTAATTATGTTGCTTGCAAATTGTAAATAGTCTATTTTGTGTAGGTAAGTTATTGAAGTAAAAACTTGTTTACGTTTAAATAGTTTATTTTTATCTAATAAGAGTGTTTAGGTTAAATACCTACCTATGCAATGTTATGCAGTAAAATATTTTTGATGAGTAAGTAGTTAAGAGGTTACGGAAGTAACTATTATCTGATCTATATAATGGATTAGATACGGACGGAATGTAAGTATAAAATTACGTTTGAAACTAGAATATACGAAACAATAGAAAATAATTGTGATGTATGGGATAGCTTTTAATCTCATCAGGCGACACTACACGTAATGTAGGTACCGTAACGGAAAGAAATATGCACGAAAATGTGAACGTATAGAAATTTAGTTTTGTTGTAGCTAACAGTAATTACTTAAGGTGATGCATGCATGTAATGCAGCAACTACTAGGTAAGATTAATTTTACCCCAAATGCAAATTACTCAAATTGAAATTTGTATGTAATACAAATCGCTTAAGGGGAAGCATGCACGTAATGCAGCAACCGCAAAGGATAAATTTTACACGAAATGTAAAATTGCTTGGATGGAGATTTGTACGTAATACAAACCTTTTAAGGGGAAGCATGCACGTAATGCAGCAACCGCAAAGGATGAATTTTACACGAAATGAAAAATTGCTTGGATTGAGTTTTGTACGTAATACAACCTTTAAAGGGGGACCCTATACGAAATACAAGGTCCGCAAAAAGGGAAGAAAGTGAATTTTGTACGAAGTACAAAATTGCTAAGTATGGGTTCTGTACGAAATACAAACCGCAAAATAGGAAATGTACGAAATACAAAACCGATCACTCTTTAATACGCAATACTAAAGGGATTACTAGTACGAGAATACTAATTTACAAAAAAAAATGTCATGTACGAAATACATGGACACCGATCATGATTTGAGCACACCTCGCCTTAACCGACCGAATGCTTGACGCGTGGAACGCGTGTTTCAGAAATAAAATTTTATGAAATGAAAACTTGAAATACGAATAAATCCGTGGAAATATCGATGAATATTGTTAGTTTAAGTAATACAAGTACTGTACGCAATGGTATTATCGAAAAATAATAACGCAAATTGCCTTTAAACTTGAATTTAATTTTTAAAGTGGCGGTAGGTACCGCGCTTGGTAGCAACGAAAACTATCGTAAGTAGGTTAGAAATAGCACAAAGTAACCAGCACAAACTGCTCGAACCAAAATCCGGTTCGTAGGAACAAAATGTTAGGGCATTTGTGGAATGAGTGAAGTGAAAATCCTCCTTACCTTGCACGCTGCTGATGAGCACGTTGTCAGGCCTGACTTTCTATTCTTCTTCACTGAATTCCGTAATTCACGATTCACCATAGGTACTGATGTTGCAGCTCAACTGCATGATTGATTTGAGAGTTCTGCTGGGATTTCTACTACGTATAATGTCTTTAGCACACACGGCGGCCGAGATAAGGGCAAATTTTGGTTATTTGCTTGTGGACGGTTGAACGGTGCGAGGTGAACTAGTGTGATCGTTTTGACAGATCACAAAATGGCGGCGCGCTACGTTTCGTTGCGCGCAGGATAGGTTCAGAGCGAAATTCACTTCTTATGAAATTATAAATAAAATAAAGAATTAAGACAGTTGGTGCTAGTTGTATTATGCTAAACACGCATTACTGAAAGTACGGAACAGTATGTTATGTAGGTTACACATGTTTTTAAATAAATATATTTTGTATTGTATTGTATTGTATTATATGTATCACGCCTATATACTTTGCGAGGTAGTTCTACTTATATTACTCGTATAGAACAACTTTTCACTTTTTCGGAGATGGCCCCATTATAAAAAATTTACATAATCACGAGTAGAATCAGAAAATGCAGAGACGGTGGGTGAACCACTTTGAAATAAAAAACCTGTGGTCTTTGGAAAACCCAACACGAACTCATGATTGAGTACTCATGTCCTGTACAACGCGCACGTCTTCTAGCTGTTTTTGAGAAAGAGTCCGGCTTCTGGCTGAATATACCCTCAGCAAATACCGGCATATACTGTCTGACACTATCGCCCTCCGACTGGGCCTCAAAACTGTGCACCCTCACCAATGCAGATGCGGGGCGCCCGTAAACGAACTTGGCCACCACGGGCTGTCCTGCCGCATGAGTGCCGGCTGCATTACACGCTACTCAGCTCTTAATAATTGATATCCTGCGTCGAGCTCTTGCCTCAGCAAACGTTCCGGCAAAGCTAGAACCAAACGGTATGGTTTCTTTCTGACGGCAAGAGGCCCGACGGGTTAACGCTCATTCCCCGGCAGAGGGGCAAGTGTATGTCACGTGGGGACACAATTGCTCAATCGCACCCTCACCCATACATACATGATGCACCCGTGCAGGTGCCGAGGTCACAAAGTTCCGCAAATACAAGGAGATTTCCGGGGGCCTCATTTTCTCACACGTGGGCTTTGAGAGATGGGACCCTGGGGCTCATCTGCCCAAAAACTCATAACTCATAATCGAGGTGTCAGCGCGCCTCAATGAGACCACTGGTGACCAAAGAGTTGACAGCTTTTTCGGCCAACGGCTAAGCTTGGACATCCAAAGGAAGAATGCTGCTAGCTTACTGGGTACCATGCCTCATGGTGGCGCATTTGACGACCATTTCTTAGCAAACTTATTTAGGTTAGTCACAATATTTTCTTGAGGTTAGTCACTGTATTTTTTTTATTTTAGTCTAGTTTAGCTTAGTTTTAATATTGTTATTGTTCTTTTATATTACATTCATCTTCAGACATAGTTTTTCATTCAGTAAAATAAAAAATCAATAAACGAAAATTTAATTATATCACAGTACAAAAGTTAAACTCGCATTCGGTCGGCAGCCATTTTGGTTGTTAATTAATTCACTAATGTATACGTAATTACAACGGTAATTACAACACGGTCGGCCAGTTAGCCAAATGAGATAGAGTCATTATTTTGTTATTATTTTATCCAATTACTAGAGTGTGATCGATGTGCATTGACTGAATTGCACAGAAAAAATAAAAATAAAATAGTGTTTTTTGGTGTGTATTGTACTAATGTGTGTATTTAAAGTTCAGGATTTTCCCCGTTTGGTCAACATTTATGTTAAGCAACCAATCAATAACTTTTTTCTTCGTGACGTAATATGTGTTAGGATATATATTAAGCAATTGGTTAGCTTTATTATAAAGATGAGCCTTTTAAATCAGTGAGTGACGTCTTTATTAGTTTCATCCCACAACTCTCTGAATATTTTCCTACTCAAATATTTAAATTAGATATGACAACATGTATCAAAATCGAACAAAGTTATATATGAATGCTGTGTCCAATGCACGAGGTGGTTTTAAAAATAACTTCAGTTGAGAAATAACATTCGAATAATAACGACCCTCATCGACTCGATGACAAAGGTTCTCCTTCGGGAGACCGACACTAGTGATGTATGTAAGCGTATTTCTTATATCTATTGTATAATAGTATTTTCTCAAACATGCTAGGAAATGTGTTCATTTCTTTCAAAAAAAGATACCGCGAAGTTTCACATTGTTTGTCACGTCTCAGATCGCGCCAGCAAAGTTGTATGGAAATCCTTTGCTGGTGTCCATTAAGATAAATTCGTTATACGCTAAACTCACATAATTTGATTTCAAAATTATCTCGATGACTCTCATAGAAACGGAACGTAATTTTGTATGAAACAGGTAACTAAAGACGAGGCTGTATGATGTGAAGACCCTTGCCTGTCCAGAATTAAAAAAGAAAAAAATTAACTAAACATTTGGTATGGCTGAATATTACGTAATACTGTGCCTTATAGGCGAATTTATTTAAAAAAAATTACAATTGGTGGGAAAATTGTAAATTTTTATTCGTTTCGTTGTGTTGTGGTCGCTGGCTAACTTTTATAAGAAGTACAATCTTTCATTTCCTAGCCTTTTTTTGAGAAAAGCACTATGTAAGCCTCGGGGAAAATTACTTTGCTGGACTTGTATAATTGAACTATACTCGTCCAGCAAAGTCTTATTTTCCATACCTCGACAACAATGTATTATAGTTTAAATAACTTACACTTGCAGCGCCGTACAAGCATTGAAGGTACAAGTAACATCTAGTGTCACTTGTACGTCGCTTCAAGACAAGTATCAAGAGGTTGAAATTTTTAATGTTCGGTCGGGGCGCTGCTGGTAGCTGAGTGGCAGAGCGATAGGTTGCCGTGGAAACATAGCAAAAGTCTGGTGTAGGATGCAATTTATATCGACTTTCTAGCTCCTTCCCATTTTGCGACTTCTTCTCGACCAGCACTGCAGGTGCAGCGAAAACCCTAAAAGGAAGAAACTAGCTAAGTCTGGGGGATGTATAAACGTTCTTACTTTTCGCCATCGTGACAATGAGTCTTCGGCTGCCAAAGTAATATAAAAGAACATTTCGGAAAGGCTTGTGGTGACCCGAGAACTGGCAGTAATTTCGCTTAAATAATTAGTTACGCAATTCACAAATTTAGCCAGCATCTTAAGTATTCTGCCACGGTTCGCCGTTCTGTAAATGAGTTTCTATTTGCATTTATTATTATTTCTTTTTAATTTTATGTCATCAAAATAACTACACAATCATCTCTAGTTACTTATTACCTGTGTCATTGTTGAATAAGTAAGTAAATGTTGTAAAATATGAAATGTATGAGATACAGATATTGTGAAAATTGGTATAATAGGATCATCGATTTGGTCTCAGCACATCACTAGCCAAAGTCCAAAGGTGCGGACAGACAGCGCACCTCCATTAAAAGTTGAATTAATGTGCGGGTGTCGGCTCCAATCGCTATCTAACTCTCTGGAGGCGACCGCCCGTATCTACACCGTCTACACTCAGCCGATACGCAAATGTTGTGAAATAGTTTGAATTTTGAAATAACCTATTTTGTTTATTTATTTTTATAACTGCAATTGATCATTGACATTGAAACATAAGCTTCACGTAGTTGTTGGCAAAGATAACTCACTTTATAAAAATACTCATTTGTTACCGATGACATGTGCGTAGGTTTGAAAAGATACAATAAATTCTCCAGATTTCCATTTTTGAATTAAAATTTGAATTTTGTTAAATGATTACGTGACTAACTGATTAGGGATCGCAATCCGTTCCGGCGAATCCCCAGACCCTTCGGATCCGGTGCCTGTTTGCCCCCTACCGGATCCGATAAACGCAAAAACAAAAGGGAAACGCATTATGATGTGATGTTTTCGCCAGTTTGGCATGCCATCGATGTAGCGGCGTTTGCTACAGACACAGAGCAAAGAAACGTCATTCGCTGTCACCAGGGGCTCGCGCGGAGTTTATTGGTCTGTGGCTACATACGTGCTAGTTTGATGTGTGATAGTTTAGTTAATAATCACACGCAATTTTATGTTGTAACGATTTGGTAACTATAAATCAGTTGGTAAATTCAGCAATAAATATGTTTTTTATAACTTCTACGTTCTTATCTCAAACTTAGTAATTCTTGGCTAAAACATATATTAAAATGCGTCTATTATAGTGCTAATCCGGTCCGGTCCAGCCGAATCCGCCTAGATTGATTGGTGACAATCCGGTAAAATCCGGATTGAGAATTGGCCTGAATTTCTGAAACTAATGATAAATAAATATATATTTTTTCTGCGTTTTGAACAGCGTCAATTATCCTACTATCTGTCACATCATCAGTCAGTGTCGGTGACTTCACGCGTGTGACGTGTGGAGCTGTCAATGCCTAAAGTGACATCATTAGCGGCACGTGCGGTGCAGAGCGGCGTTTAATTATTGGCTGTAACGCTCTGCTTTCCCCGCATGGGATACAGGCGAGATGACGATTTTGTTATAGCCCTATTGCTAGTGGTCATGTGATGCCGGCTTAGAATAGCACAACCCCATTTCTTTCTTTTTTTAATTTATTTATTAAACTTTAATGCACAGAAAGTACAAAGGGCGGGCCTAATGCCACGCGGCATTCTCTACCGGCCAACAAAAAGATAAACAGAAAGAGTAAAAGCGGGTACATAATACACAAAAAAAAAAGAAATATAATCGTACTTAAAGTTCGCACTAAAGGTAGCTATACAATACATAAGAAGGAATAAACTAAAATGCTATACTTACTCACGGATGTATTTCTTTCTCGCGGATGTAGTAAGAGTCGACTTAAGGACTAGAGGATTTAAATTTTAGGCGACAGGCTGACAACCTGAAACTTTAATTTGTATTTTATGCCCGTTAACACTCTGCCTATCCCGCATGGGATACAGGCGTGATGTGTGTACGTCACATCACCATTCAACATGTAGCTGTCAGCGCCCGAAGTGACATCATTAGCGCGACGTGTTGTGCAGTGTGGCATTAAATTATCGTCCTGCGGTCATTTGCTGGTCGGGAGTTCACTCAATCAACACCAACCTCTGCGGCCATTATGTACGTAGGTATGCGATAGATTGAAGTGTAGTGCATTAGTGACCATACCAGGGAAACACAAAATCTTGCTCTGCGCTCGCTAATACGCTTTGAAATTGAAATTCTTTATTCAATGTAGGATAGTATTATTATATCACTTATTGACGTCATGCACCGTCATTGTAAAAAAAAGAAATTTGTACCACACAATTTTCTTTTTTTTATAACAATTTTGAAATGTCCTGATAGAAAACCGGCTCGGGTGGGATAAAAAAATAAAAATAAAGGCACTGCCACGGGGCTGGCCAGGTTAATCACACGGCATGTAACTTTACGCCACCACCATCTGAAAACGATATTTGTTTGAAATTGTGGTGTAGCCAAGTATGGTGAGCCTGAAAGTTTACCCTATTATAGGAGGACCATGCCCAGCAGTGGACTATTCTGGCTGTTTATGTTGGTTTATTATAAATGAATTCTTACTAATGACTGATAGCAATAACTTAAGACGGGCTGGTGATAAAAACAACTTTCCCCAAGGAAGAAAGGTCAATAAACAACTACAATTGCTGATCAGTTGATTTGATTTACTATGAAACCTCACACTATTTTTAACATATTTTAACCTTATGTTCCTTGGGCAAAGTAGTTCCTTATCACCAGGTACCTAATATGCTGGTTCCGTTTACCATTATAACACAGGTAGAATTGGGGTGATGCTTTTTCATACCGGCAGCACACGGCTAATATTTATAATAAATAAAAATAACAACCCTGAAAAAACTACCTATACAACACTATTTTTATTTAGCAAAATAAAGTTTTATTCTACAAACCATTATAAACCTACACAGCAATGTTCCTTTTATGCGTATTTCCTTCCAATTATCTCTAAGATCTGTGCACGAAGAGGTAAAATAAAGAATGCTCCTACTGGCTCGCAAAACACACAAAGAAATGAATGCAAAAAGAAAGCTTGGAAGGAATGAAACGTCTGATGAAGATGTTTTTTGAATGCGCTCAAGTGAACGTGAACGAATTGCCTCGTACTATTATTATGCAGGTGATATAATTTTCAACATTACTAATAATCCTATTTGTTTCAAATCAAGTCATATCAAATATTGTTTATTCGTTACTGTAGGTTATAAACAAAAAAAATGTACGGTAGAAATATTAAGATTAACATTAATATTGCAAAAAAAAACAGAATGCACAAGAAAGAAAGATAGATACATAAAAAATTTATTTACTAAAAAAACAGTACGTCATGGCAATAATGCATGACAATACACATTTTTAACCACTAATAATGGTTTAGGATTTGTAATAAAAACAGATAAGTGTCGACTAGAGATATTGTGGGGATAGTGAAAAATTAAAGGTAATTATTAATTAACAACTTAAAGTGACACCGAGTCGACGAACGACTCGTTGAACCCTGTTTATTTTATAAACCTTTTTTAGAGACCGAAACTAGTGATATCTATAATTCGCAAAAGAAAGGAAAACGAACTAAAGGAAATTATCATTCATATTACATCAATCTCTGTCGAGATTCATTACTATTTTCTACTAAGTGCAATAATTAAGTAATAAGATTATTATCATAGAGTGTGTCTCAAAAATTGGCACTGTGGATAAAGAGAACGGACTGGAGAAAATAAACCAACAGCCGGATAGTTCCGATCGCGCAAAGTTTGCATGCATTAGACGGAGTTAGTTCCCAACTAGTTGGAGTTAAGCACCAGTGGATTGCATGAGCTCAAATATTTCTAGTTTTGTATTTTGTTTTTGAATCTGTTTGCTCACAGTGGATTTTTAACTTATCATTAAACGTTTCTAAAGTACTAGTTATTGCAACTTTCATTAGAACGTGCGTGCCTGTGATTATAGTTTGCAGATGCATACACTTTTTTACTTAACAAAATAAATATTCCGCGATTCATTTCTCCATTCTATCAAAATGCTTACAACATCCTTAAGGCGTTATGTTACAGTGCTTGAGTAAAAAATCAATAGGCAGGATGCATAAAGCAGGTACAACTGTTTTCAAGTTTGTAATCCGAACATTATGAGACAAGTATCTATAAAATATTTTTTGAAGCTTGTTTAGATAACCTACTATTCATTTTCAGTTTATGTTAGTTTGTTAATAACAAAAGTAACTCGTAGTTATAATTGCTACAAAAATCGTATGCATTTAACATAGGCATAAATTTTATGTCAAACGTTTGTCAAGATTCCATTGTATTTAGACGCGACGGCTAGATAACTAGATAGGATCTTTATACATATACGAAGTGGAAATATGAGTAACTGACTCTGTAGAATATAGCTTAAAGGCATGTTTCTGGTTGAAAAGTTCAACGTCCCCGGACAAAGCAGAAATGGCCTAGTTCAGCCCAGCCCTGTCTTTAAACAACCCGATGTTTTATACACACAGACTAAAATAATTATATTTCTGACTTTATAGAGGCTTTGAAAACTTAAAGTGTCTAGAAATGTTATAGATCAGCCATTTATTAGGGCAACCGGAACAATAAACCAAATTAGAATAAAAGTAAAATAATCCAATCGAATCAACAACCATTTTATTAGGCATTGACTTTTTCGCAGGCCCCTCCTGGCTACGGAACCACAAAAGCACCTGTAGAAATCTGGTTGAACGATAACAAGCGGTAGTAGTCTGGCTCACACTGCAGAGTAATTAAAAAAAAACAAAGTTTTCATAGTTGTACCCGGTTACTTTTTAAGCGTAGCGTTGGACGACCTATAATTTTTAGCGTTAAGTTTGAAGCTCGATTTTTTTATTACTACAAAGACGGCCGTGTGATGCCGGCTTAGAATAGCATCACCCCATTTCTTACCCATGGGTGTCGTAAGAGCCGACTAAGGGAGTCGAGGGATGTGTATTGCAATTTTAGGCGATGGGCTGACAACCTGTCACTATAGTGATACACAGTTATCTGATTCCCTCAAGCTTTTGTCAGAGGTGGTGTTATTATCCGTTTTATGGAAGTTAACGCTCTGCCTACCCCGTAAGGGATAAAGGCGTGATTTATGTATGTATGTATGTACAAAGACGGACGGACAACAAAGTGATCCTATATGAGTTCATTTGCTTCCTTTTCTTACGGAATCATTTTGGTACGGAACCCTAAAAACTGTTTTTGTACAACGTGCGCTGTATAAGTGGACTTAAAAGGTCAAAAACTAATGACTTAGCCACGACTTAGCTAACTATATTTAAAATACTACCAATTTGGACTGCATTTAATTTTTTCATCTCACTGGTCTTTAATAAAAACTGTAAGTAGTTATATAGAATTAAGGCGATGTTATGAAGTTGAAAGTTATTTAATTTGTCAAGCTAACAACAATTTTGAATTATTCAAAGAAAAACTAAGTGCCCAAAGTTATTCTTTTTCCAAAGTATTAGTTTTTAATTCAAGTTTCAAAGATTACTTGGATACTATTGTACAAGAATACTTAGAAAAAGAAATATAATTTGCTACTTTTGGCATTACTGGGGTCAAAAATAGTAGAGACCGTAAAAACAGCAAAAATGAGGCACAGTAAAAAAAGGATCGAGTACGATAAGCCGAAAAGACATTGATAACTCTGATCTTTTGAAAACATGTTTTTGTTACATTTTACTTCTATTTTACTTGCATTTGCAGTTTTACTGATAAAATATTGAAAAACCAATAACTTGAAAATGTAATGAGTGAATAATTTAACAAGTATAGAGAAAAATAAGTTTTAATAGTCTAACTGTTATATTGAATTCCTGACCTGAATCGCTAGTAATAAAATCGTTTTTGTTTTCAATATTCCTTGGTTATTTTTAACGTAACTTTTAAAAATTGTAAATGGCCCTTTACGACTTTATAAATTGAGAAATGACACGTGTCATTAGCATTCTACCTAACTATAAAATGTTTCTTACAAATAAATTGCGCAATTGAAAGTATAATTTGATTATTTTAATATTAAATTATTCAAATTTATTATAGTCTATTAATAATGCAATGCAATACATATACACACATATCACGCCTATTATCCCTTGCGGGGTAGATAGAGCGTAAACGGCAGCAAAAACGGCCATATACACCACGTCTGACAAATATTTGAGGGTAATTTGGAAAATTGTGTATCGCCATAGTGAAAGGTTGTCAGCCCATCGCCTAAAATTGCAATGCACACCCTCAAGACCCTTAGTTGCCTCGTGCGACTCCCACGGGAAAAAAATGGGGTGATGCTATTCTCAGCCGGTGTCACACGGCATTAATAAAACTGTAATCAAAATTGGTAAATTCTCTGTTCATAGTGCAATTAAGGTACCTAGTTCATCCACTTGTCGTCCGTTGTTGCATATTTACCACTGGTGCGGTGCGTTACAGATGCATCTGTCAAGTCATTTGACAAACGCATCCGTGAACGCACCGCAGCCGTATTTGTATGAGAATAAGATCAAAATTTGCAATTTTCTTTCGTCTAACAAGCGCATGCGTCAAGTTGCATTAAAATACGCAGCGACGGGCAGGTCGTAGAATTGTCAAATTCGCATATTTAAATTTACGTTAGCGGTTTAACATTAAAATAAAACCATTCACAATGAAAAGCCGGTTGTTCATCGGACCGGATGTATGGTTGACCGGATGGTAAGTTAAACCCTAATTGACACGACGGGCTAACACATCAATAAATCCCGTATTCGTATTTTAAATTCCGAATGTGAACAAATAGGCTAGTATGACTAACTTTTCATGTTTCAAAAATATTAAAGTCTTTTATTTTTAATTTATAGTTTCTGGACCATTGGTCGAACTCAATTTATTATTTTATTACGCTTTAGGTATATGCTAACATACTTTTGTTTGCAGTGGATAAAAACAACTCAAACTCGGTTTTACATTGCGTACACTGCCACACAGTCAATTCTGGTATATTTTATAATATTAATTTAACTAAAGACACTCAAAAACTGAATTAATAAATGAGCAACCATAAATTGAATCGAAAATGTATGCAGGCGTCGATAATGACACAAAATATAATTTGTGCTTTACAGAAACATATAACGCTGTCGTACAAAAAATAAGTGACTTTCAAATTTTAGTAAGTTATGCCCTCAAAAATTCCAGCCGTATCGGACTAGAATGGTTTCAAACAGCTATATATTGAGGTGTCATTGAAATTTGTGAAATTCTATTTTATACCCGACGTATTCAATCGTGCGATGATTCCGGGAAAATAGTTTTAGAATTAAATCTGAGATATTTGTGTCAACGATACCTCTAGTCACTAGGTAATACGTTTAGAAACATCAACTTAACTTGGTTTGATTTAATCTTTTGAAAATGCTATTGACGTCATACAAACTGACGCAAATTATAAAGTGACAGGTTCGTTTATGTCAGTTTGTTTAAGAAGCCAGTGTATTTTTCACGAGATTAAATAGATCCAAGAATAGACGCCAGTGTATATAGTAGTATATGTGTCGGAATGTACAAAGTGATATGGCCTACAACCGGCAGCGGTAATGTATGTCTTGTATAAAACATAATTAAACTCCTTCTGTCACGTGTGACACCGAAACAAGATAACAATATTAATAACATTGTTTAATTATATGAAAGAACGTAAATAACACTTCAATTTGTAAGTAGCCTAAATTTCCTAACAAAATTATTATGTCTTTTCAAAGATATTGATTCTCTTGAGATGGTCAAAAATACGCGTTTTTTAAAGCGCAGGCCATATCTTTTTCAAAGTTAAAGAGCAATGACAAGCGGCAGTTGTCCAAAAAATGCGGTTTAAATTTCAACTTGATATTTCTACGAGATAAAAGGTCCATGACATACAAACGGATTGACGACCGAAAGACTTATATTGACATTATAGTTATTAAGATAACTATAATGTCAAGGTTCAAGGTCATGGTTCTGTTTTTTTCTTTTGAGAAATGGAACCCTAAAAATCATGTCTGTTTACCACGAACTTGCACAAGATCTGTTGACAGTTATATTTCATACTCAGTCATCGCGAAAGCCAATAATAGGATATTGAATTTGGAATCGCTTGGGAGCGGAATCTCATTGGCTAATAAATAAAATACCTAAATACATTCCAATCATATCACAGGGGGTTGGGTACCCATTCACTTTGCCCGCTCACAGCGAAGGTGTTTGTGATTTTCACGGCACGTATTTATGTTTACATTTGTAATAAAGTTTATGCATAAAACTGAATAAATTTTCCGATGGAAAATACGTCAAAATATAAAGAAAAATTTTTTTACTGATAAATTGCTGATTGGTTGGTTAACTTAATATGGGAGATTCATTTTTTACATCAATTGACCTATGTTTCATGGAGAAAATTGTTCTGTTTTATTCGTACCCAGACCTTCCTTCGGCTTGTTATACCTTTTTTGTTATTCTTTGTATAAAATGTTACCGTGTGGAGGTTTGTTCGGCTGCATAGTTGGTTCAACCGTGTTTTGCATATTTTGCGTTTAGCGTTTTTACGAACACTTTCGAACTCAAGCGACAGCTGGGCATTGGACATTGTGGGAATTGAACTCTGAACATTTTGGGAAATGGACATTATGTACCTATGGCGGGTGACAGGAGTGATGCCAATAGGCAGAATGGAGGGTTCCAGGTGGAGTCGGGAAAAGGGTAGCTACCCGCCTGGCCGGGTGTTGTGGCCAGGGGACCGACTGGTCCACCTGGATAGAATTGGAAGTTGTATATATGCGTTGCGCAGTGAAACACTTCGATACCGCGTTTCAGGCTCTTTGTTCTGTCACGTGGCGCCATCTTGCTGCTATCTTGGAACTTCTTTTGCGTCTTGCTTGCTCGTGAACCACTTTGAGTGAGCTTCTTGCAGTAGCTCCCAGAGGTCGCTACATACCTTAACGCAATCAATGTCACAGGTAAGCATCTGCTTTCAGTAGTCAAACAAAAACTATGTTTATTTGCCAGTATATACGAATATATCACCCACTGTTATTTTAAAAGCAAGAATACTAGTATCTCTTGTACTTCTGATGTTGGAGACAGGAGTTCACAATGCTTGTGCTGTTTGCGGCCGGAGTCGTCTCACGGTTGACAAACTAGTTTCAAGTCAACGAACGTTCATTGAGGTATAAATGCTGGCTTGAAATTCATACCTACAAATACTAAATAAAAATGAGGCATAAAATAAGGATCATCATCAAACTTTGATCATCGAGTGACAAACGCTTATACAAAAATATGTTTGGAAAAAGAACAGTGATTCGATAATGAAATAAGCAAATCCAATAATTTACTCGCTCTTAAAACAAAGCAATTTATTTTACTGACAATATGAATTCAAATATGGCGTCCATTTGTAGTAGTAAATCAATTTTGAAGCTCATAACAGCGTCCGTTCGTAATATCAATGTGAAACAGTTAGTGAAATGAAATAGATGCATTTAATTATCGCTTTATCAATTGATTGGGGATTGATTGATGAGTGTTGAACACGAGATCAATGGTGGCAAGCCAGGGAATTAAAGAATTTTAAAGAAGTTGATAATTAGTCTACAGCCATTGTTGGTTAGTTCAAGACAACATACAACGAAACCGTAACGGTGCAGTTACAAAAAAAAAAAATCAATGTCTAAGTCGTTTGACAAAGTAAAATTGTATGGAAAATAATTTACACAGCGTTTAAATGCATGTCTTTATTTTTTATAACAACATTATATTACGTTTTGTGTTTTTTTTACTTATATGATGTGTCTAGTCTGTGATTATATAAGTTGTACCTACTTGGAGATTGTAGAAACTAAAGTTTTTTGTTCAGCAATACTATAGTTCTTATATTCTCTTACTAGCTTTTCCATTCATATAGGCAATCAACCAGCCTTAATATTAAAGAAACTGTTACTGCTACTGCAAGCATTTGGAGCACAGAAAGATTTGAGGATCTATTTGAGGATCTCATTGGATCACCTGACTGAAAGTCTGCCTACAGTATTTTTTGCTCCTCTTGGCTACAACCACAGCCTTAGACTATACGTTATAAGAGAAGAGCTTTAAACAAATACGTAATAAGTCGTTTTAGGTCATGGAATATAATATAGTTCTGCATTTTCAAGTGTTTCCAATCATATTTTTCAAAGGTATTTCTGCCTTCTTACCTTGATGGAAGGCATCTAACACTGTCTAACAAATTAATACAAATACCTACCTATGCCATCATACTTATTTGCAATTGTTTTGGACACTTTATACATTGTTGAATGCGGGATGTTATTTCCCACAAACTGATAAATTTAACTGCGAGAGTCCAATCATACATTTGTCATTCGGAAATATTTATGATAGTAACATTATAGAATCAATCATCTAATGAATTAATTATTGAAACCGCTTTTAGAATTGATAATTAATATATACGGTGGATCATGAAATTGTGTTTTAGACAGGTGTTATCACAAAAAATTAAACAGCTCACAATTCGGGATATAAATTCACCTGTCACCGGCCATCAAATAGATTTAGAAAAGGATAGGAGATTACTAAGTCCTGTCATTTTTAAAATGTCTTGGGTTCTTCGCAATTTCTAGTCAATTTAGTCGCCTTTGTTTTCATAGTCGTCTTATTTTGACAGATAACACGATTTGCGTCAAATTTTAAGACAAGACATGACTAAAATTGATCTTTCTATGAAAAATCAAGCTTTATACAAAAATTCAATTTATAATCTTACTCATAATTCAGTCTTATCAGTACCTTACCTATGCTGTTTTTCACGTTTTGACATTTAGCTTAGGCCACATCGAATTCCTCATTTCTGTGGGAATCAAGGTCGAACTCACCCAAAGTGCTTGCAGTTACGTAGCAGTTTTGTAGACTTTCGCTACGTCGTAGCATTTGTAGCACAATACATTAATTATTTTGAACCGCTGGCTTACAAAAATACAGTTATCTCGTTCACACACACCACCACAGCCTTTAGTTGTTTGGCGAGCGAGCTTGCAGTTAATAACGTGGGTGTTTGCGCACACAGCGGTACAATGGTGGCTACTGGCTTCTGGGCGCACACCCGTCCAACACGCTTGGTCTTACTTGTAGCCGTACCGTATCATGCGATTTGCTGTACATTGCTATAAAGTACAGAGACAGCGACATAAAACCAAAGTGATAATGTTAAAAGAATTAATAATATTTTAGGACTCTGGGTATCATTATGAACTGTTTAGGTGAAAGTCTGCAGTTGCTGAAAAAAAAATGCAATAATATCTGCAAGGATTTGAATATAAAAAAACACGAAGAAATGTTGCCAGACTCGTAACTTATTGCAAAAAAAAAACTTGCTAGACTGCAATGAAGTATAAAACTCACGTTCATTTTAACTAATTTGTTCCAACTTTATCGGCTTACTACTCCTAAACGCAACTACTTTCGGCTGACAGACTTTTACCAGACTTATTGAGCCTTTTTAAGTATTAGACCGGGTCTATCGCGATAGTATTTAGGTAAATATTAGTAATAGATAGACCCGGTCTAATACTTAAAATGAGTGAAAGTGATCGCGAGTGCTTAAAAAGTTTTATTGAGCCTTGATTTGGAAAAAACTATTTATATTTGCAAAATATTATCAGAGTTTTGACATATTGCGACCACTCGTTCGTCTGCTTTGATAATACGTCACAGCTACAAGCAGTTTACCTACTACTTACCATTCGAATCCCCGAATACAGTACCAGTCCCTGACTGACCCCTAATTGTGCGTTAAAAAGATGGTGCCGTGTTTTGCCCCACTTGGTATGTATGTTTATCCTTGTATATGTAAATTAATCTACCAAAACAATATCAAAACCTTACTAGTAGCAAAGTCATTTTTAAAACTTAGTATTTCACACTATACCAAAAAAAGCGCCTTGGTAAGTATTTTTGTCTACTTATTTTAATAGAATAGAGTAGATTGGATTCTACGATAAGCCAGCCAGCAATGAAATCCTTACAATGCAGAAAACAGTAGAAACTGCTCGCATAACGCAAGGCTACCAGCAAATAACTACTGCATGCGCATTGTACACCTAGTGTGTGCACACACCGTTTTATTTGACCAGTAACATAGTTTTATTTGGTTAGGCCAGATTGGCTAGAATAATCTTGTTATTATAGGAGGAACAAACGTTGGTTTCATTTATTGTTGGTACGTAGCAACACAAAATTTCGAGTGATTTTATTCTGAATCTGCTTACGCAAACAATTTATCGAAAAGTGCCTACTGAATGGGAAAAGTGTGAAAACACGACGCGAAAACACCCTGACCTAGTTTTTGAATAAGTTATTCGTACATGTGTTGCTTTGGCGTCAGTATTCATGTTTAGATTTTTTATTAGACTGCATAAAAGTATGTGAAATTGGTTCTTGTATAGCCAAATCGTAAGATTAACGTGTAGGACACCAAATCAACGAAAGACTCGATGATTTCTGAACAATTACAAAGTAATCCCTGAACCACCAATGTCATCTTCTTTCCAATTTGCGTTATTTATCAACTTTGTGTGTCCTCAGCACAAATATAACAAATTGGTGCCTATATATGAATATTCCCAAAAAGAAACTAAGTAAATAATGACTCTGTCCAACGATCAAATATAGCCTCCACCATGGATTTTTATACCAACCTAAAATCGCCTGCTATTTGGCCAAAGCCATAAGTTGACAAAATAAATGCTGCGATTTCTACGCGACTTTTAAGTAATTTACGTTTTACAAATTAAAACACCAATTACAAACGCTTGGTTACTGATTGAGTTATTAAATTAGAAGTGCTGTTACTAATTTGTATTTTTCAAACACCCCCATTTTGTTGAGTAAGTAAAGAAATAATTCTGAGTGTTTTATTAACGTGTTATGTTTGAAAACCACCATTATTTGAGTATTTGACGTGGATAATTTGGACTACATATATTCAGTAAAAACAACTTTTGGAAAGATATCCGGTTACTCTGCTTTTCAGTGATATGAACTGTAACCATATGAATTTTCGTGTTATGCCTACCGAATAGTGTATCATAAAGTTATGTTTAGTATATCATCACCCCATTTCTTAGCACCTAATGTATACTACCGGGTCCTAATGTCCCTAAAATCAAACGGGTTTTTTTACTGCAAGAATAGTGTGTTAGTGATCTGTACCACTCATGGATACTAAATCCTGTCCAATCTCTTCAATTACCTTTATTTTACTATAACATACATACATATACCTTTAAATACTATTTTAATATATATTACCTGTTTTATTTATGTATTAAATAATAAGTATGTATCGATTATAATATATTATATGCCAGTCCCTATCTGTATGTGTGCACGGTTTTGTCATTCCCTAATATATTATTTTCTAATTCCACTGTGCAAGTTGGGTGGAAGAGATCTCTTCATAGAGATAAGCTCACCTTTGTGACTACGTTTAGTATTCAAATTTATTGTAATAATTTAGTACATAATAAAGAACATATATATATATATATACCACATCTGTGTCCTTTACGGGGTAAACAGAGCGTACACGGCCGTAAAAATACAGACCTTTACACAATAACATTTGAGGGTAATTCAATAAATTGTGTCTCAACGTGAACGCATTGCATGCATTCAGAGGCAAAGGTACCACGGTTGAGGCATATCGGCTGCACGATTGACCTACATACGTAATACTTACAAGATGTTGGGAGACTGAAATTATCAGCCTAAACACATTTTAGTACAAATCGTTTTTTTTATTTGGTTTTCCAAATACTAGTAAACATTGAGCAGCCCAGTTTTACGGGCAGCGTAAACACAGAAGATTATTTGTGTTTTTACCCTACTGTAGTTACGTATGGTGCTTTAAATATTTGTAAGTGAAATATTTGTGTTGAGTCTGGGTATTTTTATGTTCTGTATGCATTTTTCTGCAAATATTAATAACACCTATCTTATTGCCATAGTACAAGCTTTGCTTAGTTTAGGGCTAGATGGCGCTGTGTGAAATGTCCAAGATATTTTTGTATTTATTTATAATTTCAAGAGAAAAATTTAGCATTTTCTCAAATACCACACCGTGTTTGAGCAAAGAAAATGTATTGTCGTCAGCCTAGTGCGAAAATTTTAATTAAACCAGAACTTTGAACAAAATTCGCAGAATCAATTTCCGATACGGCGTCCACAAATTGAGAGTCGTTTTACATCGCACTTCCGCATCGCCCTCCAATCCCCCCCTCCCCGCGTTCGCAACCATGTACCACTTTTTACCGCTTTTTTCGTATTATCGCCGAGTTAACAAGTGGCCGCGTTGTCCACCGTTTTCGCGAAAATCTTTTTTGCAACTTTTTCCGTTGTGCCCGTTACTACCGCCGAGTGAATTTTTGCGGTTAACTGTAAGGCCAGTTTTTGTTACGTAAATAAAGGAGATGTAGCTTGACGTCGAGCGATAAAAAGTCTGTTCTTTACTCTTTACTGCGGAGTTGTATAGCGCCGCTTGACTGATAGAGCATGCTCGGAGTGCGCTCGTTTATTCGCGTATACAAAGGCAGGTAATGCCGCGTCCGCTGCGCTCGTGGCTCTACAACGTGAAATAGCTACATTTACCTCTGAAATTGGATCATATGGGGCCTCGCTGAGCTGGAAAATGCGCGCGTTCTGCCTTTTCATGGAGCTCGGGACGTGTAATAGCCGCAGAAAGTACTGAATTTAATATTGCGTAATTCAAACATATTCGCCGAAAAATGCAAGAACTTTTCTTTGCTGGCATTGAAAATAAAATGAACCGAGTAAAAAAAGTTGGTAATCAATTCAACCCGCATTAATTATGTTTTTACATTAACATTAACAGCCACAACAGTCCACTGATAGACTATTGGAAGGTATTGCCATAATCATAAAACAGATTTGCGAGTGCAGTACAAGATATTGCTTTCGATTTTTACGGCACCGGTAAGTAGTATTGGAATGGTACTATGATGCTACTACAAACCGGTATCACACAGCATATCATATAATATGTAGCATTTTAGATTAATAAAATATATTTTTATATATGTCCATAAACGCTTTTGTAGCACGTATGCAAAACTTCAGTAGATAGTGCATGTTTAAATTTGCATATTTTTAAACAGCTGTTTTTCATTTGTTTGTAAATTATCTTAGTTATAGATCGCAATTTTTTTAGTAATTTTAAATATTACATTACACTAAACTCATCTTCTAGACATGGGTCTTAAATGAGTTCGAAATATAAAACATACTTTTTGTATTGTTTCTTATTTACTCGTTTTGTTCAATTTTGAAATCAAAATAATCAACTATTGCACTATAGAAAAGTCTACTAAAAGGATACACAAAATAAAAAAACAAATACCAATATATTTTCTTGTGTTCCCTTAATTTTGTGATGCGTGTTTCGACACAGGTTGTGTAATTAGATCTTACAGCGTAACATATAATATCATTGAGTTTGCAACACAAAGGGTTGATCTGCAAGGTGGATAATTAGCTGATACTTCAATGGTTTTCTAGCTCATTAATGCTCATTAATCTCATTAATTTCGCCCCCGAAGCCATTACCTACAGACGCGTATTCAGCTCAGGTATTATTTTAAATCGTCTGCATTTATAATACCAAGTTCATTAAACGTTGAAAAGAGGTTTAGTGACTATAGAAACTAAAGATATGAAACTAAGTCAATTCGGAGATCTGCAAAAGTATTTACTTAATCACTGCAAGTATAACCTTTATTCCTAAATAATTTTTTCACTTTATTTTCATTTAGAATAGGGTTTAGAATAGTAATATTTTAAAGTGTATTTAAGTTTATTTTAATTGTATATTTGTATTTTATTTTTATATTTTATTATTTAGAACAGTTTTGTTGGTAAGCTGTTTACCTAAGACACAGGAAATACTATTCTTAGTTTAGGAAATAGTTAAGCCGCATAATTGTTTTGTATAGTTTTACCTATTAGTAATTATGTTTATTAAATAAAGAATTTGAATTTTGAATTTGGAGCTCTGATAGGAAACGATTAAACATTCCGAGCGTGGTTAATATAATCAATAAGTATATTTTTGAAAGAACGTAATTTTAATAAATGTGAGGAAAAATTTAAGAGAATGAGTCATCACACTTGTCGGCAACAGGCTGGAGCCTATATCCTTTTTATGTATGTTTTTTATTATCAATACCAAACTGAGCTGTGGTTTCTCTCATAGTTTTCTAACAGTCCATTTTATGGGGCAGTTATTATAACACTAATGGTCAAACGTAACTGCTGCCGATAGTACATAATGGCACACAATATATCTCTGCTGTATCTATAATTTCGTCTGATCTCATACGTTATTAAGACAAAAGACAGTTGAGAGGTGATCTAATTAAAATAACGGGCTTTATTCTGATCTATTAGGGTCCACATTTTAGATGGGTTCAGTACAGTTAGTCCTAACTACGCGTGGTAATAAATTTGAGGTGCCCTAAGTGCCCTAAATGTTTAGTGATTCTGTAGAACTGCGGTTTGCGACGAGATAGGATTTCGCGAATATCCTGGGAGTTAGGGACAGCCCTACGAATATTGATAAGGTGCATTATGACCATTAAACTGACAACTTCCCATAAGATTTAGGTAACGTAAAAAAATTTTACTTCCCGTAGTAAATGCAATCATGTCAATCAATCAAGCAAGCTAATCGTGATTTTGAATGGGAGGCCGAATATTTTTTGTCGTTTCCTGTCAAATTTCCTTGGAGAAAGTTGTTCAGTATCATGGTCTGCATACACGCTATCAGTATTCGGCGGGGTGTCCCTTATATCCTGAATATATTCTTCTTTTTCGTATTTCAATCAAGACTTTACATGTTATTGAGGTTTTTATAACTCATTTCATTAGGTATATCAAAGAACGCCAAGAATAAAATTATTTGTTACACAAAATTCCTGTGACGAATTCAAATAAATATGTTACGTATGATTATAGACATAATAACAAAATTGCGTTTTTAGAAATAGAGACAACCGAACAAACAAGAAATATCAAAAAATATATATGAGACAATGTTGAATATTTTTTGAAGCTACTACTTCTTTTATTTGAAGATTTAAAGAACTCATCAAGGTACATAAAACTTAATATTTTATAAATTCGATTGAAAGTTTCTATAAAAGAAAAACAAATAGAAGCTTGACACTCAAACTGCCAATGTAAGTCTTATGCACGTGGCATAAGAATGGTTTAAAGTGTCTAACCCAGCCTGATAGTGACTGTACAAGTAATGATACGTGTACTTACTTCTATTCTCTGCCTCTCAACCACTTATCAAATTATGTGAATATTCACTCATCTCACAAAGCAATATAGGGAATGGAAACGAGAAGCATGCGGGAACCAGATTGAACCGGCTGATAAATAAAATACCTTTCAATCGTACAGACTTAGAATAAACAGGTTAACAGAAGGTTCTCTATCTTTATTTCGTAATAACATACATACACACATACACATATCACGCTCATTATCCCTTGCAGGGTAGGCAGAGCGTAAACGGCCGCGAAAACCAACATTTACACCACGTCTGACAAATATTTGAATGGCATGAGACACAGAATTCACAGGTTTACAGATATCTCTACTTTAATGTTTTCGTACCAGTTAACTTAAAGTATAGTTTTGGCACTTAAACATTGAAATTTACATTACAAGTCACAACAGTCCAATGCTTAACATGGGACTCACCTATTGGGGTTTCGCTATACTCACTACGCTTGGCAGGCAAATTGGCGAGTACAGTGCAAAAAATTTCATTCACAGGAAACGCTGCTGCCCATTCCCTGGATGATTATCCCTTAGTCGCTTTTTACGACACCCACGTCTAGAATTGGGGTGATGCTATTCTAAGCCGGCACCACACGGCAACAATTATTTGTGTTGAGTGTATACAAATTTATCAGTCTGTGAGTATATTGTGTTTTTACAAACACATAACTGTTAAACTAGGTGCACGACTAAAAAACAAACACGTATTTTTTCTTTATGAAATAATAATATATATTTGAAAACTAGATTTGCAAAGAAAATAATATAATACTCTGCAATTCAAGGGTTTAGTCGCTCCATTTATTCTCTTGAGGTCTTTGGAAAATATATTTATTATGTTGGCTAACAAAATGGCCGCCGAGTAGCCATAGTGACCCATCTGTACGGGCACACCGTATGTAATTTGCGATACACGTCTCTCCCCTCCCACCCCGCTCTGCAGATAGTACTGTGATTTTCACGGCACCCGGAAATGTTTACTGAGGGAATCAAATTTATCATCGCAACTTTATAGCAGCCATTGGCGCTAAAGAATGATCGGTTCCCATTTTGAAATCCTCATTTTATTCATTTGATGGATTTTTTAAAGGAAATAACGCGATTATTTACTTTAGGATCTGAGTATAAAGCCAAAGGCGTCGCACATAGCAATGCCAATGCGTCGAGCGTACAAACTGGTCTTGCGGGGACGCACATACATATACATACATACACACATCACGCTACGTCTGACAAACATTTGAGGGCCGTTTCAGAAAATCGAAGATCACTATAATTATAGTTAATTGTTCGTTTCGGTTTCTGCGGCACAAGTCTAGAACTTAGTGCAGAAGCCACTGTTAGGTAAGAGTACTAATATGAGTTTTTCTTTTTAATAAACCATTTTTAAATTTCAACTTTCAAAAGTTACAGGTTATCAGCCTGTCGTCTAAAATTATGATGCACTTGAAACCCTAGTCCCTTAGTCGCCTCTTACGACACTTGTGTGTAAGAAATGGGATGGCGCTATTCTAAAGCGGTTCACGCACTTGTCGTTCGCCGTTCCGTTTATTTAACGCAACGTAACGATACAACGACAACTGAGAGAACTGCCTTAAGCCGGCATTAGACAGCGTTCTTAAAAAATCTGTTGAAGTCACTGAAATTTCTGCGTCATCTTTGTGTAAGTGGCTTAAGACCTCTCAAGAAAGGTCTCAAAAGGAAAAATAGGAAAAGAAGAAGAAAGTATGCGTCTCCTCTATCTTATTCGCCAGTTATTAAGTGCTGACCCAAGCTAGAACAAAGCTTGGTAATTGCATTACCACGGTTTGCAAGCGCTCTAAGTTAGAGTACCTAGTTCACTTTTGCGTTTGAGTTTGAATTTTTTGTAGCGGTGAACTTTGTGTAAGTATACTGTTAAAAAAAGATGAATCATATTGTTACTCGTTAAAGTTTTTTAAAATAAAATATTTTAAGTTTTACTTAGTAATCTCAGGTAGGTTCACTAAACTCCATTTTCAGCACGAGATAATATTTATAAAAACTGTTGAAATACGATGAAAAAACTTGATGTAGGTTGAAACGTAAAGTAAGTAATGCAATACCTCAGGGGTTTACCAAGAACTCATTAAAATTTAATGTAAGTACAGACGTACAGAAGGTGAATGAACGAGAAGCTTTTAAAAAGATTTTATTCGTCTCTATTTTCTCAAACAAAAAGTGTATGCGGCTATCTTACGCCCGCCACAAATGTCTGGAACATACGTCGTGGCAGGAACTTGGCCCCAGCAGCGCTCCAAGTGGAATAAAAGCCGGAATATTTCCATTCAACATTACAATTGAAAACTTTATAAAACGAGGCTTCTGCTTGAAACTGCGACTCATTTTCGCGCCACGTTTTTGCCGTTTCTCAGCGGCGAAACCAGGTGAATAGAAATAGAAATAAGCAGAGGAAATACGGGATAAAGCAGAGAGTGCATTCCGCAAACAGAGAGACGTGCGCGGCGTGCTAGCGAGCGAACTGGCGCCACAGTAGAAGGAGAAGAAGCAGGACTTCTTAGAAGGTAGATTCTGTTCTGTTTTTTACCTATGTAGATACATAGGTAAAAAACAGAACAGAATTAGAAATAGAACAGATCACAAAGGGTATCCCATCGTAACGCAACTGAACGGAGAGGAGCCCAGCGGTGCATTAATTGACTAATTATTTACTTCGAAAATTCTGCCCCACGTCAGTGATTGGTCGATTCATGCACAGCTGGGCTCCACTCCGCACGGCTTCACCTTATTGGAGACACACTCTTAACAGGTAATACAGGTATACAGGGTAGTGAATATAATATCTCAGGTTGGAAATTGGAAATTATTGTGTATTTATGAAGGATGGTAAATGGTAATTGAGAACCCGCTATGCATCTCGATACAAAAATACTGAATAGTTACGTAGCGTAGAAATATACAAAAGACGCTAAAGTTACTGATTGTAACTCAGTTGATACATTACCTCTTTGTGCCAAATAATGCATATGTGGACGACAAGAATCATTTTTATAGATATACCTACTACTAAAAGAAAAGTAACAAAAACGTTGAACTGTTTAACGTCTACTGTGACATTGCTGTGCTGCCGAATGCAGGCGTTGCTGGGGAACGCCATTGAAGATAATGAGTGTAATAATAAACAAAACTTCCTAAGTGCCCGAACGGTATAGCTCTGTTCAAAACAATATTCTTTACTGGCATTAAAATACACTTACAAAATTGGCGGGCAAGGAGCGAGCTGCGGTAGCCCAGATGGAAGAAGCGTCGCCACTAGTAATGCGAAAGTCGCAGGTTCCAAACCTGCCCACGCTTGAAAATTTTGCATGTTTAAAAAATTGTGTACCTAATACGGGAAGTGTTTTGAAATTTGGTAAGTATTCAACAATATTCTTCTTCAGATTTAAGGGCCAAACTCTTGTAGATGGAGTAACAATATTATTATTACAACATAATTTGTGATAATCTTTCAAGTCTTTAGAAATATTCCAAAAGAATCGTTTTTTTTTCAAAAGTTTAGCAGTTTGTCCCAGGTAAATTTCTTACTCGCATTTTCTGAAGTATTAAGTGAGAAGTGTTGTTTATTTTCGCATATCTGAAAAACTACTAGACTGGTTTTAATTATTATTTTAAGTAACTTCAAACTCACACAAAAAATAACTAATTATATACAACAAAATTAGGTATGTCTCTACTGTAAGTAGATTAAGTTTCACAAAAAGGCACTTTTATTTTCTAACTGGCTCTTTTCTTGTGGTTGAGAGCATTTTAATTTGGTGGCGTTTCATTTCGAGGCTCTTTCTTATTCGTTCATAGACACAACTTAAGTGCAATGAAACCATAAAACTTTCGAAGCATTTACCATCGCAGTATTACTTTAGAAGTTCTCTTATAAAAAGGGGTAACAAAACGTTTTGTTGATGTTTAAATGGGACATGTATGTACATTAGAGCGCAGCCTGACCCAACATAAATCAGTCTCGTCTGGACTGTAATCTTCATAGAGTATTGTTCTTTCTACGATAAAATACTTCATCTTTTTTTATTTAATATGAGTATCAGTTTCATGATATTTCTTTTGATTTTTCCCAAAAACAGGCGTGAATAATGTGGTTGTAAACATAAGTACGCATTTTTTAGACTTTCTTATTTATGTGGTACTTAAATAGTAGCCAATTTTTAAATTTTAAATAGTTTACAATTGTCTTCAAGGTCGACTGATTACAAACTCACCCGACAGATCATAAAAACAAAAACGCCATTATAAACTACAATATGAAACATTATTGTGCGATCGAAGCCGTGTGATGCCGGCTTAGAATAGCATCACCCCATTTCTTTGCCGTGGGAGTCGTAAGAGGCGACTGAGGGACTCGAGGGTGTGTACTGCAATTTCAGGCGATATGCTGACAACCTGTCACTATGGCGATACACAATTTTCCGAATAACCCTCAATCATTTGTCAGACGTGGCATAAATGTCCGTTTCTTGCTTCCGTTTACGCTCTGCCTACCCCGCCAGGGATTATAGGCGTGATATGTATATGTATTGTGCGATCGTTGAGTAATAAATGAAACATGAGAACATGTCAGTACCTGACTACCAGTATTTATGTAGCATAATATAATACAACGTTAGCAAAGGCACACGAGCGAAGCTCCTTAGCCAAACTCTGGCGTACATTGCTAACTAACTATATGAAATTGAGCTGCTCAGCTCAAACTTCCTGAGTACTCTTCATTATACCTCAAACTGTACTGAAATATACCGCACATCTTCGGGCTTAGATTTTAGACAAACTTGGTATTGGGGTGGGACTAATAACTAGAAGAACCAACGAATAATTGAGTTTGAAGGTTTTGATACGGCAGATACGCGCTAGAAAACGTAAAATATGGCTAACGAAACGGGGCACATTCATAGACATGTCACGCTTTTATCCCTGGCGGGGTAGGCAGAGCGAAAAGAAATGTGCTAGATAACGTGAAATATAGCTAACGAAACGGGACACATTCATACAAATGTCACGCTTTTATCCCTGGCGGGGTAAGCAGAGCGCAAAGAAATGTAAACAATCTTGCTAAGACTCAGTTATATCTAACTAAATTGATCTGTCCTTATCTGTCGTATAACATATCGTCAGGTATTAAGACATTGACCTTAGTTTGTGTAGTAAATTCCCCTAAATTTAAGCTGTAATTTTTCATCAAATGTTAAGCGTGGTGAGTATGGCATTTACTCCTCAATAGGGGAAGAGCCATGTCCAGCAGTGGACTGTTGTGGCTGTTGTCGTTGTAGTAGGGTTCAGAAAAGGATAGGAGATACCTAAGTCCTGTCATGTTTAAAAATACCAATGGCTTTTTCGCCATTTGTAGTCGCCATTGTTTTAGTCATTACGCAATTTTGTCAAATGTCGCGTATTTTGCATCAAATTAAGATAAGTAAGAGATACCTAAATCATGTCACGCTCTGCCTACCCCGCAAGTGATAGGCATGATATGTGTAAGTAATAAATATATTTGTAAATAACAAACAAATACTTACCTATTCAAGAAAAGTTATAAAGAGAAAAACCTTTTGAAGATTTAGGAAATAAATACAGCTCACTCAAATTACTTTCACTCAATGTACTTAAGTAATTTGGTTCAGTAGGAAATCATATTTAAATAATATCAATGACATTATATTTCTTAGCCTCTTAATAAATTGGTTACGAGTTTGATGGCCGTCTAATACGAGATCTTTCTTGTTTATTTAGAGATTTGCCCCGCTGTTTCACCCTCATCTGTTTTTTGGTTTTCCCGTAGGAATGGCATTACTTCCGTAGTAAAAAGTAGTTGATGTGTTGTTATAAGTTTATACTTAATCCATGTACAAGTTTCATCCAAATCTGTCAAGCCGTTTTAGCGTAAAGAGGTAACAAACATTCTTACGGCGAGTGTACTCGTAAACAGCCTGGACAGTGGCGCCACTTCACAAGAAAAAGTTTTATAAGTTTTCTTTCTTGCGGGTGTCTAAGGGACTCGAGGGCCTTATGTGTATTACAATTTTAGGCGACAGGCTGACGGGGCCGTTTCGGCCCTTAAGTAGTGGTGATTATGACCATATTTTACGGCCGTTAACGCTCTGCCTACCCCGCAAAGTATAAAGGCGTAATATGTGTAAGTATGTATGCAACAAAATTTACATATTTTTCTATGACATGTATCGTAAATCATATCTTGATATCTGACCTAGTTCTGATTAAAATTATACTATTCACAAGGGAAATAGCCAATTGGTCAATAATTTAAATTCTTTATACTCCAGATAATTACCAATTTAAGTTTTAATCAACATCCACAGTAATTGCAGCAGGGCTCACAAATGGTTTCCACACGCGCTGCACGATGTTGCGGCACTTTAATGGTTCAGTTTTATTGACAACGCTGATGATGCCACACCATCACAAGCAGGTGCCTGTTTTATGAAACTACAGGCTACAAGTCTACAGGTAAAATTCTTAGTACATTGCGTAGCCGGTTCATATTCCTGGTATCATAATGGCTAACCGACTACGCAATGAACATCGAATTTCACCTGTAAAATTGTAGCCTGTAGTTTGATAATATCGGGTACTGTTAATTTGTGGCTGCTTGTCAAATACCGCAGCATCGTGTGGCATGTGTGCGAGCGGCCTTAATGAGTCCCAATGAGTTTCAATTTCCGTTTCCGTCGTCCTATTTAATCTGTGGCAATTGGAAATTTTACGCATCAACAACTTACACAGTTTGTCGATATTTTTATCAGCAATATTGAACACAGAAGTAAAATTTAATTAACCGTAGGAAATCTTTTTCCTATATATTGTCGGATCAGATAAAATAATAAAGACGAGTTTAAATATTTTTACACAATCTTTTAACCATAAGGCCCTGATTGACCGGAAAAGTTTGTCCCTT
Source organism: Tuta absoluta (assembly GCA_027580185.1). Classification (NCBI taxonomy): domain Eukaryota; kingdom Metazoa; phylum Arthropoda; class Insecta; order Lepidoptera; family Gelechiidae; genus Tuta; species Tuta absoluta. The sequence continues at coordinate 3,046,266 of JAQAHW010000055.1, read as the reverse complement.
TCATTCGCTTTGCGCCAGAGAGAAACAGCCGATCATTTTGCGCTCAAATTTTTACAACTTTGAAACTAGAGAAAAACCGTTACAATGTCGTATTAAGGTATTGTACTAGAAGACATTTGTACATAACTAAATTATAGCATGGCACTGCATGGCACTTTAACTGGATCTGTTTGTCAACGTCAAATTGTATGGAAATATAATTTAAACACTGTCACTACGCGCGTCTAACTTTTTTGTAATATCGCTGTATTTCTCCAGACTAGTTAGGTTCCCACTCATTTTTGAAGTCTTCTTTTTTTTCGTGTGGGACACCGATTCGTCAACGACCCGACGAACTCTGGCGTCAGAGTATTTCTCTAGTAGTAGTAGACCTCTGACATGGTTGTATAACGACCGCCGTCTAAGTAATCATAGACAGCAACCGGGACCGACGGCTTAACGTGCCCGTAACTTTTTGAAGTAAACTTATGGAATACTAGCTGTTACCTGCGGCGTTGCCCGCATAAGTTGTGAAAAAATATCCTATGTGTTAATCCATGATACATGATGTGTGTCAAATTTCATTGCAATCGTTTCAGAAGTTTTTGCGTGAAGAAGAAACAAACAGACATACAAACTTTCGCATTTATAATATTAGTAGGATGTACATACCCTGTATATTATCTTATATGCATAGATATTTATCTACGGTCTTTTTTGAGAGCTAGTTAAGAGTACTAATTTTTTTCGATAGATGGCGTTGAGCATCTGCGGAACATTGCTGGTTTTAAATACTTTTCCCTCATTTCATTATTAAAATCGAACGTAATGAGGAAACTTCCACGGGATGCGGCGTTGGATCGCCGATGCAAAGGTTGGAAAAGTTTACCTTGTTGTATTAACATATATTTTTGTAAAGTGTAGATAAATTAATGTATGCAACTGCACATACATACCATACATACATACATACATAAATCACGCCTATATCCCTTACGGGGTAGGCAGAGCGTTAACAGCCGTAAAACGGATATTAACACTACGTCTGATAAAAGTTTGAGGGTCAATCCGATAACTGTGTATCACTTTAGTGACAGGTTGGCAGTCCATCGCCTAAAATTGCAATACACATCCAAGCCTCGAGTATATTAGTCGCCTCTTACGACACCCATGGGTTGATTCCATTCCTTCTTCTTTTTCTTTGCGTGTCGAAGACGAAACTAAATTTCCTTTGACCAATATTTAGCCACATTTACAGCGTTTGGAGTGGCTGCCCACAGATCTTCAAGCGTGCAGGTGTCGGGACACGCTGGGCATTCTTAAAGATGGGACATGCTCTGTGGGACAGCACCACACTGGCACTGCTCAGAGTCGCTGTAGCCCCACCGACACAGATTTTCCTTGCAACGACCAACCTGTGTTCGAAGTCGGTTCAGAGATTTCCAAACCGACCACGGGAGGTCGCTGCCTGGGGGGAGGACTTCTTGTGTCGTAATATACGGGGGTATGAGCGTTGCGGCACCTTTCCATAGGCATGTTCTGACCTGCATGGGATCGTCTTTTATAGGCACCACCGATGAAAGAAAGCTCTTACGGCTTCTCAGTCTCTGCGGTGCCGGGCTATCGCCAAACATGGGGTGTCTCGAGTCGGCCTCCTGGTTTGCCTTCTCAATTGAGCTCGCCACATCTCTCCTGATGTTCGAAGGTGCTATTCCGGCTAGTGGGTACAGCTTACTTATCGGTGTCGGCTTTAAGCAGCCAGTTATTGTTCGACAAGTGTCGTTGAGAGCTGTATCCACTAGTTTGGTATGGGAAGAACGATTCCAAACCGGGCTAGCGTATTCTCCGGCGGAGAAACCAAGCGCCAGTCCGGTAGTCCTCAGTACTTGTGGCGAAGCTCCCCACTTTGTTGATGTCAGCTTTTTCAGGAGGTTGTTTCTACTGCTCACCTTTTTTTGGATGTTTTCGCAGTTGGTTTTGTATGCCAGTTTTGCATTTTATTCCAAGCCAGCATCACACGGCAAATTTATGCAGTAAAATGCTTGTGTCAAACTATTATCAAACTCACTAAGCTTCATGTGATAAAAACAGACATTTGCATTCTAATGCCCTCCATTATATGACAGTTGCATAAACTACTAATAAGTTCCCGCTGCCGCCCAATTATAAATAAACTTTCACTTTTGTTCGAAGTGATCCGTTTTTCTTATTATTAAATCTGAGAAACGAAAGATTAAAGCTCGGATTGGCGGCTTCTGAGCCACACTTGACGTTTCTTTTTAATTTATCGCCGCCCCCGAGCCGGCCCTGAGCCCTGAACCTGAGTCTTTGCCTGAGCTCGCTTCTGGCACTGATTTTGCGCTTTTGGGTCGCTGCTAATTATTCTGACTTTTTCCTTCGGGCTGTTGTAATACAGGGACGTTTAAAAAGAACATAATGTACGCGGTTTTTGTCCAGTTCTATATTTGAAATTGTAATATGCCCAATCTGCTTTATACACACTTCGTAACCCTAAAATGTGAATTGCAGTAAAGTATGGAACTTGTATTGCATTGAAATCTTGTTGGTTGTTGTATTGGTTGGTAGGTACTTGTATTGCATTATTACATCAAACAGAATGACAGCCAAACAGAAAAATTTGTCTATTAAATGAAAATTGACTTGAAATAAGTACGATTGTATTTTTAAGTATTTTTGTATCCGAACAGACCTAAAGAATTATTTTATTTATTTTATTTATTTATTAATTCCAAAGCATAAATACAAGTAAATTATACAAACACCATTAAACCTAACGGTTTGTGTCGGTGCTGCACATTCCTCTTTAAATATGTTACGTACAAACTAAAATAAAAACTTAAATAAACTACAACCTAAACCTAATTAAATAACCTATGAAAACATGTATGACTAACACTTATCATCACTCATAATGGCATTGGGGTTAGTTATATTTTCGATCGAATGCTCGCAAACATTCCCCGCCTGTAGGAGTGAACAGAACCGGTTGACCAAGCCGCCATCCGATACTCGGCACACACACAGCCACACAGGTAGGTACAGGTTGCTCCAATGATACGAAGTAAACGGGAAGATACACTAGTTACATACAGGTTGTTACATATATTTATTGTTGATATTTTTAGTAAGATAGTATTTTTTAATTCTATGTTTGATATTTCGATAAGTTAAGCTTTTCCTAAACACTAATGGTAGATCATTTATTAATCTGGGAACCATGTAGTCAGTCGTCCTATGACCATAGAAGTTAAATGCACGTATTATATTAACATTTTCATTTGCAATCAAAGTTGTCATTAAAGTTGCTTATTACAAGAAAAAAATACTAAAGTCAGGCCATCTCAATAAGCCATATTTGACAGCTGTCAGTACAAAAATAAAAGAGATGAGAGTAAAAGAGTGGAAAATGGACCCTCTATCATTCTAGCACAAATTTTAGAGCTGTAAAATTATTAGTATGGCGATACTGTAAATCCTTTACAAAACCTTTAGTGCTATTTAATGGTTTCAAATTTTGTTTGTATGGTTGCGTATGCAGTTAACCTTTAACACAACAAATTTAAAAATGGTGGTTGAAAACAAACTTTACATTTAAACAATTTCAGAACAATATGTCTCGATTCAAATTCCATTCATTCACGATTTCTCGTTAGTTTCATTAATCGAATTAGCGACAGCGGCCACCCTCACTGCAGTACGAAGGAAGGCATCTGGCTTGCAAATAGAGCCGTCTGAGACACTAAAAATGTGAGTACTAGCCTAGCACTTTCATAGAGACTTTACTGATGATCAGAAAAACGTGGTTACAAGTTTTCAAGTAAAGTACTTCTGATCTCTTTTTTCGTGTGGGACACCGAGTCGTCCAACGACCCGATGAACCCTGGTGTCAGAGTTTTTCAACCGCCTACTACCACTAGTCGGCCTGTGACATGGTTGTGTTACGACCGCCGTCTAAGTAATCATAGACAGCAACCGGGACCGACGGCTTAACGTGCCCTCCGCAGCACGGAACCATTTCTTTTCGGACAATCAGATGGTTCAACCTGCAATGTCCTAACCAGACCGGGAATAAATTCACAAAGTGATAAATATCATCTTTATCACTTCTGATGATAGAAATGACAAGGACAGATAGATTTTTTGGTTGCTATACGTAATATGATTTTTATCCAAGTTTACTTGCTGACATGGAATTTTCGAAACAAATTCAATAAGCAAAGAATCATCTGGTTTATTTTACTGCTGCAGTCCGCAATTTAAGTCCCGGAGCTTTGAAAACTATACCTGACTATTTAGTGGGGAGCACGAGCTCACCCGAAGAAGTTTGAGTGGTTGTTCAAAAAACCAGCCTAATTGCGCCCTTTTTTTCTTTTCGTGTGGGACACCAAGTCATCCAACGATACGATGAACCCTGGTGTCAGTTTTTCAACTTGGGCGGGCGGTAAACATCTTTTGAAATGGAGCGCATTATGTATGCTTTTCACTAATCAACACAACTCACCAACTGGCTTGGTTAATGCTTCTTTCTTGTTAGTTTAATGTGGTTATAAAACTGTCAAAAGTACAAGCTAAGCTATATCAGTTACAAAACTATTTTTCTCTTGAGCAATAAATAAATAAATATCCTAGACAATTCTGCAATTATGTAACTTAAAATCTCTTTTTGTGGTGTGGAAATAAATATTTATTTGTTTTTTTGTATTCACACAGCACCATCTAGCCCCAAACTAAGCAAAGCTTGTACTATGGGAACTAGATAGCTGATATTTATACTTATATCATACTCTTTTTAAAAAAAATCATAGATAACTTAGTTTGTAAAATCAGCTACCAGGTTTTGACTCCCAGCAGCATCCAAACACGAGTGTTTTACAGCTGTCCGGATTCGACTTTAATTAAACCCCTCCCCCCTGCTTCCCCCCTCCAGAGCGTCTTCTAGATCCTCTGACAATTAAACGCTCATAGAGCGAGTGTGATTCGATCAGTCTGCGAGGGCGAGAGATAATGCGGACATTTACGATAAGCACGTGAGAAGGAACTTTTTGATTGAGCTGGGGTGCTTTTTTATCAGGTTGGGTGATGTTGGACACTGAGGAATACTAACAAAATTAAATATAATATTATAAAGTAAAGTAAAATATTATATATTATATAATATTTTACTTTACTTTATAACTATAAGAGGTTAGGCTTTATTTTTAAATACAAAAACAAGTAGTCCTACCGTGTGATGCCGGCTTAGAATACCATCACACCATTTCTTTCCCGCGGGTGTAAGAGGTGACTAAATGACTCAAGGGTTTCATTTGTATCACAATTTTAGGCCACAGGCTGACAACCATTTACTATGATACACGATTTTTCTGAAACGGCCCTTAAATATTTGTCAAACACACACACACTCAAACATATATCACGCCTATAATCCCTTGCGGGGTAGGCAGAGCGTAAACGGTCGCAAAAAACGGACGTTTACGCCACGTCTGACAAATATTTGAGGGTCATTTGGAAAATTGTGTATCGCCATAGTAACAAGTTGTCAGCCTATCGCCTAAAATTTCAATACACACCCTCAAGTCCCGAAGTCGCCTCTTACGACTCCCACGGGAAAGAAATGGGGCTATGCTATTCGAAGCCGGCATCACACGGCATTTGTCAAACAGACGTGGCGATAGCGACCGTAGCGGCATTTAACGCCCTGTATACCCCGCAAGAAATTAAGTCGTGATATGTGTTTGTGAATGAAATCAGCGTTATTTTGTAGTATTTTTTAATTGCACTGTATATAATGAATATGCCGTGTGATACCTACTTTTTATTCATTTCAATTAAATTATTCAGTAAAGTTTAGCGATTGTCCCTCTCGGGTACAAGAAACTTTTCGTAGAAGACGAAACTCATACACGAGCTCTTGAGACCTATGCCTTGCAGGTTTGCACCAGTAGTTTATATAGACGCCGTTTCATCCCAACGGTAGTACGGCAGATTACCCTGCCTGAAGAGCTGAATTGCAAGCGAAACAGTTGCCGACTTATTTAGCAAATATTATACTTTTCGTCTTTCGTACTCTTTTACCAGTAGAGCGTAAAAACTGAACTAAACTTCATAAACCATTCAGTTATTTTGTTATACAAAAATACAAAAAAATTAACTACAATAGGATCAATGTCAGGGTATTCCTGTTAAATTACAAATTATCAAAATGTTGTTTGCAAAACGTAATATACTTTAAATAGTATGTCTGAGTACATCTGTGCTCTTAATGATCTGATTTCTGCGAAAATTCATCTAAAACAAAAGATAACAATGTTTCACTTGTAAGTAGATTTACTTTGATTTGACCATCTTTTATTTTATTTAACAAGTGAGACAGAAACGTAATGCAGTTAGCCGAAATCAAAGTTCTCCAAATGTTATTAGAAATTGTTTAACTTAGTAGACAGTTACCTGACCTTTCTCAATATAAATCTAATTGACTTGAATGAAAACGTTAAACTTGTGTAATAGGCACGCTGGCATTATTTTTAAGTATCTAAGTTATTTTTCTTGAAGTCCAATATATTCTCTGGCAAAGATTTAACTACTTCCAAATCCTCTTTCCAAAGAAGATTGAAAGAGCACTACCTTTCACTATCTTGATATTTACGTATGTATTGTATTTGTATATTATGTATTTATATTTATATATTGGTTTTGTATTTATTGTTCAATTAGTTTAGCTATGTGTATTTATTTGACTACTAGCTTTTACCCGCGACTTCGTCCGCGTTAGATAGTTTTTTTAGAAACAGGTTCAGGTTTAGGTGGGCTCCTGATGGTACACCTGGTGGTCTACATAAGGTACTCCAGATCCTCAATGTCCTTATGAAAAGAAGCGGCCCATCATACTGAACAACTTTTGTTTTGGAACCATTTCTGTATCTCCAATAGTTTAGGTGGGCTCCTGATGGTACAGTGCGCAAATGAATAGGCTGCACAGGTCTAACTAAGACTACGAATAACGCCATCTATAATAAAAATCAAATACCTCTGAGCCGGCAGAACTCAGAGAACCTGTTTTACGCGCACGCATATCATGCGCAGCCGCATACATCATATTCGCACTTTACAAATTATAGCAAGGGTCGGTAGGACGTCATAGGTAAGTAGTAAAGTTATACTATGGTAAAGTTAAAGTGGTTTAAAAATTCGATGCACTCGTCACAGCTGGCATAGCCGAGATAGTATGCGTCTGGATTTAGAGCGAGTTAAAATTATGGTAGGACACTGGGTCGATCCCGCCCCCCATGTGTATTGTTTTATGTTTTTGTTTTTTATATGTAAGATAATTTTTAGTTAACGGCCCATTTGTTATTTTGAATGAATGATGTTTGTGGGTATTGCACATAATCATTATAACTATTAGACGGTAAGTAATAAGCACAGTCATCTGATCTGTATCGACTACTGCCTACGTATCTAACCGTTAGCTTTCGATGTTTCTTTGTGTTGTTGTTTGCTATCGTTTTATCGTAATTATGTCTACCTATAGTATGCTCCTTTGTCTACATACAGTGCTTAGAGCAAAGATCATAGTGCTATATGAAGATAATCTTAGTATTATGAAATTTCTCGACGTCTTCAATTAAATGTAAGTTAAATATTTTTATTTTACAAAATTAGCGCAAATGCTTCAGGTCAGGTCGTTCATATTATCCAAACATTAAGTTTCTAGATAAAGATACCTACTACATACTACCTGCCATACGTTCATTATTTAAAATGTTTAAATAGGTATTAGATTGCTTATTATATTTACTTACTTAGTTTCCTATTTATTATTATTGGCATTTACCTACATTAAATACTTGTAGATTGACTAGGTATTTTTCTTACAGAAAAGAACTGTTACGCTGTGGGTTACGTTACGCCGATACCGGTGACATCCTGCCTGCCCGGAAAGGTCGTAAGGCCGTGATGGGCCGTCAAAGAGTCCGGATTTAAATCCCATAGAAAATTTATGGGGTCAAATGGTCCTTAACTGGGACCCATCTGAAGTCAGGACCAAGAAAAATTTACGCGACTTAGCCATGTTCACCTGGGAGTCCATCGTGGTAAACCAATGTGTTCGAACATGGTAGCTAGCATGCCAAGCCGTTTAAATTAAAATTAAATTATTATTAAATTGAAATATTTAAATAGGTAGATATTAATATATTGGGTTGGGAATTTTGCAGAAGATTTATTTTATTCGATACTTACTGCTTAGTTAATTTCTGAAACTGTTCAAGCTCTCAAACAATCAAAATACCAAGTTAACCTGTCACTTAATACCTAATTATTCTGCATAATTATTTAACTTTGTTTACACAATCTAACGAAGAATGTAAATGAATTGATCCCCTGGTTCAGTTTAGGCTTAATGTGTTACCAATAAAAAATATGTTAAGTGATGTTATTGTTACAATAAATGCAGGAATGAGGCTACCTCGTTATCTCATTTATAACATGTTTATTCACTTTGACATACCTATTTATTGTTGCACATTAACAAACATTATGCAACCCAACCCAATATCATTGAATAGTTAAAAACCAAAATAAATACCTAACTGATAAATATTATGGTAGTTTTATTCATTTTACCTTATATCCTCAAAACTACTATATTTATTCGATATCACACACTATACTACACAGATAAGTATAAAAATTTATCAGCAACAGCAAAATAATCATTAAAAAATAGTAAGTATAACCTATATAAAAAAAAACAGGCCTAGACCTGCGACCAACCACGACTCGATCCCTAGCTACCTGTTTCCAAAGTCCGCTATGTTAACCATTGAGCTACGACTGCTGTGATGCATGCAGCGAAATTAAGGTTTAAATTATTATTAGTCATCAAACTGCGCGTCTTAAATTCTAGTGTGTGTGCGCGCCAGTCAATGTGTGTGTTTTAATGTGTCTATAATGGTATTCAATGAATTCAATTTGTCGTTAAAAGATGGCGTTGTCTGGCTGTGCAGGTTTAGACCACTTCGTGTGTACACCTGGTGGTCTACATAAGGTACTCCAGATCCTCAATGTCCTTGTGAAAAGAAGCGGCCCATCATACTGAACAACTTTTGTTTTGGAACCATGCCTGTATCTCTAATAGTTTAGCTGGGCTTCTGGTGGTACACCTAGTGGTCTACATCTGTACTCCAGACCCTCGAATGGTGATAAAAAGTATCCTATGTCCGTTCTCGGTATGCTAGCAATCACTGTGCCAAGTTTCATGAAGATCGGTTCAGCGGTTTGGCCGTGAAAGCGTAGCAGACAGACAGACAGACAGACAGAGTTACTTTCGCATTTATAATATTATAGTGTGGATAGTGTGGATTATCAAATAATTATTTATCATATTGTTATTTTTTACTTTGTGTGCAATCTTGTCCCCGCACGTATTTATTTCATACTTAGTTTTACAGGTTGGCTGGAAGAGATCTCTTTATAGAGATAAGCTCACCTTTGTGAACTACTTTTCAAACAAATATTATTGTATTGTTAATGCACAATAAAGAATATATAAAGAAAAAACCTTCCAACTTAATTATTTTAAGGGACAAAAGTCTAGCAGCAGCGGGTCAAATGGCTGGATGAAGGCTTAGGTTTTTTGGGGCTTGAATATAGCAACTAACCAAAGTAAAATATAAGTCAAGCTTATAATATCAAGTACGATCTATGCACGGGATCTCACTCATGGATAAAGTCCGGAATGAGATTATCCACCAGAAGACCGCGGGAACGGACTTAGTCTTGAAAGGTAACTAGCTGAAGTGGCACTAGGCTGATCATCTATCGTAGAACCGATGAGCGGTAGAGCAAGCTGGTTCTGGAGTGGAGGCCACGCCTCGGCAAACTCTCTCCGGCTAGATGGACCGATGACTTAAAGACGTGCCGCTGGTTGCAACTGGATGGCAAAAACAGGAGATCGCGCTTCATGGCGTACCCTGAGGGGTGTCTGAGGAACACCAACGTCCAGCCGTGGACTGTTATCGGTATGATATGATGAATATAATTTAGTATTCCACATATATTCATTATTTACCTAAGTACACTACACTACAGTATTAGGTACGATACGTTATCTTCGTTTATGGTACACCGGAAAGTATGTTATTATAATGTTGTTCCACGATCATGCTATAACATAATAATGCTTTGATAAACTTGATAACAATATCGAACAATTTGTGAAACTCGTGCAATTTTATCACTGTATATTATTATTTTTTATTTATGTGGCGATTACGTGTTGGTGAGTGGAGTATATTAATTTGAAAATGAGTATTTTATTTCTCACAATTTTTTTGTATTATCAGTGCTGTTTTGGGTCGTTGGACTACTCGGTCTCTCACACGCGAAAGAAGGTTTTGATTTAATAGCTAAAATTTCGGAATTCTGGTTTTGGTAAGTTTATTATCATAATAAATTATCTTTTCGTGTGGGACACCGAGTCGTCCAACGACCCGATGAACCCTGGTGTCAGAGTTTTTCAACCGCCTACTACCACAAGTAGGCCTCTGACATGGTTGTGTTACGGTGTTAAATTATAATAATTACATTGGCACCAATATTTTTTCCATTTAGGAAGCTTCCGTGGTAATCGTATGTATTAGGTTAATAAGTTCTTAGGTATTTGCGTGACATAATGCTTGCAAAGAAGGTTTTCAATGATTAAGCCCCCAAAAAGTAGAGAAAACATAAAAATACATGTTTTGCAGTCGCGTCGCTTTTCGAGCAGCAAAAATAATTATATGTTTGCTATTTGTAAGCGCTATTTTAAAGTGTTTTTACGGACAAGATAGTTTCGTGCTTCAGAGGGCACGTTAACGATCGTTCCTGGTTGCTGTCTATGATAACCTTAACGGCGGTCGTTACAAAACTATGTCAAAGGCCTACTAGTAGTAATACATACACATACACACATACACATATCACGCCCATCATCCCTAGCCTAGTTAGGCAGAGCGCAAACAGTCGCAAAAAACATTCAGGCCACGTCTGAAGTATATTTGAGGGTCACCCGGAAAATTGTGTATCGCCATAGTGACAGGTTGTCAGCTCATCGCCTATAATTGCAATTCACACCCTCAAGTCCTTTAGTCGCCTCTTACGACTCCCACGGGAAAGAAATGGGGTGATGTTATTGTAAGCTGGCATAACATGGTCAGCACTAGTAGTAATAGGTGGTTGAAAAACTCTGACACCAGGGTTCATCGGGTCGTTCGTCGACTCAGAGTCCCACACGAAAAAGATGAAGAGGTGTCTTTTGTTACGTGTACGTAAAATAACCGATCTCCAAGACGCGTAGCTAGCTTGTGAACACAGCCCCAAGGCAAATAAGTCACTGACGACGAAACAACAGTATTAGGAGGGAAACAAACGACAATTGTATACACCCAGTGCCATGGACCAGGAAAATGGTAACAGATAGAACTCAGCGAATAATAAACAAAGTTGAAACAAGATTTGAGAAAAAGTATTGAGTTCATTCATACAGTTTTGGAAAAAAAACGAAACATGAAAACTAGCGTTGAAACTGAAAGAAATTCAAATAAATTCAGAGGTATTGGATAACACTAAAACCAGGACTATCCGCATAAAAATAACAAAAGTTTAGTTTTTTAGTTTCAAAGGCGCATATTTGGAATTCAGTTTAACCAACATGATAACCGTCGAATACCAAATTTAAAACACTTTCCTTGATAAGTACATATTTTTGAAAACATTGAAACTTTTTTTTTTCTTCTTGAAAATTTCGCAAGTTAAAAGAAATATCCTACAAAGGCCGATTATATTTTGTAAGCCGTGTGATGCCGGCTCAGAATAGCATCACTCTGTAACTTTCGCGCAGTTGTGGTAGGAGGCAACAAAGAAACTCCAGGGTTTTTCCTGTTCAGGGGTCCGGTTAAATACACACATGTTAAAAACACGCTTTGAAAATTTTGACTTAACTTTGAAACAAATGTCTTTTTAAGATGGTGGCGTAAAGTTACATGTCGTGTGATCAACCTGGCCAGTTCCAAGGCAGTGGTTTTATTTTTATTTTTTCATCCCACCTGAGTCGGTTTTACTATTAGGACAATACAAAATCGTTATAAAAAATGTTTTATACAAATTTCGATTTTTTTACTATGACGAAAGCCGTATTTTTACGGTCTTACACGCTCTGCCTACCCCGCATGAGATACAGGCGTGATAAGTATGTTAGGTCCTATTAAATTCAGTGCAAATATTTTTAGGGTGAGTTCTACTCGTAAAACGGAACAACATTTCCCAATAAATATAGCTCGAAATATGAAAAAAAAAAATTGGACCTACCATACAACAATGTTCAAAAAAAGTGTCACTTTGTATGAGAGGTGCAATTTTATTTTTCGTATTTCGACCTATGTTTATTGGGAAAAGTTGTTTAGTTTTACGAGTAGAGCTCAGCCTAAAAATATTTGCACTGAATTTAATAGGACCTTATATATTATGTATCCTGTTTAACGAATTATCTCCAGCCATGTACTCATTTAATAATGTTAAAACAGTCATATTTTTCTACAAAAAAGGTAAGTACTTGTTAGTCCATTACATGTGCAAGTTAAATTTTCGTATAATTTTTTCATCGTATCTTTATCTCTATCTTTTATATTCCGTTGCTATTATTTGGTCTAAGAACGAGCTGCATAAGTTCGGATTCGCAAACAATAGCCGCGCTTCTCACCAACTTAAACTTGCGGCTGCTCAACACCGAAACTAATACAAGTCTAAAGTAATTCCTACACACTCAGCCGCAAGAAATAAGTTTGTCCAAGTCGGTGCATTTACAAAGCTGGCTGCCAGCACTCGCTTACACTATTTGCATTGTTAATAGAGTCGACTGATTCAATATTATCGATGCTGCGCACTGAACCAATTCTAAACTGCATTTTGTTGCCAAGAGGGACGCAACTGCCTTTGTGAACGTACCGTCAAAATCGTTTAGTTTGCATATTCCTAGCATTTTGTTCACGGATTATGTTAATATTTGGTTTAACTGTAAGCAGTTACAGAACAACGCAGGGTTTTATTTCTTCCTGTAATGTTAGTGGTTCAGTATTGGTTGAAAATTCTGACTATGACATGTCGCGTTCTAAAGTGGAGTCATAGTTAACACAAACCTCAGAAAACAAGTCGCTCGCACCCGCGGCGACACTCACACAATGACACAAATGACGTATAACATACTATTATTTGACGAACTACCATTGTATAATAGGCTGAGTAGTATTGACTATTTCACTACATGAATCATTAGCTTCGGTAGCGTGGTCAGTAGCGCGGTCAAGCAAATTCTTGACCGTTATTGTGGAGACAATGGATCGAATCCCGATTTCTTCGTTCTAGTTTTTATTTTATCAAATGAAGCAAAATTTAGTAAATTTTGAATTACATTTTAGTTGTTGCTAGATCGTTTGCGAGATAGTGCGTGTGCTAAGTGATTTTTTTTAACCTAAGTTTATTTATTAAACTTCAGTGTTTATTTCTTCGAAATGCATACTATTATCAGTTTGCAGGATAAGCAGTGTATTGTTGCGCTGCAATTATCTGTGGCGCTGCATGATATTGGATTTAATTTAACTCAAATTGCTAATCAGACTGGTCTGACCGTAAGTATAGTTTTATTTCATTACAATTGTATTTTAAATATTAAAAACTTTGACTCATAGTATGTTGGTAGCTGTGAACCGTTTAGTATAAACTTTTTTATTAATAATGCTACTTTGTTTTAGTGGAAGACTGTTAAACGTTGGGTTACACGTTTTGAAGAGGAAGGTAGCGTAAAAACTCGACTCGTCTTATTAATGATTCACAGCGGAGGATGATGGTGTAACAATATGAGAAAATGGTTCTGCCGCTGGTCCAGGCAAATTAGTAGCACAAGAAAGAGGGCGTGCAACTGCCGCTAATTATGTTGATATGCTACAGGAAAGCATGCTACCGACGAGACGGTGCGAAATGTTTAACTGTGTATCCTGCTAGTGAAGTTCCTCGTTTTGCATTTGTCCAGGATAAATTGTCCAGTGCATCGAGCTGCCGTGGTGTATAATTGGTTTAGCCAGCACCCAGATATCCAAGTTATTCGTTGGCCAGCAAAATCTCCGGACTTAAATCCCATAGAGAATTTATGGGGTTTAATGGTGCAAAGGTGGGACATGCGCAATGAAAGAACTACAGAACCTTTAGAGCCTCACTGCCTGGGAGTGTGGGAGAGTACCAGAGGAACAGATATATGCACTTATTTGATCGAGTCTATTAAGTGTTTATTAAGTGTTGTTGAAAACAGCGGAGGTAACACCAAATACTAATTATGTAAGCTGCGATTTTTACTTAAGATTCCAATCAGACCCGATCAAGCATACATTGCTGATTATCTTGTGTATTTCATTATAATATATGAATATACACAAAATAATCAGCAATGTATGCCGAAGCGGGCCTGATAAATCGTTGCTCACTCAACCTCTGTTTACCTGCTTACCCGCCTACTATTGCAGTAGGTATTTGTGGAGCATTACATTAGCAATTAAATTATGCTAAAACATCGATTTATATTTATATAAGATTGATAATTATTAGTCAGTTATCTTAAGGCCTTGCTTCAATATCTTTTCATTACGAAAACGAGTACTTAAGCTTAAACCTTGAGATGTAGGCAAATAACTGATTTATTATTATAACAATTACTTTTACTTCCGAGGAAAGTGCATCATCGTTAAACATAGAACAATAAAATAATTACTAACGAAATTATTACTTAAATAACTTTATTGAAAGATTCAATCCAAGATTTGGATCATTCCTATGATCTTATAAATAACTAGCAGCCCGCCCAGCGGTTTCACCCGCCGCTAACAAATTCCCCCTGGGAATAAGACAGTTCAATATAGCCTATGTTCATCAGGGATAATGTAGGATTCTAAAAATCTTGACTTCAATTTGAAAAAAATATCGTTTTCAGATGGTGGAGGCGTTAAAAAAAAATTGTGTGATACAAATTTCTTTTTTTAGAATGACGGTTCATGACGTCAATAAGTGATAATACTACATTGAATAAAGAATTTAAATTTCAATTAACGGTAAAAGAATTTTTTAAATCAGTCCAGTAGTTTCGGAGCCTATTCAATTCAAACAAACAATAAATAAAATCCTGTTTCTAATATTAGTGTAGATTATATAATTATGTGCGGTGTGATGCCGGTTTGAATAGCATCACCCCATTTCTTGCCCGTGGGAGTCGTAAGAAGCGTCTAAGAGACTCGAGGGTGTGTATTGCAATTTAAGGCGATGGGCTAACAACCTGTCACTATGGCAATACACAATTTTCCGGATGACCCTCAAATGTTTGTCAGACGTGGCGTAAATGTCCGTTCTATGCGGCCGTTTACGCTCTGCCTACCCCGCAAGGGATTATAGGCGAGATATGTGTATGTGTATGTATGTATTTAATTATTATTTTAGTGTGATGCCGGCTTAGAATAGCATCACCCAATTTCTTTCCCGTGGGAGTCGTAGGAGGCGACTAAGGGACTTGAGGGTGTGTATTGCAATTTTAGGCGATGGGCTGACAACCTGTCACTATGGCGATACACACTTTTCCGAATGACCCTCAAACATATATGTCAGACGTGGCGTAAATGTCTGTTTTTGGGGCCGTTTACGCTCTGCCTACCCCGCAAGAGATAATAGGCGTGATATGTGTATGTATATGTATTATTTTGGTGTAGATATTTTTAATGCATTATTTAATGTCTTTTTATACCGAGTAAGGGACAGCCCTTCAAATACTGATAGGGTGCATGAAACATAAAACTGGACAACTTTCCCCTAGAACATATGTCAGGAAAAGCCAAAAAAAATTCCTTCCATACAAAATCACAATCAGCTGACTGCATTCACTATGGGAAGTCAGTTTTTTTACGTTTCCTGAAATATGTTCCTAGGAGAAAGTTGTTCAGTTTCATGGTCTGCATGTACCCTATCAGTATTCTTAGGGCTATCCCTGACATCCTTCAATACAGTAATGATTAAATGTAATCATTACACTGGTACGAATAATGTGGCGTAAATGGTACATTTTTAAATGAAAAAGTAGTTATTGTGGCATAACTGTAATAGTTAGACATATGGTATCCCGGACATTATTATAGATATTGATGTCCTCTATTAAACTGTAGTACATCACTTTGCTCTATTGTCAATAATTTCCACAACGTACGCGATATAAGATATTTTTTTGGTACATTTTTCACACCTTGGGTTACATTATCGAAAGTTTCACGCGGATCCCTATTTTTTTCTCGTATAAAATATAGCCTATGTTCATCAGGAATAATGTAGGATTCTAATAGTGAAAGAATTTTTAAAATCGGGCCAGTAGTTTCGGAGCCTATTCGATGCAAACAAACAAACAAACAAACAAACAAACAAACAAACAATCAAATCTTTCCTCTTTATAATATTAGTGTAGATTACCTATCGATGTTTCAGCTAATGAACACTTAATATCATTTTACATAATATTGTGTTTTATCATTCAAACAAAACTATTAACTAAGTATTACGACAGCAAGTATTTTATGTAGTTTTACATACTCGTATCTTATGGTTACCAAAAGTTCTCATTCATGTCATTATGTTATTTACATAAAGTGATACCATACCTACCAATAAAATAATTTCTTACCTTACTTTTTGTTTTATTACAATATTATAGGTTTATGTTTTTAGATATAATATTTTGATACATAATTTACAATAAACATTTATAGGTATAATACATAGATGAATATATAGAACAATATTATATAAAATAATTATTACTGGAGAAAATATGGTAAAAACATTTAAAAAAACATTATTCAGCATACAGAGATCGGATGGGAACCCGGTTCCGTTCTGATTAGTAGGTAAGAACTATTACCGCTAAGCTACGGTAGCTTGTGATCAATACGACGAAATAAAGATATGTTATCTATTGCTTTACTACAAGTGAACGAATAAGGATAACTATAATACGGTTTTAGACAAACCAGTGTGATGTATACTTTGTGGTGATGTGGTGGCGAATAGGCTATCACCGAGTAATTATTTCAAAGATTACATAGATGTCGCTTATAGGTGGTAATCTGTTTAAGTTTTAATGCTACACCTTAAGGTGGACTTTTCTACTTACAGTCGATAATTTTACGTGTGTGCGTAAGTTAGTAAAGTAAGTACAGAGGATAATAACCCGTATTGCAATCTGTCAAGTGGTCTAACTATGACTCCACTTATGAATCCGACCGTACTTATGTATGACGTCTTGCAAAAATAGATCATGGACATGGAAAATGTACTATTTGGTATTAAGATGGTTAATAACAGTGCTGTGACAACCGATGTGATGCAGTGGTAGTGCAATTGCCTGCGAAGCAAAGGTTCCGGGTTCGATTCTTGGTGGGGCACTTTGAGAATTGGTTCTCGGTCTGGTTAGAACATTGCAGGCTGAACCACCTGATTGACCGAAAAGAAAGCAGTTTACATGCTTTGAAGGGCACGTTAAACCGTCGATCCCAGTTGCTGTTTATGATAACTTAGACGGCTATCGTAACACAACCATATCAGAAGCCTACTAGTAATAGGCTAAAAACTCTGCCCCAGGGTTTACCGGGTTGTATTCCACACGAGAAGAAGAAACAGTGCTGTGTGTTTTGTTAATTCTGAGAATCGTTTTATTATTCAGTCTTAGTCGTAGCTCTTGCTACAAAGTGCTACGGCGTAGTAAACAGTAGCTAACTCTGCACACTATTAATTGTTTTACAGCTGCCTTCAAGGACCTTTCGTCACTGAGACGATTATAATATATACCTTGCGGGGTAGGCAGCGAGCGCATTAACATCGCCATCGCCATATCCGACAAATATTTGACGGCTGTTCCAGAAAAATCATGTTTCACTATAGTGACAGGTTGTCAGCCTGTCGCCTAAAACTGCAAAAGTCATGAAATTAACATCGCCATCGCCATATCCGACAAATATTTGACGGCTGTTCCAGAAAAATCATGTTTCACTATAGTGACAGGTTGTCAGCCTGTCGCCTAAAACTGCAAAAGCCATGAAACCTTCAAGTTTAAGTTATTGCATCTTACAATTATATAAGATCATTAAAATGTTAATTTATATCTAAAACCCATAGAGCAAATATTTATCAAACCGGCAATAATTTGCATCGACGCTTGGTTAATCGAAAACCTGTCAATTATTTACCATATTGTTTGCGGATTGTGCGATAATGTAAACTATGTTAATTTGGAAACAACAATTTTCTGCGACACTAAACACACAATACATAAATTGCGTTTAGTTTCCTAACGGTGTTAGGCAGATATAAATATCCAGGATAAATCAAACTGCGCCATATTATAGCCTCAAACTAAGCATAGCTTGTATTATGGGAACTAGATTACTGATATTAATACTTATGTACTTTTTTATGCAAATAATTTTATATTACACATAGAAAACATTCAAACTAAACACTTAAGTTTGAAAATTTATTTTTACTAAGCAAACCTCTTACTACGGGAAAAAGATAACTGATATTAATACCTATATACTTTTTTATGTAAATAATTTAATATTATACATAGAAAAAGACTAATCACAAATATTCGGAATAGACTTTTACAAATATCCAGGGTACTTATCCGCTACGTCATCGTTAATTAGGTTATGTAAGTATAAAGCCAGGTAGACCGATGAGTTAAAGAAGGCGGCTGGTAACTGGATGGCGAAAACGGGAGATCGTGCCCTATGGCGTACCCTGGGGGAGGCCTACGTCCAGCAGTGGACTGCTATAGGCTATTGTATGTATGTAAGTATACGTACTTAGTGTTGTGTTTTTAATAGAGACACACAACTTGTACAGTCAAGCTCACGTCCAGTTAGACACTCGAATCGTCAATACAAGTCTCATGCGGGCGGCATAAGGACGGTCCAAAGTCCATACAGTCTAACCCAGCCTGTGCTTGACTGTACCATCATGAACTCTATACTTAGGCGATCATTGCAAGGCTTTCATACAGTATCTAAGAAAAACTACTAAAGTTTAACATTAAAAAGTTAACATTGGTCTCAAATTATTTTAACTTACCTTAAATAAGCGAGATCACTTGGTCTTAAAATTTGATGCAAAATGCGTGTATCTGTCAAAATAAGGCGACGATAAAAAACAATACAGAATAAATTGACAAAAAATTGCAAGGATATCATTTACAATTTAAAAAGTGGCAGGAGTTAGTTATCTTTATATTATACTTTTCTAAATCTCTATGATGGAAAGATACCGCACATTTAAGGTAAGTAAAGAGAATTATTATCCTGAACTGAGACCAGTATGAAAATGAACTAATTTATCTCATTCATTAATTCTACATATTTAATCCTCCGCTGAACCGACTACGATTCAGGAAAATTCCAACTTTGCCTTGTTTGAGTTCAACTTTTTCAGTAAAACGTAACATTATTTGTGGAGCAACGGAGCAACGCTAATTTGATGAAAAAGTTCATTACCTCTTTTCAAAAGGGTAGATTCAGTGACTATCCATGTTATTGACTTGGTTTACAATAAATAAAGGAGTGATCTGTGTCTTTCTTTTTTTCGATTGGGATACCGTATCGTCCAAACCCGATGAACCCTGTTGTCAGAGTTTTCTCAACCGCCTATTACTAGAAGTAGGCCTCTGACATGGTTGTGTAACGACCGCAGTCTAAGTAATCATTGACAGCAACCAGGATCGACGGCTTAACGTGCCCTTCAAAGCAAGGAACCATCTTTCTTTTCGGACAATCAGGTTGTTCAGCCTGTAATGTCCTAACCAGACTGGAAACAAATTCACAAAGTGTATATATCAACTTTGTGAGTGCCCCACCGAGAATCAAAACAGGAACCTTTGCGTCGCAGGCAGTCGCACAACCACAGCACCACATCGGCAGTCTTTTGAAGTGATTTGTGTGTGTGTGTGTGCACTATAGATGCAGCTTAAGCTGTATATGAGCGTTTGCCTACAAATTCTTAATGAAGATTGCAGCGAATTAATATCTGAGCATAGATTCCCACCATTTCTAATGTCTCCACGCGAAATTCCTTGACGCCAACGTTCATTTATATATCTTATCTTGTTACGTAGCTTAGATTTTGTAAGCTACGCTATCCTATTTTTAAAAAGACCATGCGCCAAAAACGGTTGCTATACAAGCCGGCAACGCTATGTAACATTTATATCAAGTTTTCCAATGCTCGGTCTTATGATGATAAGTCACTGGTGGCTGAAGAATAAATAGCCAGGAAACTCCGTCTGAGCTGAAGGAGGAGCGTTTTTGTAAACCTTTCATCTTGCCGGCGGCCTTAGCGGCGATGGCGGCCGTTTAATGACGTCACTACCTACCTATTGTATTTAGCTTTTAGGTTGGAAGAGGTCAATCGTGATTCTTTTTTAGCTAATATAAAAAATGCAAAAGTTTCTTTTAAGGAGAAAAATCTGTCTGAAAGAGCTACTTTCGAAAGTTGACTATAGGTAAAATTTATATGAGACGTCCACTGCTTGATATAGGGCTTAGGTGGTTCTTGCATTTTTCATCTATCGCTGCATATTTTTAGCGCACCGTAATGCATGCGTCTATCGGATGGACGGAAATTGCGATTTCCGATCACACAAATACGGCTACGGTGCGTTATAGTACGTAACGGATGTGTCTGTCATAATACACGCATCCGTAAATGCACCGTAGTTGTGTAGAAAATTACTTAGGTGCTTAAACCCCGTTTAAGGCGAGTGTAGTCGTGAACAGCCTCGACAGTGGCGCCACTTCACAATAAAAATAAGTAATTCAAGTTATGACAGCGAATATTTCTTTGAATTTGCAGGTTCTTATAACTTTTTAAGCACTCGCGATCACTTTCACTCATTTTAAGTATTAGACCGGGTCTCCCGCGATAGTATTTAGGTAAATATTAGTAATTTACCTGTGTCCCGACGTTTCAATACAGTTTCATGTATTGAAACATTTATTCATGAAACTGTATTGAAACGTCAGGACACAGGTAAATTACTAATATTTACCTAAATACTATTGCAGGTTCTTATTTTACTTAAATATAATACAAAAAATTTGAGCAACGGACATTTTGATAGATTGTTTGTATAAAAAGAAAATAATTTTTGTGCACCACTTCACAAAAAATATTTTCACTGTCGAGGCCGTTCATGACTACACTCGCCTTAAGGCTGACTGCGTAAAACGGCTGCACAGTGGTCAGTGTATCTGGTAGACGTAGGAACTTACTTAATTTAAAAAAGATTAGTACTGCAACATGAAATACTCAAAGAAAGTCCTTAAAACATTTTTAACAATTATTACCTGTTTCATAATTAATACATACCTACATACTCACTACCTGCGTCTGTGTTTCCAAACGTATACAACCCTAATCTTTTCAAAGAAAGAGTGAACAGGCTTCTTCTGGGTGAGCTCGCTCCATCTTAGACTCTTTCCTATGACCTAGACTAGAGTCAAGAGCAAACCCATCATTAATAAAAAAAAATACCTGCTAATTTTGAGCAGTGCCCTCAAAAGGGCGTCTCAAGTAATACGTTCATGTAATCAAACCTTAAGAATAACCATGTGCGAGCAAATAAATGAATAATGAATAAAATAGAACATTCCAATCTATTTTCTCATCATATACATTATTGTGGCAAAACATCGGAACAGACATAACAGGCTATTAGGGTAATACGTCCGTTATCAGCGTAATGTTTTGTGGCAGGTAACTGAAACATGCATGCCGCTAACACAGAACTATGAAGCTATAGAACCAACGCTATATTTAACATTAAGATAAACGAAAATAGCTTTATATTATTCAATTTCGCTTCATGAGCATTTATGCAAGTTTAAGCGGTATGCAAGACTGACTGTTTTTATCACCAGTTTCAACCGGCCAAAATGGAGTCCCTGCGAGGATTTAGCGTGAACAAGATTTATAAACAGCCATTAAATTCTGAAAAAATATATATGTAATTGTCGAAGATCTAACAGATAACATATAATTATCATTAACACAATTTGACAAAACGATTCTTCCGATAGAATTCCCATTCGAATCTACCTATTTAGTTGTAAACAAAGAATTTCACACATAATATATGACGGCGCATGCCGTCTCTTTGCTGTTTTTGAAGAGAATCGTCGGGACAAGATTGACAACATCAATCTGGAGAAGCGTCGAGTCTTCTGAGCGCTGTCAAGGTTTTTGAGATGAAAACAATCAGCGTGTCATTCGAGGCGACGAATCTCCCTAGTTCCGCGTAATCTCGCATTGTTTCATGTTAAAAGCGTATTGGCAGGACTAACTGTGTTATTTTTTACCTGTCTAGGCTAATATTTCGTGAATACTTGTTTATAAAGTACTTTATTTTTGATATACAGTTACTTGGTTGATTTGTGATTTTGAAATAACATTTTAGGTATTGAAGAGACCTACCAGATTAGATGATATGGCCAATTCTGATGTCGTTGGAGATACATCTACATACATACATACATACTAACTCTAGACGAACTCTAGAAATATTATACTCCTTTTTTGTTTAAAAATAGTTTGAAATTATTATATTCTACTGTTATTTTAGTCTAGTTTCAATAGCTTTAGTCATAATTCTGTGCCGCTTACAGTCTCGCGTACCCCACTAGTTATACCGCGCCGGCTAGTCGATCGTTATCTACGGTTTTGTACATACACTACATACACAATTGTTGTTAAACAATACCTCGTTATTATTTTGTATTCATACTATTGGTAGTCAAAATATTTATTTACTATTGTTTTCGCCCGCGAATTATTTTTAGAGTACAGAACACCGAGTCAACGTACAACTTAATTGACCAACATACATACATAAATCACGCCTATATCCCGGGGTAAGCAGAGCATTAACGGCCGTAAAACGGATATTAACACCACGTCTGACAAAAGTTTGAGGGTCAATCAGATAACTGTGTACCACTATAGTAACAGTTTGTCAGCCCACCGCCTAAAATTGCAATACACATCTAACCCTCGACTCCCTTAGACTCCTCTTACGACACCCATGGGTAAGAAATGGAGTGATGCTATTCTATGCATTGCATAATATGGATACACTTGACCTACATACAACTTTCATATATGCGCTTTATTATTTTCACAATTTTTTTTTAAACCTCAAATTTCCATACAATTTTTTATCTCCTTTTTACCTTCAAGGGTTATCAACTGAAAAATGAGCAAAATGCTGTATCGCATCTTTGATAGCTTTAGCTTCTTCTACAAGAAAGCTTCTTTCTATTCAAAACTCCTCCCTGCCTTATTCACCCCGGATAAAAAATAGAATAAGTATAAAAGCATTGACGGGATCAGCCAGATTGATATCATGCTATTCCATGGCATACAACGTTGGAAGAATTATAGATAGCGTCGTCTAGTATAATACGCTGTGTATGTAATTTCCAAGGCTTGTGGTACAGTCAAGATCAAATTGGTTTAGACAGTTTGTACTTTGGACCGTTCTTATGCCGCGCGCATAACCCTGACATTGGCAGTTTGAGTGTCTAACCCAGCCTGATCTTAACTGTACAAATGAAGGAAAAATACAAGGAAAATTGTGATATATCCTCCGTTATTGTTATAGTATCATATATATAAATGATCTAATCTAAAATCTTCAATCTAATGGAGACGCTACAATAATAATGATCATACCGGTTGTTATCAATGATAATAATTTGACAAAATATAGATATTGTTTTTGTGTTTTTCATAAATAAAATATAATAACTTTTCATGTGAAACCAGATTAGAGTACCATGCACTCTATTTCTACTCGACGACACGTCTCTGTGAATGCTACATTTTGCGCTGCGCTTACCGACCCGCCTGTCAATTTTGGTGAGTAGTTATAGAAAATACCTACACTAGGGCAGGCCAATGTAACAACGTCTTGTTAGCAGTGAACTGAGTGGTGCCGCGAAACTAGCGTCACTTCACAAAAAATACATATTTCTTCATCGAAACGTATCGTTTGACGAGAGAATAACCTTGTTAAATGCCGTAAAAGTTTCAAACATTTGCTGCAATTAACGTTATTAATGAAAGTGCCAAAAACGGCCACTTTTGTTACTAATTATTATGACTCAAATTACTGTAAATATTTCACCGAGTTCGGTTCGTAAAGTATAATTTAACAAAAACTTGTGCTATGGACATTCTGAGGCTTGTTCTGAGGTATTGTTTGCATGGAGAGCTATAGTTTTTTTTTGTGAAGTGGCGCTAGTCTGCGACACCACTCGCCTAAAACCCAAGACTTTCAATCAATTCAATACTCAAGCCCGAAAACTATTCACCCGGAAGCATGTTACAGACAGAAAAGAAAAAAATTGCACAAATTTCATGACAAACTTTGCGAAATTGCTCTTTGAAACCGCTCGCTAACTCACGTAGACATAACTCCATACAAAACCGGGAAAGTTTATTTTAAACTTGCTCGGCTGCGGGGGGTAGGGGGAATGAGAGGGGGTTGGACGCGTCCAACGCACTGCCTGCCGCTGAAATATCACTCAACTTCGTAACTACCCTCTTTTTGTCTTTTTTGTCCATTTGTTCACCCTTTTGCTTATTTTTTTCAATGGATTTTAGTTGAACAACTCATGCTTTTGAAATAGACTTATTATACAAACCTTCAATAGGCGGTTCTCCCACTTGTCGTCCGTCGATGTGTTTTTGCATGCGTCTGTCAAACGAAATGAAAATTGCAATTTCCGATATTATTCCCAAAATACAACTTATAAATACGGCTACGGTGCGTCTGTTAAGTCGTTTGTACACATCCGTAAACTATCGTAGCCGTATTTGTATGGGAATAAGATCGTAATTCGAAAATACCTTTCGACTGACAGACGTTTGAGTTACGACACGTTGTTGAACAGCCTTACAATGGAGTAGCATTGTAAGAGGTTGTCAATATAGAGACTATGTGTAGAACTCCAGCTCGATGGAACGGTATACTAAAATCAGAGCTCAAGTCCCGGATGCACTCGAAAGAAAATTTGATCTCGTTTTCACGTTTTCATTTAAGGTACTTAACATTAAATTAACAGCCTAGACAGACAGCCTGGCCTTCCCCTATTGGGGGGTGTTGTCATACTCACCGAGAGCGAGATGTTGCATTCACAGAAAACGCTGCTGCCCATTCCCTGAATGACTATTCCATTAGTAGTTTAATACGGCACCCACAAACAGAATTGGAGTGATGATTTTCTAAGCCGTCATATCACAGCAACTATCGTCCTTGTTTTGTAAGATTTACTTCATACATAATCACATAAGCCTTAAGCAGTCCACAGCTGGACGAAGGACTCTCCCAGAGTACGCCATAACACAATTGCCCATTTTTTCCATCCAGTCGCTACCAGAATATTCGTAAGGTCGTAGATGAAGAATGATGTAGCAGACGTTACAAATTACTTCAAAATGATAACTGTGACTAATGGTATCCAAATTCGGGTCTCACAGGTTTAGAGATCTGTCACAGGTTGATAAATGTGGGTCCCCATAATTGTAAATAGGCCCTTGGTGGCCCGAGGGCCCTGGGCAGGTTTTAGTCCTTGGCCGGTCAAGGGCACGGGATTGCCAAACTATTTATAATCAATTCGTGTCCCACCGAGAATTACCTGACTTAAATAATTTATGGCTATTTACAAATACGTGATGATAAGCTAAATTAATCCCAGCGGATTTAAACTTGGGATAAAACTGTCTATTCGTTATAGAAATTTGTTTGTTTATTACCATCAGTTTTTGTTTATGTATCCAGCTACCAATATTTTTCTCTTGATATAATTCTCTCTGTCCTCTTTGATAATACATAAGCGCATTAAAGCTTTATTGCTTTTTTTTTGTTTAAATATAATATGTTGGCCTACAATAATCATGCAATAATAATACGAAATACAACTCAAATATCTAACAGATTCGAAAATAATCAATCAGAACAATAATTTCCTACGAAGATTATTTACAATTTCGATAAGGTTACTTGATTAAATCGGAGCCTCATAATTCCGGTTCATACTAGTTACAGTTGTTACTCAAGACGCGGCTGGAGCTAACGATGAAGTCTGAGCCACAAAAT